>UESW01004455.1:188047-343923 GCA_900491605.1 Calamus simplicifolius
ATATTTTTAATCTTTAAACATATATTCAATTTTTTTTGATTCTTAAACTTTCAATTATCATAATTTATTTATTATATTTTAAAAATAAATTATTTTTTAATATTTTATTATATAAAATTAATTAAGATTAATAGACTAATTGACATATTATTTTTTTAATATTATTTTTTAATATTAAATTAATTAAAAAAATTAATTTTTTTTAAAAAATTAAATTAATTGACAAATAAAAAATTTAAATAATATAATTTAATTTTTTAAAAATAAAATTAAATAAAATTATTTTTTAAAAAAAATTAATTTAAAAAAATAAAAAAATAAATAAATTATATTTTAAAACTAAAATTTTAATTAATTTAATACTTAAAAAAAATAAAATTTAAAAATTAATTTAAAAAATTAAAAATTAAATTACTTAAAAAATAAAAAATAATTATTTTTTAATTAATTTAAATTAATATTTTAAAAAATTAATTTAAAAATAAAAAATTAATTAAAATTTTAATTAATTAAATTTAATATTTTTAAAAAATAAAATTTAAAAAATAATTTAAAAAAATTTAAAATTAATTTAAAAAATTAAAAAAAAATTAATTTTTAAGATTAATTTAAAAAAATTAAAAAAATTATTTTTTAAAATATATTTAAAAAATAAAAAAATTAATTAATTGAAAAATAAAAAATTCAATTAATTTTTAATTAATTTAATTCAATATTTAAAAAATAAAATTAAAAATTAATTTTTAAAAAATTAATTTAAAAAATAAAAAAATATTTTTTAAAATTAAATTTTAAATTAATTTAATATTTAAAAATAAAATTTAAAAATTAATTTAATTAATTTAAAAAATTAAAAAATTATTTTTTTAAAATTAAATTAAAAATTAAAAAATTAATTTTTAAAATTAAATAAAAAAATAAAAAAATTAATTTTTAAAATTAATTTAAAATTTTAATTTAATTTTAATTTTAATTTTTTTAATTAATTTAATTGTTTGGAGGAAGGAATAATTTTATTTTTATAAAAGAGATAGGGGTAATTTTGTCAAAAGAAAAACTTATTAGATTAGAACATAGCCGGTAATGTGGATAGCCACCTCCAAGTGGTAATCCACATTACCACTGCAAGATAGATTGTCATTCAAAATTTGTACCAAACATAGTTATCCGATGTGCCCTTTTAAATTACCGGTAATCTGAATAGATTACCTCCTACCAAACGCTCTCTTAAAATTAAAATTAAAATTAAACTAGCAAAATTGATCGATTGAATAAATCTTTTAAATTAAAAATTAATTTTAATAATAAAATTAAATAAAATTAATTTTTAATTTTTAATTGAACTGGTCCGATCAATCAATTCGCTTTTCAAAACCATGCTTTCTAACTAAGTCATCCATTGCGCTCCCCAATTAATTTATGAAATAACCGGTCTTTTTTTGTATCACGGAGGTGGGCCGCCCTCGCGAACGGCACTATTCTGGAAGCGTCACCGCTCCGGCGCCGGCAAAAGTGGGACCACTAACCTTCCCCAATCTTGCCGCCGTTGCAGTCTGTGCCGATGACTAGTCGCCGGTCAAAGCGGGGCCCACCATCAGTCTTTATCTTTTCCTTAAACGGACTGACAGTTGGGTCATCGCCGTGGACTACCGAATCCGACGGATTCGATCCATTTTTAATCCCTCGAATTTTCAAACGCACGGCATCGGTTGGTCCACGAGACTCGCACACCCGAGGTTCGGTGTGCCACAAGTCTACGCAACCGCGGTTAAATCACCTCCTCCTGATACCTCCTCCGTTGTCACTAGGGTTACTTCCCATTTTCTCGTTCTCCTTCGACGCCAAAGTGTCGTGGATCCTCGGAGCCTGCGTGTAGACGTATTTTTGGTTCTTCTCCTTTTCCTGTTCTCTCTTCTCTCTTCAAGATTGCGTTTTTACTCCCTTATTTAAATAGGTCCTGGAAAGAGAACCGAGTTCGCCAACGCTGGAATTCGATTCTTTGTGGGTTCCCACTTTATTCCTCATTTCTTTAGCCTATTTTAATTTTAATTTTTTTTCGTGATTTTTGTAGTGAGTTTCGGTCCAACAATGGGAGGCGAAGTGGACGCGGCCTCCGGTCCGCTCTCCGGCAGCCGGAAAACATTCTGGAGGTCGACGTCGTGGTCCTCTAACCGGACCTCGGCGACGGACCACTCCGGGTGTTCTACTGAGGAAATGAATTCAACCAACGGCCGGTTCCGACGCTGCCCGGTCCCTCCTCTGATCCCCAGATCCCTGAGCGGCAAAGCCCGCTCCTGTCTCCCCCTCTCCAGCCCCTCTCCATCGCCCGCCGGCACCTGGACGACTGGCCCGAGGCCAGCTGCGACGACGTTGGGGAGTGGTTGCAGCCCCCCACCCCTAGTGGCAGGGCCAGCGCCAACGAGCCCGGCGTGGGCCTGAAGTTGGATCCGTTCTCGCCGCGGTCCCTGGTCAAGAAAGATCAGATCGCCTTCTTCGATAAGGAGTGCTCCAAGGTGGCCGACCATATCTACCTCGGTGGAGACTTCGTGGCCAGGAACCGAGAAATCCTTCGCCAGAATGGAATCACCCATATCCTCAATTGTGTTGGATTCGTTTGCTCGGAGTACTTCAAGTCTGATCTCGTTTACAAGACCCTCTGGTTACAGATAGCCCGACGGAGGATATCACGAGCATATTGTACGATGTGTTTGATTACTTTGAGGATGTCCGGGAGCAGGGCGGGAGGGTGTTTGTCCACTGCTGCCAGGGGGTGTCACGGTCCACTGCGCTGGTTATAGCTTACCTTATGTGGAGGAAAGGACAGAGCTTTGATGACGCCTTTCAGTATGTCAAGGCCGCTAGGGGGATCGCTAATCCGAACATGGGTTTTGCTTGCCAGCTGCTTCAATGCCAGAAGAGGGTCCATGCAATCCCGCTGAGCCCCAATTCGGTGCTGAGGATGTACCGAATGGCACCTCACTCTTCGTACGATCCATTGCACCTAGTCCCAAAGATGTTGAATGATCCTTCGCCAGATGCTTTGGATTCAAGGGGGGCATTCATCGTTCACTTCCTCTCATCGATTTATGTGTGGATCGGTAAGAATGCGAGCTGGTAATCGAAAAGGATGCAAAAGCGCCGCCTTTCAGGTGGTAAGGTACGAGGGGGTGCAGGGGCCGACCATGATGGTTGAAGAAGGGGGCGAACCACCAGAGTTCTGGGAGGCGCTTTCGAGCGCCCGTCCGAATTCAGACAGCGGCACAAGGATTAACAAGGAACCGATTGAATCCGCAAGCAAAGTTGGCTTGGTAAGAGGAGAGTGGAGTCATATGATGTAGACTTTGAGCTTTTCTATAAGGCGATTACTGGAGGTGTTGTGCCACCATTCTCTTCTTCGGGAGCAGGGCAGGAAACCCATGTTCCGGCAAGAGAAAGCGACTGGAGTATGTTGAAGCGCAAGTTCTTAACTAGTTATAATAGTTGCGGGGGTTTATGTCTGATGCTGCCCTGGTGAGGGAGATGGACCCGTGCATGAACCGAGTGCAGCTTTTGACTGCAGAGGCATCTACATCCCCTCCATATTCTCCTAGTTCACTTCCCCTCCTGACTCGAGTATTAGTTCAAAGTGTAGTTCAGAGTCACCTTCCATCTCTCCTTTAACATCCTCCCTTCTTCGCTTACACCAGCATCTGCTTTGCCCGACTTGCCTGGCCCTTTGCCACCATTATCTGGGCCTTCTTTCCAACTCTCAAGCAAAACAGAAACCTTGAAGCGATGCAGGGAATCAGGTTCTTCCAGAGCTAAGAGTCTTGCATGCTCTATTGCTGAAAGAAGGGGAAGCTTTCACCTTTGAAATTGCCATCACTGAACAAAATTGATGCTTTGCCGTTATCTAGAAGGTGTTAAATACGTCATCTGTATATGCCAGAAGTGCAAATGAAGTCATAGGTGGAGTAATGATAACCACAGGCCCGGTGATCATGCTTTAGACGGGAAAGTAGTCTAGGGGATGTTTCAGGTGTCAAGTGCATGGGTGAATCTGCTGTTAATTGTCAGAAATAGGGTAGCTCCAAAAATCAACTAAACCACGTCGATCAATTGCTGCCTATTTCAACTGGAAGGGTTGATGTTAGGTTGAAGAGTCCAAACCTTACTCATCTCTTAGTGTATCGCTGGCCTGATATGGTAGAGCTAGCAACATTTGCTAGGGAGGATCTCGATTCCAAGCTGTGTTTCTTTTCTTGACTCCTAATGCTGGTAAAGGTGGAGAGCAGGTAGGGTTTTATATTTGTGGATAGGGAGGCCTTTGAACAGGCTGATGTTCAAACAAATTAAAGAGCAGCAAAGAAGTAGAGAGAAGTTATTCCAAATGACTGGCACAGGGTTGGTGGTGAGTTTCTTGATTTAATGGGTCTGCGGAAGGACTTTTCTATTAAGGTACATAAACACAATCATATCCATGTCTAATGATGAGTTTGTTCATTATCCATATGGCAGAAAGTTCTACTACAATTATTATTATTTGGTCAATGAGTACTTCATTAAATTTGCTTTTGACAAGATTAATAGTCTAATTATTTCTTGTTTGTTTGCGTGATTCTCTTGACATTTACTGTTGTGATGTCTTGTGGAGGGCATGGAAAATCCTTGATAATGTTCATAAACATTAAAACTCAGAATGTTGATAATATGTGAAAAAAAAAAAGAACTGATAGTAGCTTGCTGCTGTCTACCAACACCCACTATCTTCTTTCATCTTTTATTTTTCGCTTAATATATTTAGAATCTAACTGTAATAATAACCATTTTTTTCCTTAATAATCTTTTATTTATTTTTTTTGTTGTTTACTTTTGAGTCATCTTGCATTAATCTTAATCTCATCTCAAAAAAAGAAAATTCAGCAATCTCTGATTATGGAATTACTATGCCATGCGGCTTTGGAAGTTTTTTTTTTATTATCTATTTACTCTTTTAAGTTTTTTTTTCTTTCTTTCTTTCTTATTGGGGGGGGGGGGGGGGGGGGGGGGGGGGGGGGGGGGGGGGGGGGGGTTGTACGAAGTACTATTTCATTTCCCTTCAGCAGTAAACTCAATTTGGAGATTGCATAAGGGTATGATTGAGTGCAGCACTTTTGCTTTAGACTTAATCAGTAGATCACATAAAATATGAGATCTTCACTATTTCTGTAAGAGGGGGTGTCCAAGGGTTTATTGCTGGGGGAGTTTAAACTGGTAAGACTGGACCATTGATGTGCCATGCTCATGAAAGCCTTGTCATATGTGGCATGGACATGGCCAAAGCAAATCCTGAACTTTTTGTTGGTATACACGTATTAGTTACAAGCTAATTTGCCCAGTAGGAAAAGTACACATTTTGGAATTGGAATTAGTACTCCTGGACTAAGTAGTGTTGAGAGAACTAAATAAGGCAGTCAATAAACTTTTAAAATAGGAGATTTGCAATTGAAGGAGGAGACAACTTGATTTGCATATGTATTTTGTTCTTGTTTAGAAATTTAGCTGGACGTGCCAGTATATTAGGGGAAAAAAACTGGTGCAAGATATTGCAATGAAGATGGTCATGGAGAGGACTCATCTGGCAATATTGTTCAGACTGCTGAAGATTTGATTAGAATGTCTTAGGACCAGATAAGTCCCACGCACACCATCTCCAATGCAATGTCTTGCATCAGTTACTTGACTTTCTGGTAGAACCTGCAAGTTGCTTCATCACTTTATCTGGCACAAGGTCAGGCTTTTGTAGGCTACTCCAGAATTTTGGTCATTAATCTCTACTGACCGCTTGTGGTATTTCCCCCTTTATTCAACTGCCTACTTACCTATTTCCCCCAACTTAGCGTGATCAAGCCAGGCTTGATGAAAGAATTTTGCATTGTAGTCACCTGTGTATCTTGAATGGGAGCTTTCTTTTGACTAGGTGCCTGTGTTTCCCTGTCAAACAACATCAAGAAAAAGAAATCATGGAGCAGAACTTTATGAAAATGATGGTAGCAGAAAACTGTATTTAGAAGGGATAATTAATTCGTCATTCAATACTTGCCCCTGCATGAAAGTGCTGTTAGTGCAGCTCGTGGGTGATACTTCTGTTTGATTTTTCTTTTTGAATCATAATCCTAAAGAAAATATTAATATCGTTTGAGGAGAAAGCATGCTTCTTCTATTCTTGTTAGTAGTTTGATACCTTGTTTCGACAATGTCTAAAAGGTTCTGGTTCCTCATGTTTCTTTTTATTTTCATTTTTGTATGCTTTGTAATATCCTTGTTATCTCTTCTTAGTATACAGGGTTTTCTTATTCTGGAATTTGAATGATGATAGGTTGTCAAAGAACAGGACTGAGACATTTTTGGAATTGCTGAATTCTTATTAATGTTAGCTCCACAATGAAACATTCCAGGAGCCTAACAAACTTGATCGCTGCTCTGGTTTCTCATTCCTCACAATTTTATGCAGTGAAGTTTCTTTGACATTTTGTTCAAATAGCTCAAGTTCACGCTGATCAGTGAGGTACAAAACAGCTCAGGTTCAGTGATCTCAACTCATGCTAATTTTCTGTAATTTTAATATTCATTATTTATAATCGCAGGAGGCTGCCGGAACGTGGCTGGTTCAGGTTTTGCACGCTTGGATGTACATTGTCCGCTCCCCTGTAAGCCCAGTGAGCTTGGTTATGGAAGGAGTGATACATTATCACGACTGATTCAATAATTCACTGCTTAGTTTATGCTCTCTCTCTCTCTCTCTCTCTCTCTCGTTATGTTAGTCTATGATCTGTATTTTTTCTCATAATGAATCAATCCGTCGCTTTCTCCCTATCGTTTATTACCTCCTTTTTCAAGTGCTAATGATGATAATGTGATTATTATAATCACTTCATTTCTTAATGTTGGAAGACTCAGTTCTTATGGAGTTGAAATTCTTTGTTGCATGGGTGATGTCCTCTTGAATCAGGGTTCTCCTGTAAAGAATTAAATCAAGTCGGCCCTAGAAATCATCAGCTCGTAGAACCAAACCGAGGCCTGCGATTGTCAAAGTAGTTTTGAGAATCAATCAATTGCATTTTGAGGCAGAAAGTGATGGCATCATTCTTTTTGGGTGGCTCTCTCGAGGTAAGCATAAAAAAGCAAGGAGAGCCCACAATCAAAGTAGACATCATCAACATTTCAATACAAATATCTTATATTATTTGCATCGAGTCTTATAGGATCATTATTGAAATCCTTGCATTCTCGTTATCTAATATAACATTCCACCCTGGACAATTTTGTCTGGACTGTTATTCTATATATATTCCGCAGCAATCAATCTTCTTTGGAGTTCTTCCCAGTGATTACTTTACTTTTTGCTTTGTTTGTTTTAATACTTCATGCTACTCCCGTTACACTAGAATCCTGAAAGTCCTACACTGAGATGATCCACTCATTCTGGTATGATAGTGTGGCCCAATCGGCCCCAGTTTAATTTCTTCAAAAATATTATTGGTATGCTTGGTGACACGTAGGCTTTAAAAGTTAAAACTTCTCACAAGGAATGACCACTCGAAGGACATCATCACCCTTCAATTAATGAAGCAAAGATCTTCATCACGGTGATCTTTGTAATGAGAGGACAAGACTAACGATCAAAAATAATTAAGGGCATGTTCTTGAATCAGATGTTGTTGGCGAAAGGAAAGGGATGGTTCTGATAAAGACAATACAAGGAGGCCTTGATAAAAAGAAACTGGCTATAAGAAGAATCAATAATTTAGGCTATAAGAAGGAGCATAATTAAATAGAACCACACATGATCAACTAGCTAGTCCTTGAAATCAATGGAAATGAAATCAAGAGACTTGCATCTGCTAGACTATATATAACAAGGCAAGGCTTATGGGATAAAATTATATTAGAAATAGACTCAGTGCAGCCTTAAATCGTAATGTATAGATGATATTCCATTCCTAAAACAGCTGAATAAAAAATAAATGATTTAGTTATTAATAGAATTCATCACAGGTTTCTAAAGTTGACCATTTTTTAAAATATAAATATTCTGGAAACTGTAAAATTTCATATACAATGTGGTAAAGTTATTAGCAGAGATGTTAGGAAAAGTTAGTAGTGATGATGCTAGGAAGATGCGATTATTTTCGAGTTTGTTGGTTGGAACTACGTTTCAGTAATATACCAATGTGTCCATTTATACAAACAAGAATTGAAAAACCAATTCTGTGTCAAGCCTTATCGAAGTCAATCAAACCTTTTTTTTCTTAGCTGATTTAACTAAATTACACTAAATGAATGGTAAGCCTATTGAATATTTCACTATCCAATTCAAGAAATTAGGAAAAAATGTGTTTTGATTTTGTCTTAAAAATATGTTTACTCAAATTGTGCAAAATAGCCTACATTATAAATTAGGAAAAATTGAGGGAGTTAAATTTGGAGATTTGTTCGAGTTAGCAGCAAGTGCTTCTTGACATCAGGTAATGATTCAAAAGGAAATTTAGAAAAGAAATGCATTCTATGGGTCTTATTACAAAGATCCAAACAATGAAATTAATAAAAATAATTTGAGGGGGAATCCCTTCATAAATTAGACCAGTATACTTTCAATATAATTAAGGTCAATCAAATATTTGATCACTTATTAAAGAGTCAATTTATTTATTTATCTAGAAATCATAGATTCCTACTATAGATGAATTGAAAGGTTAAAATTGTAAGGCTAACAAGTGACTAAAATTTCTCAATATGACAACAAATCTACCGAAGGGACAACAATTGAAAGCCATGGAATGGCTAATGTATCTTATAATAAGGTCTCATTTCATGAAATCGATCACTATGGCTACACTTCAATAGAGGATTTTGGTATCTTATGAAAGTCATTTAGGGCTAATTTATATATACTGTGATTGCAAACCCTAGAGGGCAACATCACAATTGATTCAAAAATGTTAATTAGTTAAATATCAAAATTCTTAAGGGTATCATTTGAATTGGATAAAAAATTGAGCAAAAGTAATTGTTAGGGACAATAATGTATATATATTTTTATTTATATTAACCAACAAAATTATATATATGTGATTGATAACAATGATTAAAATTGATAAGCATAGCTCATCTACTTAAAGTTATGATTATTAGCAAGGTTGTTAAGTATAATATATCCATTCAAAAATCATGGTCAATAAGTATGATCAGCCTATTTAACAACATAGTTACCATCATGATCGATGAGTGTGATTGATTTGTTCAAAACCATGTCTTTATCATGGTAAGTTCGGTCAACCTATATATCCATCGTCATGATTGAAAAGATTGATCAACAGGGCAAGCTCTCTACATGCTGTAAAAAAAACGTTTGCTTGTGCTTTGAAATTCGTGCATCCCGAACAGAGCTTCTCTGTTTTTGGGCGGTCTTTAAGATTCGTGCATCCCGAACAGAGCTTCTCCGATCTCCGGTGACCTGCGTCTTCTCCGGCGGTGTTTCCATTTGGGCTGTTTCTTTTCCTGTCCCCTCCTATCCTATGGCCTCCGATGGGGTGTCTGTTGGGAGGGCTTCCGGGAGTAAAAAGGTGGGTTCCGGGCATGGAAGAGAGTCGCCGAGCTTGAAAGCCGAAGCTGCCATGGCGTCCTCTCCAGCTTCGGGCTCTGAATTCCCTTGGGCTCGACGAAGACGGGAAGTCAGTGGAGCCGACCACCCTTGGGTCGCTATGGTTGGGATGCTCCTTCCCTTCTCCGGCGGAGGTAGAGGAATTGATCAGGCTCTTCCCGAAGGTAATCCAAGTCCCGATCACCTCCCTAGAGTGCGAGGCCAGTACGTGGGGTGTGAAGGCGGTGCTGGCTCGCTCTCTCTCTAGGTGGGTGCCGCCGGAGGCTATTGTGCGTGAACTGCATCGTGCTGGGCTGCCGAGAGAAATCGAGGTGGTTCCTCTGGCTCACAGGCATACCTCATCCGGTTCTCCAACCCTCTTCCAAAATCCGTATCCTTGAGCGGCCATGGGTGATCAACGGGCAGGTGCTTTCGGTGGTGGATTGGAAGCCGGAATTCATCCCAGCGGAAGATTCCTTGTTGCAGGCTCTGGTCTGGATCCGGCTTCCTCTGCTTCCCATGGAGTTCTGGGCGGATGACACCCTCTCTTCCATTCTCTCGGTGGCGGGGGAGTTTTTGTTCTCCGACGAGCCTACCAAAGCCCGGATGCGGGGAGGGTTTGCTCGGGCTTGCGTCCGAGTGGATCTGAGTCTTCCCCTCCAGCCAGGAGCCAGGATTCGTGGAATCGGCGCCCCCTTCTGGCAGCAGTTTTCATTTGAGAACTTGGAGGGTATTTGCAACCGCTGTGCTTCTCTGCACCTCTCTGGTCCATGCAAGCTAGCGGGTGAGACGACTTCTTCGTCATCTGCTCCATCGTTTGGTCCGTGGTTGGCAGCAGTTCGGCATCGACGACAACCTCTGGCGCAGCCTCCGGTCCTACCGGTGGGAGATCGGTCGAGCCCTGCTTCCGCTTCTGTTTCCAAGGACGGTTGGTCAGTGCCGAAGAAGTTCGCCCGGTGTCAGCTTCATCCTTCCGCTGGTTCCTCCTTGCCATCTCCTGGGATGGGGTTTGGGCGGGGTGAGTCGGCCGCAGCTGAGTCGGTTGTGACGGTGTCTCGGGAGCCTGGGTTGAAGCCTTCGGCAGCGTCTTCCTCTCTTGTTCCTGTCCCTATTTTGCTCGGTCAAGGCATCCAGGAAGACCCCAGGCAGTGCTCGAGTGTGCCGGTTGGCACTGTAGCACAGTTTCAGGATTCAAAGTTTCAGAGTTCAGAAGCAAATGGCATTCAGGCTATAATTCCTAAGGTGCAATCCACTTTGTCTGAAGGTGATAAAGCTATTAATTTTCCAAAATTGGGCCTCGTGGTCAGTACCAGTAAGGACCCCGTCTCGGGGCCTTCTAAGCGGGCCCGTCCAGTGGAGTCATCGTCTACCATAATGCCATCCCGCTCTTCCAAAGCCAAAGGCAAGGCCACTCTTTCTGGTAGAGGTGGGGACAATGTAGCCTTCAAGTTTGCGGCTTCCTCGGTGGCTGGCCGGGAGTCATCGGCCCAGTTTGGCCTAGGGGCTAAGAATGCTCGAGCTCGGGTAGGGGCCTCTTCGGGGTCAGCTTCTGAGTCTTCTAAGACGACCCATTTAGAGTCTAGCACTCACTTATCAGCTGTTCATCAGCTGAAGGAGGCTATTCATGTATCTGAATCGGCGGTCTTGATGGACTCAGTCCATATACTTGATTGTGCGGATACGGGATCCCGAAATTGTCCTAAGGTGATCCCAGGTGATACGGAGGTCCTGATGGAATCAAACCAGGCTGTTAACTGCAAAGGCCTGGGAGATTTGGACTGTTCCATGGAGATGTCAGGGGTGATGGTTGGGGAGCCCTCCAATCCAGCCTTACCATGAAGATTCTCATATGGAATGTGCGAGGAGCATTGAAACCATCGTTTCGCTCCTCATTTGGGAGGCTTATGCAGCTTCACTCTTTTGACATTTGCATATTGCTGGAAACTCGGCTTTCTGGGGCTAGTCTGGCCCGTTTTCGGAGACAGATCGCTCGAGCTTGGGTTTCATACGCTGTTGAGTCCACTGGTCTTTCGGGGGGTATTGTTGCTTTATGGAGAAATGAGAATATCAGAGTTGATGCTTTTCTCAGCTGTGGGCAGCAGGTTGCGCTGGTCATTTCTGAGGGAAGTGCCAGCCCCTGGCTCCTTTCGGGAGTTTATGCCAGTACTGACCTCCGGGAGCGTCGGGTGCTTTGGTCTGAGATTCAGTCTCTTCTTGACCAGGGATTCCCCTCCCTCATTGCTGGAGACTTTAATTGTATTTTGGGTGCCGCAGAAAAGAAAGGTGGCCGGGTTTCCCATGGCTCTGTGGGCCGAGCTGAGTTCAGGGACTTTATTTCTATCGCTGGTCTGTTGGATTTGGGTTATCAGGGTTTGCAGTTTACATGGTGCAACAACCAGCAGGGTTCAGCTAGAGTCTAGGAAAGATTGGACAGGGCCTTGGCCTCTTCTAGCTGGCTCCAGCTTTATCCCTCTGTTACTGTCACTCACTTGCCTAGAATTGCCTCTGACCACTGTCCTCTCTTTATCTCTACTGATATCACCTCTCAGCGGCATAGGCAGTTCAGATTCGAGAAGTTTTGGACCTCATATCCTGCTGCTCGTTCCATCATCTCTCAGGTTTGGCAGTTACCAGTTAGAGGTAATGCCATTTATCGGCTCTCCAGACGGCTTGCCCTTGCTAGACGTCGCCTCTCTAGATGGCATAGACTGGAGGTTGGGGATATTGTCAGACAGGTGGAGCAGGTTGAGTCTACTATCTCTTCTCTCCAGGCTAAAGAGGACCTGGAGGGTTCTCTTTCTTGTGAGGATCTATCGTCCCTGCGATCGAGTTTGGCGCTCCACCACTCTCTTCTGCTGCAGCAGGAGACCTTTTGGAGACAGCGGTCCCGTATTCAGTGGATTCAGGAGGGGGACTGTAATACAAGATTTTTTCATCAGGCCACTCAGAAACGCAGGGCGAGGAACCGCATTAGGCATATAACTGATGAGGAGGGTCAGCTCCAGGTGGATGATCATGTGATTCGTGCTCAGCTTCTTAACTTCTTTCATAGCAGGTGGACTGAGCAACCTGGTTCTGGAGTCCCTGTTCACCCTATTCTATCTCTCAATACTGTAATAACTGCTGAGAACGTCTCTCTGACTCGGCCTTTCACTTCGGAGGATATTCGGCTGGCTTTATGGGAGCTCGGTGCTGATAAGGCCCCTCGGCCGGATGGCTTTCCTCCATTTTTCTTTCGTTAGTATTGGGATATTCTGGGAGAGGACTTAGCTTAGGCAATCCAGCTTGTCTTTTATCGCAAATCTATCCCCTCTGACTGGAATCATACTTTCATCACCTTGGTTCCTAAGAGGCCAGACGCTTCCAGCCCTCAGCACTTCCGGCCCATCAGTTTATGTACTACCTTATATAAGGTTTGTGCTCGCCTCCTTGTTATGAGGTTGTGTTGGGTTATTCCTCGCCTTATCTCTCCGAAGCAGGGGGCTTTCCTCAGAGGGCGTAGTATCACTGATAATGCTTTATTAGCTCAGGAGTTCATGCATGACCTTCGTTGGGCTTCTGGCAGTCAGGGGCTTATGGCCATTAAGCTGGATATGGAGAGAGCCTATGACAGAGTTAATTGGGATTTCTTGTGTCACTCTCTTCAGATGTTTGGGTTCCACCAGCTATTTATTGATTGGATCATGGCCTGCATTCAGCGTCCGTCATTCTCCATCCTCATCAATGGAGACCAGACTGATTACTTCCACTCTGAGGTTGGGCTGAGACAAGGATGTCCCCTTTCCCCGTTTCTCTTTGTTATAGCGGCTGACTCTTTATCTCGGGCTCTTCGTCAGGCTCAGCAGGACAATGTTCTACACCCTTACCGGGCTGGTTCCCAAGGTCCCTCGATCTCTCACCTGCTTTTTGCTGATGACTGTATCTTCCTGGGCAGGGCTACTGTGGTCAATGCGGCCACATTTGCTTCTATTCTTCACAATTACTGTTCTGCCTCTGGTCAGAAAGTAAATAATGCTAAGTCTGTTATTTGTTTTAGTCCGCGGGTGACTTCTTCTCGGAAGGGGACTATCAAGCAGATCATGGGGATTTCTGTGCAGTCAGAGTGTCTCTCCTATCTGGGTATTCCTATTACTGGCAGAAGGCCTAAGATCTTGGATTTTAGTAAGCTCGAGTCGAGGATTCGTGATCGGCTGGAGGGGTGGCAGGTTACTGGGCTATCTATGATGGCAAGGATCACTCTTATTCGATCAGTGCTCACATCTCTTCCTCTCTATCTCTTATCCAATGCTGCTGTCCCTTTGACTTGTCTAAGGAGGATTAAGCGTTATTTCAGGGATTTTCTCTGGGGATCGTCCCAGGATAGTCATGGTGTTCATTTTTTAGCCTGGACTGTGTCTGTTGGAAGATTATAGAAAAATTATATGATCCAATCCTTTTGATTTTGATGATTACTAAAAGCCATTGAGTTTATTAAAAGATGTAATGAGTTTATGTAAATGAGCAACAAATTTATTTTGAACAATCAATGAGAATGTTAAAGTTTGACTCTAATCTATTTTGAAAGAAACTTTAAGCTAAATATTCAAACTTTCGAAAAGAAATGTTATAATTCATGTTTTATTCAATAAGTTTTCGGATTAGTTCTTGAATCAATTCTAAATGTCTATTTTATTGTATTCAAGTCAAAACAATGAATTAAAATGAATCTGGAACGATTTTAATGTCAATCAGAAAAGTTTCTAATTTTTGATACGTTCCGGAGCCGACTCCTGAGTTTCAGAGTCGACTCCACTCAGTGTACAGAAATGTGCATCTGTGTCGAGTCGACCCATAAAATTTATCGAGTCGACCCCTGATTCTGTCGAGCCGACTCCCTGAATGTGCGAGTCGACTCTGCTCAGACACCAGAAGAGTGTTTTTCTGAGCACTTCGCGAGTCGACCCCAAGTCTTTCACGAGTCGACTCCCGACTATCAGGAGTCGACACTTTATTTCTGGCGAGTCGACCCCTAACCTTTATAAATATTTCTATATTTGGTAAGACGAGCTCGAGCCGACTCGGGAAAAGCATGAGTCGACTCCAGCAAATCTGGGCGAAATTTTTACGGATGCCAACTCAGCTCCAACGGTTGATTTTTTGAATAACGGCTATTTTTCCTTGTCTCTAACGGATATATTTTTGCAGATTCTATAAATAGAGGAGCTCTTTTCATATCATATATCAATTTGAAAATCAAAAAGAAAGAAAAGAATATCTTTCAAAAAGAGGGAAAAACAGAGCTTATTGGAAAAATCTTCTAGCTCAAAGTAGAGTGATTCAAAAGGAGTGAAATCAAAGAGGAAGTTCCGACTGCTCCAGATCTTCAATCCACAAAAGTCAAAAGAAAATCCAAGAGCTTTTCAAAGATCAAATCGAAGGATTTTCTACATTCAACAAAAGGAGAAAAAGCTTCATCTCAACTCCAAAGCTTTCAACGGTCAAGAATCTTGCTGAGGCCTGATTCAATACTTCAAGAGGAGTTAAAGAGAAGAAGGAAGAAAGCCAAAGCCACAATCATCTGCAATACTATCAGGCTTTTCTAACTCTTTATTTTATACTTCATTTGTATATTTGCTCAAGGGAGCATTTCATTATTTAAACACTGTTATTCTGATTGTTTGCTGATTCAATCAGTGGATTGAATCAGTGGAGGTTAATATACCTCGTTGCAAGCCAGAGTGCTTGTGTTGGGTTAGTTGTGAGCCCGTGAAAAACAACGTGTAGGGTTTTGTGCTGGTAAGCCCGAGTAAAACCAGCTGGGTTCGTTGTGATCCCGGAAAACAACAAGTTTGAGTTGTGAGCTTGGAAAACAACTCAACTATAATCTGAGGAGATTATAGTGTGGACCCAAGTGAATCTTGGGAGTGGACGTAGGTGTTGGTTGCACCGAACCACTATAAAATTATCTTGTGTTTGCCGTGCTATATTTTCTCTCTCTCTATCTCTCTTTATTATTTGCTTGTGCATTGCTTCTTAGTTAATTTCACTCACTTGCACATCTTGAGCAAATCTGTTTAAAACATTTCAAAAAGTCTTAAATTTTTAAGAACCCAATTCATCCCCCCCTCTTGGGTTGCCATCTGGGCCAACAATTGGTATCAGAGCAAGTGCTCATTTAGAATTTGATCTCACGATCAAGGGCTAAAGATCCTTATGGCAACACAAAGTGGTTCATGTTTTGCTGAAGGTCATTCTACGAATAGACCTCCTTTATTTAATGGAACCAACTATTCATATTGGAAAGCTAGAATGAGAATATTCATTCAAGCTTCTGACTATGAATTGTGGGGAGTAATAATAAATGGACCTAGTACACCCACACACGTAGTTGATGGCACTATTGTTCCTAAGCCCGAAAGGGATTGGAATGATAATGATAGGAGAATGGCACAACTAAATGCTAAGGCCATTAATATTTTATATTGTTCCTTAGACTCAAATGAATTCAACCGAATCTCTACATGTAATTCCGCAAAAGAAATTTGGGATAGGTTGGAAATTACACATGAAGGAACAAACCAAGTAAAAGAATCAAAGATAAATATTTTGGTTCATAAATATGAATTATTTACTATGGAACAAAATGAAACCATCACATGCATGTTCACTAGATTCACTGATATTGTGAATGGTTTAAAAAGTCTTGGAAAAGTTTATACTAACTCTGAGCTTGTTCGCAAAATCCTTAGGTCACTTCCAAGGACTTGGGAAGCCAAGGTGACCGCCATACAAGAAGCCAAAGATCTGAACATCCTACCATTGGAAGAGCTTCTTGGTTCGCTGATGACTCATGAGCTTCAAGTTAAACAACATGTCAATGAGGATGAGTCAAGAAAGAAGAAGACCATTGCCCTCAAAGCTGCAAAAGGAAATAAGCAGCAGCGATGATGAAGAGGATGATGATGATGAGACAGCCCTCCTTGCAAGGAAATTCAAGAAGTTTATGCAAAGAAGGAGGCCCTTCCACAAAAAGAGATTTGTTTCAAAAATGGAAGGAGAAAAAGAAAAGGATAAGAAGAAGGAAAAGGACAAAGAGAAAGAGCCCTTAGTTTGCTATGAATGTAAAAAGCCAGGGCATTTTAGATATGACTGTCCTTTACTTAAGAAGGCCTACAAAAAAAGAAAAAGGCCTACATGGCAACTTGGACTGATAGTGAAGAGTCTTCTTCCGAAGAAGAAGAACAAAAAGAAGTTGCTAATATCTGCTTCATGGCCAACAACGACGACAACGACAATGAGGTAAGTACCGAAACCCTTGATGATGAATTTACATTTGATGAAATGTTTGAAGCTTTTAATGAATTAATGATAGATTTCAAAGCTTTGAAAAAGAAACATAAATCATTAAAAACCGAAAACTTAGATTTAATTAAAGAGAAAAATGAATTAAATTTGTAGTTAAAGATTAAAAGATAAAATGGAACTCTTCTTAATGAAAAGAATGATTGTGTTCTTAAGATTGATTTGGTAAAATCTGAAAATGAAAATCTAATTAAAGAAAAAGAATCAATCTCTAATGAAAATGATTTTCTAAGAAAGATGTTAAAAAGTATAAAGATATTGTTGAGAAATTTACTCTAAGCTCAACTAAACTGAATATGATTTTAGATAGTCAAAAAGCATTTTTGACAAAGCAGGTTTAGGGTATAACACATTAAGGAAACAAAAATCTTTAAAAATATTTTTGTAAAAGCCAACCAAAGTAATATAACTTGTTTAAATGCAATGAAAAGGGTCATAAATCATTTGAATGCAAAACATTAAATAATTACAACAAGTTAAATGTTAAAGCAAAGAAAATATGGGTTCCGAAAGGAACAATTTTATTGCTACTAACCATGAAGGACCCAAGAAAGCTTGGGTACCTAAACATAAAGTTTAAATTATGTTGCAGGAATGTCTTGTAGCCAAAAGATCAAAGAAAAAGTGGTACCTTGATAGTGGCTGCTCAAGACATATGACGGGTGACAAAGATGAATTCATCACCCTAGAAGAAAAGAAAGGTGGAGTTGTTACGTTTGGCGATAACGGTAAAGGTCAAATTATGGGCCTTGGTAAAGTCCGTATAACTCCATCTACATTTATTGATAATGTACTTTATGTTGATGGTTTGAAGCATAATCTAATTAGTATAAGTCAATTATGTGATAAAAACTTTAATGTTTCATTTAAATCTTCTGTATGCACTGTAACTAATTCTATTGATGATAGCATTGTATTTACTGGTTATAGACATGGCAATGTTTACTTGGTTGATCTAGAAAAATTATCTTTGAGTGATCATTGCTTAATTGCTGACAATGCTAACATAAATGAAATTAGTTGGTTGTGGCATCGTAGATTAGGTCATGCAAGCACACACCTTATTTCAAAACTAATTAAAATGGATTTAGTTAAAGGATTACCTAAACTAGATTTTGAAAACAACAAAATATGTGATGCATGTCAATTTGGAAAACAAACTAGAAGTTCTTTCAAATCTAAAAACATTGTTTCAACTTCTAGGGCACTAGAGCTACTTCACATGGATCTTTTGGACCAACTAGAACCACAAGTCTAGGAGGAAAGAAATATGGTCTAGTGATTGTAGATGATTATTCTAGATATACTTGGGTAATGTTTTTAGCTCACAAAGATGAGACTTTCTCGATATTCCTGAAATTCTTCAAGAAAGTCACAAATGAGAAAAACACTACCATAGTATCTCTAAGAAGTGATCATGGAACAGAATTTGAAAATCACTTATTTGAAAGTTTTGTTCTGAAAATGGAATTAATCATAATTTTTCAGCCCCTAGGACTCCACAGCAAAATGGTGTAGTTGAAAGGAAAAATAGGACTCTAGAAGACATGGCCCGTACCATGCTATGCGAAAGTAACCTACCAAAGTACTTTTGGGCGGAAGCTATTAACACAGCATGCTACATCTTAAATCGAGCCCTAATAAGACCAATCTTAAAGAAAACACCTTATGAATTATGGAATGAAAGAAAACCAAATATAAAATACTTTCATGCATTTGGATGTAAATGTTTTATTCATAATAATGGTAAAAATAATTTAGGAAAATTTGATGCTAAATCTGATGAAGGAATCTTTTTAGGATATTCAACAACTAGTAAAGCTTATAGAGTATTTAACAAGAAAACCTTAGTAGTTGAAGAATCCATTCATATAGTTTTCGATGAGTCTTTAGCATCTAGTTCTGAAAAGCTTGATGATGAGGAAGATACAAACATAATTGAAAAAGATCTTGAAAAACTTAATATTGAAGTATCTTCTGATCATGAGCAAGAAGCTAAAGATGATGATTCACATAAGGACGATGATGTCAATATTGATCATAATGATACAGATCTTCCAAGAGACTGGAGATATGCTCATAGTCATCCCAAGGAATTGATTATAGGTGATCCATCTCAAGGAATAAGAACTAGATCATATGAGAAATATTAGTAATCATCTTGCATTTGTATCACAAATTGAACCTAAAACTATAGAAGAAGCTGAAAAAGATAATAATTGGATGTTAGCAATGCAAGAAGAATTAAATCAATTTACAAGAAATAATGTTTGGACACTAGTTGAAAGACCTAAAAATCATTCAGTAATAGGATCAAAATGGGTTTTTAGAAATAAACTAGATGAAAATGGCATAGTAATTAGAAACAAAGCTAGATTGGTTGCTAAAGGATATAATCAAGAGGAAGGTATTGATTTTGATGAAACCTTTGCACCTGTAGCTAGATTAGAAGCCATTAGGCTATTACTTGCATTTGCATGTCATATGAATTTTAACTTATTTCAAATGGATGTAAAAAGTGCATTTTTAAATGGATTTATAAATGAAGAAGTTTATGTAGAACAACCACCAGGTTTTGAAGATCATGAATTTTCAAATCACGTTTTTAAATTGCACAAAGCTTTATATGGTTTGAAACAAGCACCTAGAGCTTGGTATGATAGGTTAAGTAAATTCTTAATGAAAATGATTTTACAAGAGGGAATGTTGATAAAACACTATTTTTGAAAAGAAAAAATAAAGATTTACTTGTAGTACAAATATACGTAGATGACATTATTTTTGGTGCTACTAACGATTCTCTTTGTCAAGAATTTGCAAAGTTGATGCAGGGAGAATTCGAGATGAGCATGATGGGAGAACTCAACTTCTTCCTTGGACTCCAGATCAAACAAAGCAAAGAGGGAATCTTCATCAACCAAACAAAATACACAAGAGAACTACTCAAAAAGTTTGGTATGGAATCAATGAAACCCCTCGGAACTCCAATGAGTCCTTCATGCAAGCTGGACAAAGATGAAGAAGGTAAGAAGGTTGATCAAAATATTATCGAGGTATAATCGGATCCCTACTTTATTTAACCGCAAGTAGACCAGATATTATGTTTTCTGTATGTTTATGTGCTAGATTTCAATCAGAACCTAAAGAATCACATTTAATTGCTGTTAAAAGAATACTAAGATATGTAAGTGGAACAAAAAATGTAGGTTTATGGTATTCTAGAGACTCCACATTAAATCTAATTGCATATTCGGATTCTGATTATGCTGGATGCAAACTAGATAGAAAAAGCACAAGTGGTGCATGCCATTTCTTAGGAAGTAACTTAATCACATGGTTTAGCAAAAAGCAAAATTCAGTTGCATTATCAACTACTGAAGCTGAATATGTAGCGGCTGGAAGTTGCTGTGCGCAAATCCTATGGATTAAGCGACAACTTGAAGACTATGGTATCACACTTGATAAAACACCCATAAGATGTGATAACACTAGCAATTAATCTAACAAAGAATCCAATTCAACATTCAAGAACTAAACACATAGAAATCAGATATCATTTTATAAGAGAACATGTAGCAAATAATGAAATATGTCTTGATTATGTTAACACTGAAGATCAATTAGCTGACATATTTACTAAACCTTTAAATGAAGAGAGATTCTGTTATCTTAGAGGAGAGTTAGGTATTTGTGATCCTTTAGAATGAATTTGAAACCCCTAAGGAAATTTTATCTAAGATTCTTTCAAATTCTCGATCCTTAAGGAAATCTTATCTAGAATTCATATCTAATTGATTCACTCATATCCAATGATTATTTATCAATTTTTATGATCATATTCCGGACACATTTCAGAAATTTCATGTTTTTGGTCTGAAATGGTCTCGGAGCCGACTCGGTGCGTATCGGAGTCGACTCCCGGTTTCGACTGAAACTCTCGGGTCGACCCCTCTTAGGCGCGAGTCGACTCCATGTCGGGATGGCCTTTCTGTGTCTGTGCGGAGTCGACACCTGGTTTGCGCGAGCCGACTCGAAGTGGTCCCAAGTTGATTTATCTAGGGCAGAGTCGACTCGCCGCTCATTTCATTCGACCCATTTCTTCAAAATACTCTCTCCACGATTTTTCCAAACCTTCCAAACTTCCAAAAATCCCTGATTATCATCTCCAATCATCCAATGGCACCCAAAACTAGAGGATCTAGTCTTGCGGCGGGCGGCGTCAAGCGGAAGCGTACCGTGAAGAAGAGGGTGAAGCGTCCGGTGCGTGAATCTTCTCCAAGCACGGACTCCACTTCATCTGCTTCTACTCTGACTGCTTCACCTGCTGCTACTTCGTCCCAGGTAGATCGTCTAGCGGATAGGATCATTACTACGGGTAGGAAGGTGGATTTTGAATTATTTGAGGCTGAGGGTTTTCTTGTTGGGAGACAGCTGATCGAGATGGGATGGGAGAAAATTTGTTCTCTAGAGTGCCCGACCTATCCCTCATTGGTAAAGGAATTCTACAAGAATCTATCTAGAGGAGATCATGGCCTAGTGAGCAATGTGAGAGGAATCAGGCTATCTGTTACTGCTGAGATTCTGTCTAGACTATTGGAATTACCCTTATCTGGCACTTTCACCTTTTCTTCTGATGACCGCGCCCCAGCTTTATCGAGATTATTAAACCGGGATGTGGTTGGATTTGAAGAGGTTTTTGCTAATCAGCTTTCTTTAGAATTAAGATTATTGCATAATATCTGCAGTAGGATACTCTTTCCTAAGACCGGAAGATTTGACTATGTATCGGAAAGAGATATCTTTGTAATGGATGCCATAGTGACAGGCAAGCCTATAAATCTTCCCAGTATGATACTATGGTACATAGCAGACTGTGGAGGGAAAAGAAAGTCAAGTCTGCCTTATGGAATGATCCTTACAAAGATTTTTCGGAGCCAAGGTGTAGTGATTTCTGACAATGAGCCTATGAAGAATCTGCGACACACTGATTTTTATAGCCTGGCAACAATTCATCGGATGGGATTTATCAAAAAGAATGAAAAATGGGAAAGGAAAGGAGTGACAGAAGATAGAGCTACAGATGCTGAGGCTGCAAGACCCTCTGTTAGACATCCTTCACCTGCACCTCCGAGCCCTTTGATTTCTGCCTCTGCTCTAGCCCCAGTTCCATCATTTGATCAAGCCTCATCATCTTCTGCCAGTTTCTCAGATCAACAACTTATGCAACTCAAAGCTCTATTTGATGATCATTCTGAGAAACTTAAATCTGATTTGAGAATAATTTATGAATTTGAGAGAGACTCTTTATTCATTGGATGATCGTATCTCTAAGATAGAGTCTACTCTCAGCTCTTCTTCGGTATCTTTAAGTGGTGATCTCAAAAATATATTTGAAGAACTTAAGGATATATGCGGAGATGGAGAGACATATGCCAAGTGCAACGCAGAGCTTCAAGACAAGATTCAGAGTGCGTGCACCTTTGTTGATGAGAGGCTCAAGGATTATGTGAGAATTCAATCTGAAGGAATGAAAAATATAGTAGATCATTTAACTAGGATTGTAAGAACTCATTTTTGAGTTATTAGATTTTCAATCCTTGTTATGTACTGAAGTTTTTGTTATGCTTTCATTTTGAAATCAATGTACTGAACATCTTGATGTATTAGACCTTTTAATGAAATGAATTCTCTATATTGATTACTCAATGTATTTCCTTATTTCAATGAATGAATAAAATTGTCAAATCTTATCTTATTTGAATGAATGTTTATGCTTCTCTACCTTTTTGTTGATAACAAAAAAGGGGGAGAATTTTATAGTTCTATGATTGTGATATATTTGAAAGAAATCAAAGTAATCAATGAGATATTTAATTAAGTTTCATAGGGGGAGCTACCTCATTAAGGGGGAGCCTAAGCCTAACTATGAAAACAAAATAAATTCACTAATCAATCATGAACAAACTCAATATTTTTGTCATCATCAAAAAGGAGGAGATTGTTGGAAGATTATAGAAAAATTATATGATCCAATCCTTTTGATTTTGATGATTACTAAAAGCCATTGAGTTTATTAAAAGATGTAATGAGTTTATGTAAATGAGCAACAAATTTATTTTGAACAATCAATGAGAATGTTAAAGTTTGACTCTAATCTATTTTGAAAGAAACTTTAAGCTAATATTCAAACTTTTGAAAAGAAATGTTATAATTCATGTTTTATTCAATAAGTTTTCGGATTAGTTCTTGAATCAATTCTAAATGTCTATTTTATTGTATTCAAGTCAAAACAATGAATTAAAATGAATCTGGAACGATTTTAATGTCAATCAGAAAAGTTTCTGATTTTTGATACGTTCCGGAGCCGACTCCTGAGTTTCAGAGTCGACTCCACTCAGTGTACAGAAATGTGCATCTGTGTCGAGTCGACCCACAAAATTTGTCGAGTTGACCCCTGATTCTATCGAGCCGACTCCCTGACTGTGCGAGTCGACTCCGCTCAGACACCAGAAGAGTGTTTTTCTGAGCACTTCGCGAGTCGACCCCAAGTCTTTCACGAGTTGACTCCCGACTATCAGGAGTCGACACTTTATTTCTGGCGAGTCGACCCCTAACCTTTATAAACATTTCTATATTTGGTAAGACGAGCTCGAGCCGACTCGGGAAAAGCATGAGTCGACTCTAGCAAATCTGGACGAAATTTTTACGGATGCCAACTCAGCTCCAACGGTTGATTTTTTGAATAACGACTATTTTTCCTTGTCTCTAACGGATATATTTTTGCAGATTCTATAAATAGAGGAGCTCTTTTCATATCATATATCAATTTGAAAATCAAAAAGAAAGAAAAGAATATCTTTCAAAAAGAGGGAAAAACAGAGCTTATTGGAAAAATCTTCTAGCTCAAAGTAGAGTGATTCAAAAGGAGTGAAATCAAAGAGGAAGTTCTGACTGCTCCAGATCTTCAATCCACAAAAGTCAAAAGAAAATCCAAGAGCTTTTCAAAGATCAAATCGAAGGATTTTCTACATTCAACAAAAGGAGAAAAAGCTTCATCTCAACTCCAAAGCTTTCAACGGTCAAGAATCTTGCTGAGGCCTGATTCAATACTTCAAGAGGAGTTAAAGAGAAGAAGGAAGAAAGCCAAAGCCACAATTATCTGCAATACTATCAGGCTTTTCTAACTCTTTATTTTATACTTATTTGTATATTTGCTCAAGGGGAGCATTTCATTATTTAAACACTGTTATTCTGATTGTTTGCTGATTCAATCAGTGGATTGAATCAGTGGAGGTTAATATACCTCGTTGCAAGCCAGAGTGCTTGTGTTGGGTTAGTTGTGAGCCCGTGAAAAATAACGTGTAGGGTTTTGTGCTGGTAAGCCCGAGTAAAACCAGCTGGGTTCGTTGTGATCCCGGAAAAACAACAAGTTTGAGTTGTGAGCTTGGAAAATAACTCAACTGTAATCTGAGGAGATTATAGTGTGGACCCAAGTGAATCTTGGGAGTGGACGTAGGTGTTGGTTGCACCGAACCACTATAAAATTATCTTGTGTTTGCCGTGCTATATTTTCTCTCTCTCTATCTCTCTTTATTATTTCTTGTGCATTGCTTCTTAGTTAATTTCACTCACTTGCACATCTTGAGCAAATCTGTTTAAAACATTTCAAAAAGTCTTAAATTTTTAAGAACCCAATTCACCCCCCCCCTCTTGGGTTGCCATCTGGGCCAACAGTGTCTGTCTGTCGCTTTCCGAGGGAGGCCTTGGGATCCAGTCCTTGACTGCTCGAAGGGAGGCCTTGATTGCTAGGCATGCTACTCGTTTTTTGCTTGATCCGCACTGTATGTGGAGTTCCTTTATGCGTGGCAAGTATGGGGATTGGACTCCTTCCACTAACCTGCAGTCTGTTCAGGGTCACTCTTTTTTCTGGAAAGAGGTTTGTACTCATGCTCCGGCCATCCTTCATAGTATCTCCTGGATTCTTGGCAACGGTGCTTCTGTGGATGTTGCTTATGATTCCTGGATCACTGACCTTCCATTGTCTCGATGGCCTACTTTCGTCAGCACTGATATTCCTCTTGACATGCGAGTTAGTGATCTCACGGTGCCTGATCATTCTTCCTGGTCTATTCCTCTGTTATCCCGCTTCTTTGGCGAGGAGCTCATGCGACGTATAGCTGCTATCCCTCTTTCTCCAGGTCACTCCCCCGACATCAGGGTTTGGAGGCGGTTCGGTATTCCGAGCGCTCCCATCAGGGACATCAACCAGATTTACCGTGTGTCATCCCGACCGTTGACAGATATGGCTTGGATTTGGCGTCTTCCTATTCATCCAAGGGTTCATCTTTTTCTATGGAAGATTGCTCGGAATTGTCTTCCTACATGCTCGATTCTTTCTAGACGTGGCCTGGAGATTCAGCCCACGTGTCCGATATGCGGTATTGAGGAGGAGGCGGTGGATCACGCCATCTTCACTTGTCTCAGAGCTCATCACATTTGGGAGATCGCTAGCGTCAAGCCTTGGGCTGTCGCTTCATCTTCTCTTTCTTTATCTTTCCTTGACTTGATCAGGCAGGATGTTAGGAGAGGTAGCAGCAAGCAAGGCGCGACGAGGGCTTACATTGCTTACCAGATCTGGTTATCCTGGAACCGGATTGTCTTTACTCAGGAGCCTACTCCGTCTTTCAGGGTTGTTCGGACTGCCTTGTCCTTATCTACTGAGTACACGTCCCATCGTCTAGTTTGTAATTTTGATAGCCCTGACCTCTGGGATTCCCATGCTGCCTTGGCAGCGCACCGGAGAACGGTCTTTATTTCTTGGGAACCCCTCCTTCCAGGGTTTATCAAAATCAACTTTGATGGGAGTGTTCGAGGCAGATCTGTCGGATCGGGTTATGTCATTCAGGGTTCTGACGGAACTATGATTGCTGCTGGGGGTTTTGGACATCTCGATTCGTCGGTGCCGCTAGCGGAGCTTTATGCTGCTTGGGCTGGAGTTTCCTGTGCTATCCGCAGTCTCGATGCCCGTCGTATTATCCTTGAGGGTGATGCCCTCACGGTGATTCGATGGCTTCGCCAGGATCACTGCGCGCAGTCGCCTACAACCCTTTGATCTCTGATATTCGTTCTCTCCTACAGGGGGTTCACAGCATATAGATCAGCCATATCTTCAGGGAAGCCAACTCAGTGGCTGACTGGATCGCCGCTAGAGTGGCTGATCATTCTGGATTCTGGTGCTGGAAGCCCGGTGATTGGTGTCCTCCTGGTTTGAACTTACTTTTGTATTCTGATAGTGTGGGACTGAGTCACCCTAGAGTGGTGTGATTCCCGTTTGTACCAAAAAAAAAAAAAAAGATTGATCAACAAATTAAAACTATGACCGTTACTATGAATATTAGTATGATCAATCTATTCAAAATTTTAGCTATGATTATGGTTGATAATTATGATGGGCTTATTCAAAATAATAATAATAATAATAAATATAATTAATCTATTTAAACTTATCATTCATGACTGGTTGACTTTAAAATTGTGATTTGTATCGTAATTAGTGTTCATGGTTAAGAAGTCAAAAGTTACGAAGATGTGCTATACTTAAGATGATTGCACAATTAGGAGCCTTATTATTATTGACTTAATATTTTTTACATTTAAACTTATGTTTATTTATTTTAACTCAACTCATCTAAGCCTTTTCCCAACTACATGGGGTCGGCTATATGAATCTACTTCCTTCACTCTGCTTTATTCAGAACTAAGTTGATACTCAAATTACAAATAGATATATCTTTTTTAATTATTTATGTACAAATTAGTTTAGGTCTACCTCTATCAGTATCATAGATTGTTAAATGATCATTCTTTTTAACTAAAGCATTTAAAGGTTTTCGTTGTATAGGTCTGTAATCCCCTGAATTTCTTTAACTGCTCGTGAGAGTTATCATGAGATTAAGAAAATAGACTCTAAAGATTTAAATTTTAAATATTTCTAACTAATGAAGTCCCAAATCCCTTGATTTAAGAACTCTACCTCACTTTTAAAAGATCTTCTTCTCATCATCTTTGAACGCCTCTTTTTCACCATTCTTATGTGCGTCGCTTAGTGGATCTTCGCCAAAGTTGTCAATTTCGTTTCGTTTCGGTGGCTTATCCGAAAAGATAAGTCCTGTGTTTCGCTTCGAAGATTTTTCGATCATTTCGGTGCGTTTCGGCGTATTTCGGCCGTTTCGGCATGTTTCGGCCGTTTCGACGAAATATGTTTCGGGGACTAATTTGTAAATTGTTAAATCATTTAGGATCATTTTAAAAATATATATATAATGTCAAAAAAAATAAACCCTAGTTACCTTACCCCTCTTCTTTCAGTCGCACGGCCGCACTTCTCAAAGACGATTTGGAAGGTGTCGTCCAACTCCCTTCTCCCTAATTCTGCATTTCTACTATCAAGATCTACAACGTAACTCCCCGTCGTAACTCCCCTTTCTTTCGCTCCTTCCTTAACGAGAAGGGTGCCACATTACTGCCTTCAATAAACGGTACTATATTCTCTCTCCCTCTCTTCTATCATAATCTTTATTGTTTGAGAAAAGAAAAGAAAAAAAGCTGGATTGAAACATGATTTCTCTTCTATTTTTTGTTTTCAACTTTTAGAAGTGGTGAAATTTAGAGCGGAGAGATTTCATTCTTGTCTCTAATTTCTTTTTTTAAATAGACTAGCCATGGGAATATTTTCTCAGAGCGGGACAACCGCGACTTTTCCTAAACCGAGTCACCCCAAGTTTGGCATGACTTTTAAGTTTTAACCGCCAACATCCTTGTCTCTTCTTCCTCCTTTTGTTCCCCTAAAAAACGTTTTCCATCATTAATAGAGAAAGAGAAGAGAGGAAGGAGAGGATTTGAGGAGTCGCAGGAGATTGGACTGGAGGGATAATCTAGCTTATGTCCCTTTGATTTAAATGATTTTATTTATTTTTATAAACTATGAGATAAGATTTCCTTGCTAAGTGTTACAAAAAAAAAAAAAAAGATTAAAAAATCTTAATGTTGATTTTATTTTTGGCTCTTGGAGCATATATCAAATCGACTTCTTAATTCCTATATTTATATTTCTCTCTCTCTCTAATAATTTCCTTTTTTATCTCTTCCTTTTTTCTTCTCCCAAATTTCCCCCCCCCCCCATTTTCCCTTCAATATCCGAATTCTGAATGAATAAAAAAAGGAGAGTTCTGTATATAATAGCCACGATTTTGAGGAGGAACCGTTTCGCCTGGCCCGCTAATAAAAATCATATGATGGCAATTTTGTAAAAGAAACAAAGCATGACGTTTGCTAAGAACAACTTCTCTCTCCATCTGAGCAAATATTAGATGAGGAAATAGATTACCTAGAAATCTTCCGTTATACTGCTCTCGCTCCATTCTATATCTTTATTATTTAGGTGTTAAATATTACACTCTAATTTTTTTGATTCTTTAATGAGAAAATATTGTTTTCTTTGTTGGATGCACAATTGAAGGGGAGGAAATTTTTTATTTGTGATGTAGATGATTATATAATATTTTCTTTTAATTGTTTTGACTCCCAATTTTTTTTCCAAACACAGCTGTCTCACAAAATAGAATTGTTATTTGATAGCATTCAAGAGAAGCATCTAACAAGATTGAAGATTGAGGATCAGGTTCTTTTCTCTCTTTTTTTCATAATATTTGTTATTTTTTATTCTAAATTTTTCTGAATTTCATATAATAACTATCTTTTTATGTACTTTTGTTTATTTTTTGTTTTTAGCTTAACCAATTCTTATAATCTATTATTTGTAAGAAAAATTGGTGATATGACTGATAATTCATCAAGTGGTGCTACCTCTATAGCCTCTGCTCCTGCTAGATCAAGTGACCCTGCTTGGGCTTATGGACAAGTAGTAATGGGATCAAGAAATAGTACTTTATGCTTGTTTTGTAACAAGAGAATGAATGGTGGAGGTGTCACTCGTTTAAAGCAACATCTCGCAGGAGTTCAAGGCCAAGTTGACCCTTGTAAGAAGGTACCAGCAGATGTAAGATGGCAAATGAAGCAATTGATTGAGGAATTGATGAAGGAACAAGAAAAAAGAAAAAAATTAAAAGTTGAGATTGGAAACCCTCCAAGTGATGCATCCACTGATGAAAACAATGATGAAAATTGTGAGATGATTTATCCTACAAGTAACATGGGAAAATCTAAAGGGAGAAAAAGGAACCTAGAAAAGCAAGGTGGTCCATCAAAGCAATGTAATTTGAGTTATTTTGCATCACGAACTACTCCAGGGGCACAACCTAGCATTAGAAGTGCAATGCAAAGCAAAGAGTCAATTGACAAAGCAAAGATGGCTATTGCAAGATGGTGGTATGAAGCCAATATTTCATTTAATGCGGCAAAGTCAACTTATTATCAACCTATGGTGGATGCTATTTCTTCAATTGGACCTGGTTTCAAAGGGCCATCTTACCATGATTTCAGAGGTTGTCTTCTGAAAGATGCTGTACATGAAATTCAAGAGTACATTTCAGTGATAAAAAATGATTGGAAACCCTATGGATGCTCTATTATGGCTGATGGGTGGACAAATCAAAGACAAGAGCCAATTATAAACTTCCTTGTTTATTGTCCAAGAGGAACTATGTTCTTAAAGTCGATTGATGCATCGGGACTTAGAAAAGATAAGGAGACATTACTTGGGATTTTTGATCAAGTAGTCAATGAAGTAGGTGTGGAGCATGTTGTCCAATTTGTCACTGATAATGATGCTAGTTACAAGGCTGCGGGAAAGGCTTTGCAACAGAGGTATGGAACCTTCTTTTGGTCTCCTTGTGCTGCCCATTGTATTGATTTGATGCTGGAAAATTTTTCTGATGCTCGATATTTTCCCATAATTGATGATACTATTAAAAAGGCAAGAAAGGTCACAAAATTTATTTATAATCATGCATGGGTCTTGTCGTTGATGAGGAAAGAGTTCACTAATGGTAGAGATTTGTGTCGTCCTGCTGTTACTAGATTTGCAACTCATTTTCTAAGTCTTCAATGCTTGTTGAAATTTAAAAAGGAGTTAAGACAAATGTTCACTAGTGACAAATGGGTGGTGTCAAGCCATGGAAAGAGTAATGTTGGGAAGGGAATTGCTGGAATTATTTTACAAGATAATGACTTTTGGCTTCAATGTCAACATATAGTCAAGATTAGTGAACCTTTAGTCCGAGTTCTTCGATTAGTAGACAGTGAAGAAAAACCAGCCATGGGTTACTTGTATGAGGCAATGGAAAAGGCAAAAGAAGCCATTATCACAAGAATGAAAAAAAAAGTAACATTGTATGGGCCATATGTTAGAGTAATTGATGCTAGATGGGACAAACAACTTCATAGCCCGCTACATGCAGCAGGATGTTTTCTTAATCCGGGGATCTATTTTAGACCCTCTTTTACCAAACAGAAGGAGGTCACCCGAGGATTACTCACAACATTAACTAGGTTGGTCCCCGACTTTGATATCCAAGACAAAATAAGTGGACAGCTTGAGGAATACAAAAAATCAACGGGTGATTTTGGCATGTCCTTAGCAATTCGCCAACGTGAGAAGCTAAATCCAGGTATTTTTCTAATCATTTTCACTTTTATTGATTTTCATTTTCTTCTCTAAAGTTACTAATAAATAATCTCCTTCTAATTAGTTGCATGGTGGGAGCAATTTGGAAATGACACTCCAGAACTTCAAAAGTTTGCTACTAGAATCCTTAGTCAATGTTGTAGTGCAACTGGATGTGAAAGAAACTGGAGTACATTTGAATTTATTCATTCCAAAAAACGTAATAGGCTTGAACATAAAAGACTAAATGATTTAGTCTTTGTGAGGTACAATCTCAAGCTTCGGGAGAGGTAAAAAGATCTTGCTATTATGTGCATTATATGTTTCTCAAATTAATTTTATAAGCTGTAATTTTTTTTCTTTTTTTTCTTTTTTATAGGAATTTGAAGAAGAGAAAAGACTCTTTGGATCCTATAAGTCTGGATAACATAGATTTATTAGATGAATGGATCTCTGAAGAGCCTGGACTTCTTGATGGAGAAGATTTAAGTTGGGAGACAATTGAAGCTCCATTAGCTGCTTTAACTTTAGATGATGAAGAAGATGTTGCATTTGATGATGAGGATGACACTAATTTGAATATAGGAATTAGTGCTCATATGCAAGTAGAAGATGAAGATCATTATCTTTATAGTATTGATGAAGAGAATGAAATGTGAACATAAGTTTTTATTTTTTATCTTATTCGTATTTTGTTATTGTTGATGAAACTTCATATGTTGTTGTTGATGATGAAACTTATGAATTATGAACATAAGTTTTTATTTTTATCTTATTCGTATGTTGTTGTTGATGATGAAACTTCGTATGTTGTTGTTAATGATGAAACTTATGAATTGTGAACACAAGTTTTTATTTTTTATCTTATTCGTATGTTGTTGATGATGAAACTTCATTTGTATGTTGTTGATGATGAAACTTCATATGTTGATGTTGATGATGAAACTTCATACGTTATTGTTGATGATGAAACTTATGAATTATGAATACAAGTTTTTATTTTTTATCTTATTCGTATATTGTTGTTGATGATGAAACTTCATATATTGTTGATGATGAAACTTCGTATGTTGTTGTTGATGATGAAATTTATGAATTATGAACATAATTTTTATCTTATCTTTATTTTTATGTTGTTATTATTATTTATTAAGAATATGAATTATGAACAAATTTTTTATTATATATATATATTTCGAAACGAAGCATCGAAACAGTCTGATACCAAAATATTTCGTTTCACGGCTAAATCGAAACATAATTCGAAACGAAATTGATAACTTTGATCTTCGCAGCGGAAACGGAGCCACGTTCTCCTAGGCAGGTTTCGTTCGTGGAGCCGCGACGCGGAGATCACACGGGGTTGAGCAGAAGCAAGCGCTCAGGCTTCCGTGGTAGGGACCGGCTTCATCTCACGAGGAAAGGAGCGCTGGGTGAAAGTCAAAGAAGATTCAAGCACCAGTCAACACCAAGAGAGAAAGAGAAGGCAGCCCAAGAACCCACGGGAGGAGGCCAGCGTTTTCTTGGGAGAACGTGAAGAGGAGTTTTTCAGCCAAGAAAAAAAAAAAGCGCGGAGAGAGGAGAGAGGTTCCAGCCAAAAGCAAAATAAAAGGAGTCAAAAATTTGGTCAACCCGTTTTGGGGGAGGATTCCAGCAAAGAAAAAAAAAAAAAATATATAATCCTAGGAAGGCTGCGGTGATTTTAAACGCTTTCTTTAATGAGATATCCAGATATCTAAATAGCTGGGTTATCAATTAAAATTTATGTACAATGATAAATAAGTCAAGTATTATAATTTTATAAATTATTTAATTTATAAATTGTGAATTTACAGTTAAATGTAATTATGTTAATCTTGCAAAATTATGTTGTTACTATCAAGATGATAATATGCCATTATGATAATGACAGTAAAAATTTATGTGTCGCCGCGGTTCTCATATGACAGATTATGATATGACAATCATCACATGACAGATTATCACATGACAGATTATGATATGACATGACAGATACTGGTACCAGGACCCTTCCTCTTAGGGGACTTTAAGAGTGATATACAAGATGAGTGTTGTAGGGCCGTGGGACACAAAGGAAAACGATGACAGTATAAACAGTGTTTGGTTTACATCACATTTTCTAGTATTGACATGAATACGCTGAAAGCATGAATAAATGTAATTTGAAATTGTATTAGGCTTACATATTGAGTGTGAGCTCATAGAATTCTCACAATGTTTTTCAGAGCCTCAGGAATGAAGAAGGATATTTGGGATAGACGGAGCTTCTATTAAATAAACTTAGTTCCATTATATTGATTTAGTTCAGATTTGCTTGTGTATAGGGCAGGTAGCCCAAGACTGATAATTATGGTTTGTAATAAATCATGAATTTGAATTTTTGCTTTATATTGATTTGTGTGATGAAGTTCGAGATGCCTTGCATGCCTGGCATGCGGCGGGTTGTCACCCTAGTTCAAATTTTGGGATTGGGGCGTGACAACTTTAGTGGTATCAGAGCCTGGTTATGACATTATGGACATATACATGATGACACTTTAGGCAAAACACTAGAATGACATTGAGACAATTATAAATTTAAAGGAATTTCAGATATTATGCTTTGAAAGCCTAACAATTAATGTTTACAATGATATTAATTACAACTAATTTATCAGGAGATAAGAATGGCACGTCGCACTAGAAGTCAACAAAATGATGAGGGTTCCCAGGTTGGTAATGTTGGTCAACCGGGAGGTCTGGAAGCCACCGGAGCTGCCCCTGCCAATTCAGTCGGGACTGATCAGCAGCAACTCCAGACCGAGATGCTTCAGGTTCTCTCGGGTATGGCGCAGTCGATGCGAAACTTGCAGCATCAGATTCTGCATGCCTTGTCCACTCAGCCTGCTCACATCGCCCCGTAGACACAGCCTGCCCCTCCAATTTCACAGACTTAGCCTGACTCTATTGCTCCACAGACCCAGCCTACTCCATCTCAATCCTGGATAGGGGTTGGCCGTAGCTTTGCAGACTTCAAGAAGTTTGCCCCTGCCCCTTTCTCTGGATCCACAACCCTGTTGATGCTGAGCGGTGGGTGCGAGACATGGAGAAGGCTTTTATGGCCCATGGTAGTCAGGATATGGAGCGGATCAGATTTGCTACCTACCTTCTCAGGGAGAAGCCTATGATTGGTGGTTAGTTGAGGAGCAGCGTCGGAAATGGATAGATTATTTCTTGGGGAGAGTTTAGAGAGATATTCTTCGACAAATACTTTCCCAGGAGTGTACAGAGACAAATGGAATCAGAGTTTATCAAATTGGAGCAAAAGGTCTTTCTGTGGCCCAGTATGAAGCTGAATTCACCAGGTTGGCCCGTTTTGCTCCAAATATTGTGACCAATGAAATGGCCAAGGTCACCAGATTCACTGAGGGACTGCGACCCAGACTGAGGCAAGCGGTCAATGCATTTGAGCTCCTCACTTGCAGTGCTGTAGTGAATAAGGCCTTGGTGATTGAGAGGGATATGAATGCTATTCAAAAGGATTGGGAGCTGCAGAAGAAGAGAAAAGGGCCTACTTTTGGCCAATCCTCTGCTCAGGCAAGAAGAAGGGTGCACATCAGGCCCCAACTGAACCACAGAATAAGGAGACTCGTTGCATTCATTGTGGTAACTTCCACCCTAGGAAAGCCTTGCCCAAAGTGACTGGTGCCTGCTTTGTTTATGAAAAACTGATCACAAGATTGCTACCTGTCCCTTTCGGAAGGATCAACAGCCTTCTTCAAGTCAAGGAATGAGCCAGCAGTATCAGCAACAGCAGCCACCGAGGACCCAGGGAAGGGTCTTCAACCTCACTCAGCAGGACGCTGAAGCATCTAATTCTGTGGTGACAGGTATACCTTTAATGTTATATCTAGTATTACATTCTTATCTAGTGCAATGCATTGATAGTTAATTAAAAGTTAGGTTCAATCCTTAATGTTAAAACAAATTATACTTATGTCCAGGAATGATTAAAGTAGGTACTGCTTATGCTCAAACTTTAATTGACCCGGGTGCCACGCATTCTTTCATATCTGACATCTATCTTGACAAGAATGCATCATTGACACCTATTCCTCTGGAGCAAGAGTTGCATATTGCTTTCCAAATGGAGATGTTATGAAAGTTGACACAGTATGCAAATCTTTCCAATTGTCTTGGAGAATAGGAGGTTGAATGCTGATCTCATTGTCCTTCCACTGAAGTTTTTCGATGTTATCCTTGGAATGGATTGGTTGGCCTCCTATCATGCTTCAGTAGACTGCTTCAGGAAGATTGTCAACTTCAAAACTCCAAGTCAGCCTGAATTCAGTTTTATTGGTGGTCAGAAACACCTAGCCTCAGTGTTCATATCAGCAATGCAGGCTGGAAAGTATCTGATGAGTGGTGGTCAAGGATTTCTTGCTGTAGTCAAGGACCTTCAACAGGAAGAGACCAAGTTGGAGGATATTCCCATAGCTCGAGAATTCCTGATGTCTTCCCTAAGGATTTGACTAATTTACCTCATGATCGGGAAGTCGAGTTCTCTATTGATCTAGTTCCTGGAACTGGACCTATATCAAAGGCCCCTTACCATATGGCCCCGGCTGAGCTAAAAGAACTGAAGGATCAACTGCAGGAGCTCCTAGATCGGGGATTTATTAGACCCAGTGCTTCTCCTTGGGGTGCTCCAGTTCTATTTGTTAAGAAGAAGGATGGCAGTCTTTGACTCTGCATTGATTACCGGAAATCAATAAGGTAACAGTGCGGAATAAGTACCCTCTGCCGAGGATTGACGACTTGTTTGATCAACTCCAAGGAGCCCGAATATTCTCAAAGATTGATCTCAGGTCAGGGTACCATCAACTCAAAGTCAAGGAGGAGATGTGCCTAAAACAGCATTCAGAACCAGATATGGCCACTATGAGTTCTTGGTGATGCCGTTTGGGTTAACTAATGCCCCAGCAGCATTCATGGACTTGATGAACAGAATTTTTAAGCCATATTTGGATCAGTTTGTGGTGGTTTTCATTGATGATATTCTGATATATTCCAAGAGCCATAAGGAGCATGAGGACCACCTGAGGATCGTGCTGCAGATTCTTCGAGAGAAGAAGCTTTATGCCAAGTTGCAGAAGTGTGAATTTTGGTTGGATCAAGTATCTTTCTTGGGTCATATAATCTCTAAAGATGGTGTATCTGTGGACCCAAAAAAGATTGAAGCTATCATTAGCTGGAGCCGACCTTCCAATGTGGCGGAAGTCAGAAGCTTCTTGGGGTTAGCCGGGTATTACCGTAAATTTATGGAAGAATTTTTCTCGCATTGCTCTACCCCTAACTCGCTTAACCCAAAAGCGAGTGAAGTTTGATTGGACAGTGGAGTGTGAGAAAAGTTTTCAGGAGTTAAAGCAGCGCCTGGTGTCAGCTCCCATTCTTGTTCTTCCGACAGGATCTGAAGGTTTTACTATATATACTGATGCTCTCGAAAGGATTGGGATGTGTTTTGATGCAGAATGAAAGAGTGATAGCTTATGCCTCCAGACAACTGAAACCTTATGAGCAGAATTATCCTACTCATGATCTGGAATTGGCTGCTGTGGTTTTTGCTCTGAAGATTTGGCGGCATTATCTATATGGAGTGTCGTGTGATGTGTATACAGATCATAAGAGTCTAAAATACATCTTCACACAGAAGGAGCTGAATTTAAGGCAGAGGAGGTGGTTGGAACTATTGAAGGATTATGACTGAATCTACAGTATCATCCTGGGAAGGCCAATATAGTAGCTGATGCTTTGAGCAGAAAATCCTCTTCTGAGTTAGCTGCTATGATTACTTCCCAGCCTCACGTATTGAGAGATCTGGAGAAGTGGGAGGTTGGTCTGAGAGTACAGCAGTCTGATGGACTTGTTGCAGCACTTGTACTCCAGCCGACCCTAGTTGACAGAATCAAGTCCTTCCAGATGGAAGATCCAGATCTACAAAGGATTAAAGAAGTTGTGCAGTCAGGAGTTCAGAATGAATTTTATGTAATGGAGGATGGATCCCTGAAATTTGAAGGAAGACTTTGTGTGCCAAACATTGAGGAACTGAAGGAAATTTTGAAGGAGGCTCACTACTCTCCTTATACTGTGCATCCAGGTGGCACTAAGATGTACAGAGACTTAAAGAAAAATTTTTGGTGGAAAGGTATGAAGAGGGAGATTGCTCAGTATGTGGCCAAGTGCTTGGTGTGTCAGCGAGTGAAGGCCGAGCATCAAAGGCCTGCGGGACCTCTTCAGTCTCTGATGATTCCACAGTGGAAATGGGAAAAGATTACAATGGACTTTGTGACTGGTCTGCCCAAAACTCCTAAGAGTAACGATGCAGTTTGGGTCATTGTGGACAGACTAACAAAATCAGCTCATTTCCTACCTTTCAGAGTTGGGGTCTCTAGTGAAAGATTGGCTAATTGTATATTGAGCAGATCGTGAGACTCCATGGTGTCCCGGTATCTATTGTATCAGATAGAGATACCAGGTTTGTGTCCCAGTTTTGGAAGAGTCTTCATAAGGCCATGGGAACCAAACTAAACTTCAGTACAGCCTATCATCCCCAGTCAGATGGACAATCAGAGAGGACCATACAGATTCTGGAGGACATGTTGCGAGCTGTGTGATGGACTTGGGTGGAGCTTGGGATAACCACTTACCTTTGGTGGAGTTTGCATATAATAATAGTTACCAAGCCAACATTCAAATGGCTCCATTTGAAGCTCTGTATGGTAGGAGGTGCAGATCTCCTATATGTTGGGATGACGTGGGGGAAAGGAAATTGTTAGGCCCTGAGCTGATTCAGCAAACAGTAGATAAGGTGCATTTGATCAGGGAGCGTCTTCGTACAGCTCAGAGCAGGCAAAAGAGCTATGCTGATGTCAGAAGAAGGGAATTAGAATTCAGGTTGGGGACCATGTTTTCTTAAGGGTATCACCAACCAAAGATGTGATGAGATTTGGGATTAGAGGAAAGCTGAGTCCACGTTATATTGGACCTTTTGAGATCTTGAGCAGAGTCGGAGAGGTTGCTTACAGTCTGGCACTGCCTCCAATTCTATCTGGGGTACATAATGTTTTTCATGTCTCTATGTTGAGGAAGTATATCTCTGACCTCAGCCATGTCATAGCGTATGAGCCTATACAGTTGAGGAAAGGGTATCATTCCATATGTCAAGGTGCAATGGAGTAATCATTAGGGAGGCTACTTTGGAACTTGAGGAGGAAATGAAAAAGAAGTATCCACAACTATTTGAGTCTTAATATAGTTAATGATATAGCTACGACTGTTGACTTTTGAATAAAGACTTAGTTGATTGTTAGTCCTTGGGACAAAATTTGAATTTTAATTTTCTCTAATGAAAGTTATCAATTTTGAGGCCGAAATTTTTATAAGGAGGGGAGAATGTAATCTCTTGGATTTCATTAACTGTTCGTGAGAGTTATCAGGAAGATAGACTCTAAAGATTTGAATTTCAAATATCTCTAACTAACAAAGTTCCAAATTTCTTAATTTGAGAACTCTACCTCATCTTTAAAGGATCACATGAAACTTCCTTCCCATCATTCTTGAATGCCTCTTTTTCACCATTCTCGTGTGCGTTGCTTAGTGGATCTTCGCAGCGGAAACGGAGCCACATTCTCCCAGGCAGGTTTCGTTTATAGAGCCGCGACGCGGAGATCACACGGGGTGGAGCAGAAGCAAGCGCTCAGGCTTCCGTGGTAGGGACCGGCTTCATCTCACGAGGAAAGGGGCGCTGGGTGAAAGTCAAACAAGATTCAAGCGCCAGTCAACATCAAGAGAGAAAGAGAAGGCCAGCCCAAGAACCCACGGGAGGAGGCCAGCGTTTTCTTGGGAGAACATGAAGAGGAGTTTTTCAGCCAAGAAAAAAAAAAGCGTGGAGAGAGGAGAGAGGTTCCAGCCAAAAGCAAAATAAAAGGAGTCAAAAATTTGGTCAACTGGTTTGGGGGAGGATTCCAGCAAAGAACAAAAAAAAGGAATTAAATAATCCTAGGAAGGCTGCGGTGATTTTAAATGCTTTCTTTAACGAGGTACCCAGATATCTAAATAGCTGGATTATCAATTGAATTTACGTACTGTCATAAGTAAGTCAAGTATTATAATTTTATAAATTATTTAATTTATAAATTGTGAACTTACAGTTAAATGTAATTATGTTAATCTTGCAAAATTATGTTGTTACTATCAAGATGATAATATGCCATTATGATAATGACAGTAAAAATTTATGTGTCGCCGCGGTTCTCATATGACAGATTATGATATGACAGATCATCACATGACAGATTATCAAATGACAGATTATGATATGACCGATTATGATATGACAGATACTGGTACCAGGACCCTTCCTCTTAGGGGACATTTAAGAGTGATATACAAAATAAGTGTTGTAGGGCCGTGGGACACATAAAGAAAAACGATGACAGTATAAACATTGTTTGGTTTACATTGCATATTCTAGTATTTATTATTTAATTAAGCTTCCAAATTATTTTGATATGATGACGTGAATATGCTGATAGTATGAATAAATATAATTTGAAATTGTATTAGGCTTATTTATTGAGTATGAGCTCGTAGAATTCTCATAATGTTTTTCAGAGCCTCAGGAATGAAGAAGGATATTTAGGATAGACGGAGCTTCTATTAAATAAACTTAGTTCCATTATATTGATTTAGTTCAGATTTGCTTGTGTGTAGGGTAGGTAGCCCAAGATTGATAATTATGGTTTATAATAAATTATGGATTTAAATTTTTGCTTTATATTGATTTGTGTGATGAAGTTCGAGACGCCTTGCATGCCTGGCATGCGGCGGGTTGTCACCCTAATTCAAATTTTGGGACTGGGGCGTGACAATGTCCAAACCACTGTAATCAATTTTCTTATAACATAATGCTATAATAATATAAATAATATCATCATAATATAATATCTTATAATATTAAATAGATAATATTATATATTTAATCCATGTACTATTTAATATGAAATAATAATAAAGTAGTATAAAAGATAATAAGAATTGTTTTAATGTGACATATTTAATGATTTTGGATACCTATGACGTACCAAATAGGTTAATTATAAATTCACAGTGATTTTTATCGTTGAGATACAACATATCATGCAAAATAATTTTAGATCATTAGGAATCAAAAATCTTAAAATAAGAATTACTAGTAACTGAAATCACCATGGTGTTTTCATTTGGATCGTCAAATGCCCCCTTAAAAGGAATCAACTTACTCTCTCATGTAAAATTAATTTGCGTGATAGAATTGACTGAGTGGAGCAACCAAGACGACTTATTTCTCCTGTACTTTTTATCCCAATTAGTTCTTTTACTCCCCAATCTCATTGATTTTTTCAGTTACATGTGAATTATTGCTTTCTTTTTTCACTTTAACCTTTGATATAATTCTTGTCTAGAAATTGTGAAAATCTTCTTATGGTGAAAATTCTTTCTACGTTAGTACTAAAAATTGGAAAAGTTCTGTTACTAAGACAGATCAAATCCTAACTCTTGACTTAACCAAATTCGTTCATCGCTTGATTTGTCACGCAACGTTGGGGGAAAGAAAATTGATGAAACAATAATACTTATTCCATCCAAGCAAAGAAAAAAGAAAGAAAAAAAAAAAGCAACGATATTTGAAATAAATTGATATATTAATCAATCAAAAGCATGAAGGAAAGTTGCACACCTCATTCGAAGCTTATGTTGATACCAATAACACTCAAAAAGGGCCAACAGCAAAGTTATCAGCAGCATCGTGATCAAGGGGAGCTAGCTGCACCATCGTTATCTTCAAAAACACTTCCCCTCCATCGTCGCCGCTTGAGCTGGTGTCGGAGTATCGGAAAACACATGGCTAACTACCTGGCTCTCGTCCAGTTCGAGAAGAGGGATGCAGCAGCAGCAGCGACCATGCCATTCCATTCCAACAGCATCATCTGGCGCAGTCCCGCCTTGGCCTGCGCCGTTGCTACCGCCGCCAAAGACCAAGTTGACGTCCATGTGCAATATCCTTGGACCATAAGGGGCAGGGCACGGCGATGAAGCATATGAAACGGCGGTCCCTCCGGCCAGTGGTAAAGACCTGACTGACGCGAGCTAAGCCACAATAATAGAATGAGAGCCCATTGGGGCAGTCCTGCCGCCACGCCACCTGCAGGTTGACGCTGGTCAGGCCTGGCGGACTGGGCGGGCTCGACGCGGACAAATGAGACGGCCGGTGGGCGGGAATGTGCGATCCGTTCGCTGCCAACTTGTAAAGTTGATGAGAAACGTCCTTTCCCTCTTCTCTCTACTCCCTTGTCTTAAAATATAATCATCTTTAGTTTTTAGTATTTTATTTTATTATATTTATTATTTTTAATTTAAATTAAGCTTTTTGATAGCTTTATATGGATAAGAGGTATTATGTTTATCCATAGAATTAGAAACAATATTTTAGGTGGTAGTGTATTTATGAAAGGCTCTGTTTGGATAGAGAGAAATATAGGAAGAAAAGAAAATGAAAGAAGAGAAAATGAAGAGAGGAGAAAAGTAAAAGAAAATATTTTTTATTCTTCTATTTGGATGAGTGGTAGGAAAATAAGAAGGAAAGAATACTACAAGGGGAAAAAAATATTGCGACGCCCAAATGCGTCGCAATTGCGTTGCTAAACGTGCTATTGCGATGCAATAGCGAAGCAATGACGGCGTCGCTCAGATGTCCGTCGCAATCTCCATTATCGCAATTACGTCGCAATATTGCGACTCTCTGCGATGCAATAATGCGTCGCAATATTGCGACGCATCCAACTGCGTCGCTAAATTTAAAACTAATTTTTAATATTTAAAATTATTATTAAATATTGCGACGTATTCAATTGCATCGCAATATTGCGATGCATTTAGTTGCATCGTAATATTAATAATACTATTTTTAATATAATAGCAATGCAATTTGAGTCGCTAATGCAAATTTTTTTTAAAATATTGCGACGCAATATTTTTATGTTGCAATATTTAATAATAATATTTTAGATATAATAGCGACGTAATTTGAGTCGCTAATGCGTCGCTATTAAATTTTTTTTAAATTATTACGATGCCAGGTCATTGCGTCGTAATATTTAATAATAAAATTTTAAAAATATTAGCGATGCAATTTCAGTCGCTAATTAAATTTTTTAAAAATATAAAATATTAAAAATTAAAATGATTAATACAATTTATTAAATTTAAATATTGATAGAAACATTCTTCACTCATATTGATCCAAACAATAATCATTCAATTTCTAAAAATAATTAATATATTAAAATTTTGAAGTTTTCATGTACAACATATAAAAAGAAAAAAAAATACATCAAGAATCTGAGCGATCACGTGGAGACTGGAGACCCTGCGACAAGCGGCTAACCATATCCTGCAAATGACGCATCTGATCTCGCACGTCGGCAAGCTCCTGATCCCGGCCTCGCATACGCTGCTCGAACTCGTGCTCGACCTCCTGCCGAACCTCCTACCGAACCTCCTGACGAACGTCCTGCCGAACCTCCTCCGTAATGGATCTCCGAATGTCGTCTAAACGCTCGGCAGGAATATCACCAGAAAATCGCGAGCTGGAGGCATGATGGAGAAAATATGCAGAAGCTCTAGTACCAGACCATAGACCCTGTGGTCTCGCGGCTGGGCACCAATAGCCTCCAAAAATACGCCGACTCTCCTCTGCTGAGAGTTCGACGGGCGTCTCTCCATCAGTGGAGTCGACCTGCTATGCCTGGGAGCGAAGCTCCTCGACTCGTGTCTTTGAATTATAAAATCAACAATAAATGAGTTAATAAATTTCTCGAAATAAAATTTTAGAAATTAAACAGATACTACATAAAGCTAATTTCTTACCGCAACCTCCCGTGATCGCGTGTCGACTCAGGAACCGTCCTCCTGGTGTGTGTCGCCATGAATAGACGAAACTCATCAGGATCTCTGCCCTCCTGCTCAGACTATAACAATAAAAAAATTAATATTAATACAAATATTTGTAAATAACTAAATTAGTAATTAAATTATTTATGTTTTCTTACCATACGGCATCTGTGCTCCTGAATCGAAATGGAGCCCGAAGTATGGCGGAAGAGACCCATGCCAGGACCGCCCTTCTCAGATCGACGGTTCGTGCTGGCTGATGCGGACCTCCTGCGCCAGCCATCGGACTGCCAGGCCTGCTGCCACTCGTGCCAAATACCCTCTGGCACATGCGCAGGACGCTGACCCGATGACCTCCAACGATGAAGCATGTCGGAGTATCGGCATCCCGTAAGAGCCTCCTATGCTGCCCTAATGGCATCATGGCTGGCAGGGTCCCACGTAAAATTTTTCTGCATTAAAATAATCAGTTTGTTTTAGAATTTATTAAGATTAAAAAATTTTATATCAGTGATAAATTGTATTTAATAAGTTTACTTGAAACTTAGAAAAATAAAACTCCCTCGTGGCTGGAGATATGTGGCGCCAATCGTAGCCACTGGGATTTGCATGCCTTTGAAATACGGCGCTGATGTGGCTGGATACATGATACTGCTCAATAAATCTGTTAAAAAAATGCATGTTTATAAGTAATTGACTTAAAAACATAAATATATATTTTTAATTAGTATATACTTACAGCCCATGAGCATCAAGTCGAAGTACGGTGCGGCCGATGGTGGAAGAACTCTCGGAGGTATGTGCCGATCGGCTAGATGGTAATACCAATGCAGGATCACCGTCGACTGCTGGATAGATCGAAGGCTGTGCGATGTATGGAGATCCGAACTCTCATCTCCAAAGCTCATGTGATATGATGCAGCAGAGCTACGTCCCTGCTCACTCCGTATGTCGTCGGTAGATCTACTTCTGCCCGTCATACTGAAAATACTAAAGATTCATGCAATTAAATTACGATTAATGATTGACTATGTAAAAATTTATCACTTATAAAATAAGGTTAAATTTAAAAAAACCTCTATGTTTAATCGGTGTCATTTGTTTCGTGAAATGTTGGTTCAACATCCGATGCCGTATCGGACTGCGATTCAGTTTCATTATCATCGGAAGGAAACCAAATGGTTAATGAGCTAAATTAGTTGACCTAAATAGCTAAGATTTATGAGTTTAATCAGTTGATTTAAAAAGAGTCATGATTGATGAGCTAAATCAGTCTATCCAAAGAGCTCCGACTAATGACATAAATTAATTAATTTATAACTAATCTAATAAAAAATTAGATAAGTAGTCACATTTTTTTTAATATTTATCATCAAATTATTTGAAAATATTTTTAAAAATAATAAAATATAATAGAATCTAAATTTTTTGTGTTAATTTTTTTTCATGAGTGTAAAATTTTTTTTAAGGGGCCGGAGGGTGGGGAAAACCCCCCTAGCTGTTACTTTTTTTTAAAAAAATTAAGTTGCCCTTGTTTTAAAAATATATTTATATTTTTTTATTTGTCATCAAATTATTTAAAATATTTTTAAAAATAAAATATGATAGAATCTAATTTTTTTGTTAATTTTTTTATGAGTGTTAATTTTTTTTAAAATTGAAGGGGCCGGGGGTTGCGATCGATCCAAGCCGTGATCCCGATCGGCCACGACCGATCCTGGACCGTTGCGATCGGTCCGAGATCGCTGACGATCCGATGGTTGCGATCGATCCAAGCCCTGATCATGATCGGCCACGACCGATCTCGGAACGTGGTGATCGGTCCGATCGCCGATGATCCGATGGTTGCGATCGATCCAAGCCGTGATCCCGATCGACCACGACCGATCTCGGACTGTGGCGATCGGTCCAATCGGCGATGATCCAACGATTGCGATCGATCCAAGTCCTGATCCGAACGTCCATGACCGATCTCGGACCATGGCGATCGGACTGATCGGCGTTGATCCGACGGTTGACATCAATCTCGGACCTCAGCGATCGATCCGATCGGTGACGATCCGATGGTTGCGATCGATCCAAGCCCTTATTCCGATCGGCCACGACCGATCTCGGACCGATCGCTATTTAACATAATTAATTTTTTTAAAAACATTGCGACGCAAAGGGTTGCTTCGTAATTTTTTAATATGATAATTATATTATATAAAAATTAATTTTATTTAAAATAATTGCGACGCAACAAGTGCGTCGCTAAATTAAAACATAATTTTCCTAATTTTCTGGTTTATTGCGTCGCTAATGCGTCGCTATTTAACATAATTAATTTTTTTAAAATATTGCGATGCACTGAATTGCATTGCAATATTTTTTTCTCATAATTATATTTTATAAAAATTTATTTTGGTAAAAATAATTGCAATGCAATTATTGCATTGCTAAATTAAAAATAATTTTCTAATTTTCTGGTTTATTGCATCGCTAATGCATCGCTATTTAATATAATTAAAATTTTTAAAAACATTGCGACGCACTGTGTTGCGTCGCAATTATTTTTTCTCATATTTATACTTTATAAAAATTAATTTTATTTAAAATAATTGCCACGCAGTTATTACGTCGCTAAATTAAAAAATAATTTTTTTAATTTTCTGGTTTATTGCGTCGCTAATGCATCGCTATTTAACATATTTAATTTTTTAAAAACATTGCGACGCACTGAGTTGCATCGTAATATTTTTTTCTCATATTTATATTTTATAAAAATTAATTTTATTTAAATTATTTGCAATGCAATTGTTGCGTCGCTAAATTAAAAATAATTTTTCTAATTTTTTATTTTATTGCGTCGCTAATACGTCGCTATTTAACATATTTAATTCTTTTAAAAATATTGCGATGCACTGAGTTGCGTCGCAATATTTTTTTTCCATATTTATATTTTATAAAAAATTAATTTAAAAATATTGCGATGCATTATTTGCGTCGCTAAATAAAAAAATTAATTTTTTTTGATTTTCTGGTTTATTGAGTCGCTAATGCGTTCCTAATTGCGTCGCAATGTTTTGTTGTCACGGAGGCGTCGCAAAGTGGTCGCAATTTATTGAGTCGCTAATGCGTCGCTAATTAATCATTGCGTCGCTAAATTTGCATCGCTATTTCAATATTTTCTTGTAGTGGAAAGTTGATAATTTATAATGATAATAATGTCCTTATTATAAATGATTAAAAAATGCATTAATTTTTTCTTTGGAAGGGTCGGAATGAAAAAAAAAATGAAAGAGCACCTTTAAATTTTTTCTTAGAAATTTCTTAAATTTCGAAGTGAAAACTTTTAGGTGGAACTCACTATTTTTTTTCTTCTAGTTTTCTTTTCCCTTTCTTTTTTTTTTCTTTCTAAACAAGATAATTTTTTTTTCTTCATACTTTTCTCTTTATTCAAACACGAGCTAAATTTATTTTTCTTTTTTGAAAGAAAACCTTTTTTATTTTAATTTTTTTAAAATAATTTATATTAAAAATAATTTCAATAAAAATTGATATCAGAGCAGATCAAAAATGACATAGGCATTTTGAAATCATCGTGGCTTCAAAAATAGAAAAAAAAAAAACAGTGCCGCCGCGACGCGGTGCTGTCCTTCCACACATAGCCGTCGTTCTCCTCAAGAACCTATTGAGGAAGCCGCCGTGATTCCGCACCGATACCAAGAGGACGCCGCCAAAATTCCACACGAACCCAAGGAAGAAGCAGCGGAAATGTCTCATCAAAACTAGGAAGAAGCCGCCGAGATTCCACCTCAGAACCCGGACGAAGCTCCCCTGGCTACCCATCTTGAAGGGGCTCGGGAGTTGGATAACCCAGAAGAAGCCGACGAGGAGGCCCATTTTTCTTCCGTTTTTCCAAGACCACCTTCCTCTTAGGTGCCAGATTTCAAAAGGACATAATTGCTGACAGTTAGTTTCCTTCTGGGTTCTTTAAAATTCGTGCGTCTCCAGCGGAGCTACTCTGTTTTTGGGCGGTCTTTAAGATTCATGCGTCCGATTTCGTTTTCTCCGATCTTCGGCAATCTGTGTCTTCTCCGACGGTGATTCTGGTTGGTCTGATCCATTTGCTGTCCCCTCCTATCCTATGGCCTCCGATGGGGTGATTGATGGGAGGGCTGCCGGGAGTAAGAAGGTGGGTTCCGGGCATGGAAGAGACTCGCCGACTTTAAAACTGGAGCTGGCATGGCGTCCTCTCCAGCTTCAGGTTCTGAAAATCCCATGGGCTCGACGAAGACGGGAAGTCAGTGGAGTCGTCCACCCTTGGGTCGCTATGGTTGGGATGCTCATTCCCCTTCTCCGGCGAAGGTAGAGGAATTGATCCGGCTCTTCCCGGAGGTAATCCAAGTCCCGATCAGCTCCCTGGAGTGCGAGGCCAGTGCGTAGGGCGTGAAGGAGGTGCTGGCTCGCTCTCTCTCTAGGTGGGTGCTGCCGGAGGCGATTGTGCGTGAACTGCATCGAGCTGGGCTGCCGGGAGAAATCGAGGTGGTTCCCCTGGCTCACAGGCACTACCTCATCCGGCTCTCTGACCCTCATTCCAAAATCCGAATCCTTGAGCGGCCATGGGTGATCAACGGGCAGGTTCTTGTGGTGGTGGATTGGAAGCCGGAATTCATCCCAGCGGAAGATTCCTTGCTGCAGGCTCTGGTCTGGATCCGGCTTCCTCTGCTTCCCATGGAGTTCTGGGTGGATGATACCCTCTCCTCCATTCTCTCGATGGCTAGGGAGTTCTTGTTCTCCGACGAGCCTACCAAAGCCCGGATGCGGGGTGGTTTTGCTCGGGCTTGCGTCCGAGTGGATCTAAGTCTTCCCCTCCGGCCAGGAGCCAGGATACGTGGAATCGGCGCCCCCTTCTGGCAGCAGTTTTCATTTGAGAACTTGGAGGGTCTTTGCAACCGCTGTGCTTCTCTGCACCTCACTGGTCCATGCAAGCAAGCGGGTGAGACGGCTTCATCATCATCTGCTCCATCGTTTGGTCCCTGGTTGGTAGCAGTTTGGTGTCGACGTCCACATCTGGCGCAGCTTCCGGTCCTACCGGCGGGAGATCGGTCAAGCCCTGCTTCCGCTACTGTTTCTAAGGACGGCTGGTCAGTGCCGAAGAAGATCGCCCAGCGTCAGCTTCATCCTTCCGTTGGTTCCTCCTTGCCATCTCCTGGGATGGGGGCTGGACAGGGTGAGTCGGCCGGGGCAGTTAGTTGCTATGGTGACTCGGGAGCCTGGTTTGAAGACTCCGTCAGCGTCTTCCGCTCTGGTTCCTGTTCCTGTTTTGCTCGTTCAAGGCGTCCAGGATGATCCCAGGCTGTGCTCGAGCGTGCCGGTTGGCACTGTAGCACAGTTTCAGATTTCAGATGAAAGTGGCATTCAGTCTAAAATTCCTAAGGTGCAATCCATGATGTCTAAATGTGATAAGGTTATTAATTTTTCGAAATTGGGCCTCGTGGTCAGTACCAGTAAGGACCCCATCTCGGGTCCTTCTAAGCGGGCCCGTCCAGTGAAGTCATCGTCCACCAGAATGCCATCCCGCTCTTCCAAAGCCAAAGGCAAGGCCACACTTACTGGTAGAGGTGGGGACAATGTAGCCTTCAAGTTTGCGGCTTCCTCGGTGGCTGGCCGGGAGTCGTCGGCCCAGTTTGGCCCAGGGGCTAAGAAGGCTCGAGGTCGGGTAGGGGCCTCTTCGGGGTCAGCTTCTGAGTCTTCTATGCCGACCCATTTGGAGTCTTGCACTCACTTATCAGCTGTTCATCAGCTGAAGGAGGCTATTCATGTATCTGACTCGGCTGTTTTGATAGACTCAGTCCAGATACTTATTGTGCGGATACGGGATCCCGGAATTGTCCTAAGGTGATCCCAGGCGATACGAAGGTCCTGGTGGAATCAAACCAGGCTGTTAACTGCAAAGGCCCAGGAGATTTGGACTGTTCCGTGGAGATGTCAGGGGTGATGGTTGGGGAGCCCTCCAATCCAGCCTTACCATGAAGATTCTCATATGGAATGTGCGAGGAGCATTGAAACCATCGTTTCGCTCCTCATTTGGGAGGCATATGCAGCTTCACTCTTTTGACATTTGCATTTTGCTGGAAACTTGGCTTTCTGGGGTTAGTCTGGCCCGTTTTCGGAGACAGATCGCTCGAGCTTGGGTTTCGTACGCTGTTGAGTACACTGGTCTTTTGGGGGGTATTGTTGCTTTATGGAGGAACGAGAATATCAGAGTGGATGCTTTTCACAGCTGTAGGCAGCAGGTTGCGCTGGTCATTTCTGAGGGAAGTGCCAGCCCCTGGCTCCTTTCGGGAGTTTATGCCAGTACTGATTTTCGGAAGCGTCGGGTGCTTTGGTCTGAGATTTAGTCTCTTCTTGACCAGGGATTCCCCTCCCTCATTGCTGGAGACTTTAATTGTATCTTGGGTGCCGCAGAAAAGAAAGGTGGCCGGGTTTCCTATGGCTCTGTGGGCCGAGCTGAGTTCAGGGACTTTATTTCTACGGCTGGTCTGTTGGATTTGGGTTTTCAGGGTTCGCAGTTTACATGATGCAACAACCGGCATGGTTCAGCTAGAGTCTGGGAAAGATTGGACAGGGCCTTGGCCTCTTCTAGCTGGCTCCAGCTTTATCCTTCTGTTACTGTCACTCACTTGCCTAGAATTGCCTCTGACCACTGTCCTCTCTTTATCTCTACTGATATCACCTCTCAGCGGCATAGACAGTTCAGATTTGAGAAGTTTTGGACCTCCTATCCTGCTGCTCGTTCCATCATCTCTCAGGTCTGGCAGTTACCTGTTAGAGGTAATGCCATTTATCGGCTCTCTAGACGGCTTGCCCTTGCTAGACGTCGCCTCTCTAGATGGCATAGACTGGAGGTTGGGGATATTGTCAGACAGGTGGAGCAAGTTGAGTCTACTATCTCTTCTCTCCAGGCTAAAGAGGACCTGGAGGGTTCTCTTTCTTGTGATGACCTTTCGTCCCTGCGATCGAGTTTGGCGCTCCACCACTCTCTTCTGCTGCAGCAGGAGACCTATTGGAGACAGCGGTCCCGTATTCAGTGGATTCAGGAAGGGGACTGTAATACAAGATTTTTTCATCAGGCCACTCAGAAACGCAGGGCGAGGAACCGCATTAGTCATATAACTGATGACGAGGGTCAGCTCCAGGTGGATGATCATGTGATTCGTGCTCAGCTTCTTAACTTCTTTCATAGCAGGTGGACTGAGCAAGCTGGTACTGGAGTCCCTGTTCACCCTATTCTGTCTCCCAATACTGTTTCTACTGCTGAGAATGACTCTCTGACTCAGCCTATCACTTCGAAGGATATTCGGCTGGCTTTGTGGGAGCTTGGTGTTGATAAGGCCCCTGGGCCGGATGGCTTTCCTCCGTTTTTCTTTCGTCAGTATTAGGATATTCTGGGGGAGGACTTAGCTCAGGCGATCCAGCTTGTCTTTCACCGCAAATCTATCCCCTCTGACTGGAATCGTACTTTCATTACCTTGGTTCCTAAGAGGCCAGACGCTTTCAGCCCTCAGCACTTCCGGCCCATCAGTTTATGCACTACCTTATATAAGGTTTGTGCTCGCCTCCTTGTTATGAGGTTGTGTTGGGTTATTCCTCGCCTTATCTCTCCGGAGCAGGGGGCTTTCCTCAGAGGGCATAGTATCACAGATAATGCTTTATTAGCTCAGGAGTTCATGCATGACCTTCGACGGGCTTCAGGCTGTCAGGGCTTATGGCCATTAAGCTTGATATGGAGAGAGCTTATGACAGAGTTAATTGGGATTTCTTGCATCACTCTCTTCAGGTGTTTGGGTTCCAGCAGCTGTTTATTGATTGGATCATGGCCTGCATTCAGCGTCCGTCATTCTCCATCCTCATCAATGGAGACCGGACTGATTACTTCCATTCTGAGGTTGGGCTGAGACAAGGTTGTCATCTTTCCCCGTTTCTCTTTGTTATAGCGGCTGATTCTTTATCTCGGGCTCTTCGTCAGGCTCAGCAGGATAATGTTCTACACCCTTACCGGGCTGGTTCCCAAAGTCCCTCGATCTCTAATCTGCTTTTTGCTGATGACTGTATCTTCCTGGGCAGGGCTACTGTGGCCAATGCGGCCACGTTTGCTTCCATTCTTCACAATTACTGTTCTTCCTTTGGTCAGAAAGTTAATAATGCTAAGTCTGTTATTTGTTTTAGTCCGAGGGTGACTTCTTCTCGGAAGGGGACTATCAAGCAGATCATGGGGATTTCTGTGCAGTCGGATTGTCTCTCCTATATGGGTATTCCTATTACTGGCAGAAGGCCTAAGATCTCAGATTTTAGTAAGCTCGAGTCGAGGATTCGTGATCGGCTGGAGGGATGGCAGGTTACTGGGCTATCTATGATGGCAAGGATTACTCTTATTCGATCAGTGCTCACATCTCTTCCTCTCTATCTCTTATCTAATGCTGCTGTCCCTTTGACTTGTCTAAGGAGGATTGAGCGTTATTTCAGGGATTTTCTCTGGGGATCGTCTCAGGATGGTCATGGTGTTCATCTTTTATCCTGGGACTGTGTCTGTCTACCGCTTTCTGAGGGAGGCCTTGGGATCCAGTCCTTGACTGTTCGGAGGGAGGCCTTGATTGCTAGGCATGCTACTCATTTTTTGCTTGATCGGCACTCTATGTGGAGTTCATTTATGCATGGCAAGTATGGGGATTGGACTCCCTCCACTAACCTGCAGTCTGTTCGGGGTCACTCTTTTTTCTGGAAAGAGGTTTGTACTCATGCTCCGGCCATCCTGCATAGTATCTCCTGGATTCTTGGTAATGGTGCTTCTATGGATGTTGCTTATGATTCGTGGATCGCTGGCCTTCCTTTATTTCGATGGCCTACTTTTGTCAGCACTGATATTCCTCTTGACATGCGTGTTAGTGATCTCACGGTGCCTGATCATTCTTCCTGGTCTATTCCCCTGTTATCCCGCTTCTTTGGGGAGGAACTTATGCAGCGTATAGCTGCTATCCCACTTTCTCCAGGTCACTCCCCCGATATCAGGGTTTGGAGGTGGTCCGGTATTCCGAGCACTCCCATCAGGGACATCAACCAATTTACCATGTTTCATTCCGACCGTTGACAGATATGGCTTAGATTTGGCGTCTTCCCATTCATCCCAAGGTTCATCTTTTTCTATGGAAGATTGCTCGGAATTGTCTTCCTACCTGCTCTGTTCTTTCTAGACACGACCTGAGGATTCAGCCTACGTGTCCGATATGCGGTATTGAGGAGGAGGCGGTCGATCACGCCATCTTCACTTGTCTCAGAGCTCATCACATTTGGGAGATCGCTAGCGTCAAGCCTTGGGTTGTCGCTTCATCTTCTCTTTCTTTATCTTTCCTTGACTTGATCAGGCAGGATGTTAGGAGAGGTAGCAGCAAGTAGGGCTCGACGAGGGCTTACATTGCTTACCAAATCTGGTTATCCCAGAACCGGATTGTCTTTACTCAGGAGCCTACTCCGTCTTTCAGGGTTGTGCGGACTGCCTTGTCCTTATCTACTGAGTACACGTCCCATCGTCTAGTTTGTAATTTTGATAGCCCTGGCCTCTGGGATTCCCATGCTGCCTTGGCAGTGCACCAGAGAACGGTCTTTATTTCTTGGGAACCCCCTCCTTCAGGGTTTATCAAAATCAACTTTGATGGGAGTGTTCGAGGCAGATCAGCCGGATCGGGTTATGTCATTCGGGGTTCTGACGGAACTATGATTGCTGCTGGGGGATTTGGACACCTCGATTTGTCGGTGCCGCTTGCGGAGCTTTATGCTGTTTGGGTTGGAGTGTCCTGTGCTATTCGCAATCTCAATGCCCGTCGTATTATCCTTGAGGGTGATGCCCTCACGGTGATTCGGTGGCTTCGCCAGGATCATTGCGCGCAGTCGCCTACCAACCCTTTGATCTCTGATATTCGTTCTCTCCTACAGGGGGTTCATAGCATACAGATCAGCCATATCTTCAGGGAAGCCAACTCAGCGGCTGACTGGATCGCCGCTAGAGTGGCTAATCATTCTGAATTCTGGTACTGGAAGCCCGGTGATTGGTGTCCTCCTGGTTTGAACTTACTTTTATATTCTGATAGTGTGGGATTGAGTCACCCTAGAGTGGTGTGATTCCCGTCTGTACCAAAAAAAAGAGGAGATAATTGCTGACAGGGGAACAGCCTCCAAGGGAGAAAATTAAAAGAACAAAAAAAAAACCGAGAAGACAAAGGAGTTGCTGGCCTAACTCACGAGGTGATCGTAAAAGAATACCATGAAGGAAGGAAATTCTAAAAATAATAAAAAAAATTATTGGTGTGATTCATGGCAACCTCAAGCAATATGGGTGTGATCAATCAACCTTCTATTTTTATCTTTGATAGAGAAAATTATGATTATTGGAGCATCAAGATAAAAACATTTTTTATTTCACAAGAAGTATGATATCTAGTAAAGAATGGGTATGAAGAGCCAGTTAATCCAACAAATCATCAAAATGAGCAACTGAAGAATTACAAAAAGAAGGATGCCAAAGCCCTATTCTTCATCCACCAAGTTGTGTCTGAGAAACTTTTTTTCAAAATCATTAGAGCCACTAAATCAAAGGAGGCTTGGGACATCCTGCAAGAGGAATTTCAAGGCAACATCAAGGTGAGAGCTATCAAACTTCAAACTCTAAGAAATGAGTTAAATAATTTGAGAATGCAAGAAAATAAAAAATTGAAGGATTACTTCTCCAAAATTATGAAAACTATTAATCAAATAAAGAGCTATGTTGAAACCATCACCGAGCAAAGAATATGTGAGAAAATTTTAGCTAGTTTATCTCTAAATTTGATATAACAGTTACAATTATTGAAGAATCTAAAGATCTTTCTGTTTTAAGTGTTCATGAATTGATGGGATCTCTTGAAGCTCATGAGCAAAGATTGTTTAGGCATAAAGAATCATCAATTGAAAGTGCCTTTCAATCTAAACTCAAAGTGGTTGATAAAAATTCTCAAAATAAATTTTCTGAGGGATTTTTCTATGGATATTTCTAATAAAAATGGGTTCTTTGTAAAAAAATTTTGATCAAAAAATACCCTCGGAAAATCCCTTGGAAATTAATTTTGCAAGGGATTTTTCGAGGGATTTTTTTTCATTAATGAGTTATTAATAAAATTTTTAATGAAAACAAATCCCTCGGAAAATCCCTCGCAAAATTATTTTCTGAGGGATTTTTTGAGGGATTTTTTTTAATGATTTTACAAGAGATTTTCTGAGGGATATTTCTATAATAAATAGATTATTTGTAAAAAAAATTGATAAAACTAATCCCTTGGCAAATACCTTGAAAATTAATTTTGCGAGGGATTTTTCGAAGGATTTTTTTCATTAATGAGTTATTAATAAAATTTTTGATAAAAACAAATCCCTCGGAAAATCCCTCACAAAATTAATTTCCGAGGGAGTTTCTGAGGGATTTTTTTGATGATTTTGCGAGGGATTTTCCGAGGGATATTTCTATAATAAATGAATTATTTGTAAAAAAATTGATAAAACTAATCCCTCGAAAAATCCCTCAAAAATTAATTTTGCGAGGGATTTTTCGAGGAATTTTTTTTCATTAATGAGTTATTAATAAAATTTTTGATGAAAACATCATGCTCACACTGCCCCGTAGACACAGCCTGCCCCTCCAGTTTTACAGACTCAGCCTGACTCTACTGCTACACAGACCCAGCCTTCTCCATCTCAATCATGGATAGGGGTTGGCCGTAGCTTTGCAGACTTCAAGAAGTTTGCCCCCACCCCTTTCTCTGGATCCACCAACCCTGTTGATGCTGAGCGGTGGGTGCGAGACATGGAGAAGGCTTTTATGGCCTATGGTAGTCAGGATATGGAGTGAATCAGATTTGCCACCTACCTTCTACAGGGAGAAGCCTATGATTGGTGGTTAGTTGAGGAGCAGCGTCGAAATTGATAGATTATTTCTTGGGGAGAGTTTAGAGAGATATTCTTCGACAAATATTTCCCTAGGAGTGTACAGAGACAGATGGAATCAGAGTTTATCAAATTGGAGCAAAAGGATCTTTCTGTGGCCCAGTATGAAGCTGAATTCACTAGGTTGGCCCGTTTTGCTCTAAATATTGTGACCAATGAAATGGCCAAGGTCACCAGATTCACTGAGGGACTGCGACCCAGACTGAGGTAAGCGGTCAATGCATTTGAGCTTCTCAGTTACAGTGCTGTAGTAAATAAGGCCTTGGTGATTGAGAGAGATATGAATGCTGTTCAAAAGGATTGGGAGCTGCGGAAGAAGAGAAAAGGGCCTACTTCTTGCCAATCCTTTGCTCAGGCCAAAAAGAAGGGTGCACATCAGGCCCTAACTGAACCACAGAATAAGGAGACTCGTTGCATTCATTGTGGTAACTTCCACCCTAAAAAGCTTTGCCGTAGAGTGTCTGGTGCCTACTTTGTTTGTGGAAAAACTGATCATAAGATTGCTACCTGTCCCTTTCGAAAGGATCAACAGCCTTCTTCAAGTCAAGGAATGAGCCAGCGGTATCAACAACAGCAGCCACCGAGGACCCAGGGAAGGGTCTTCAACCTCACTCAGCAGGACGCTGAAGCATCTAATTCTATGGTGACAGGTATACCCTTTTGTTAAATATGTCTTGAATTTTATATATCGGGCCCGGTTTTTTGACCCGACCCGATATTCTTGTTGGGCCCGGACCAAACCGGTCCGCTAGGGTTTATTTTATGGAAGTATTTTTTTGGGGCGTATATATATAGATATACGTGTGAAAACTTCTGTAAGGGTTTGAGACCTCCTCCTTCTTTTGATAATGGAATTTTGTTTGCCTTGCCCATGGATGTAGATCACCATGATCGAACCACGTAAATTCCTTTGTTTGTTTATTGTTTGATTTGTTTTTGAATCTGATTTCCGCAACAAACTGGTATCAGAGCCAGCGCTGGAAATAATTGAGGAAAGGGAGGAAACCCTAACCCTAATCCCCTTTTGTCCCTTCTCATCCTCCTCTTCGATCCGATTCCACCTCTTGAATCCCGTGCATCGCAGCCAGCATCAGGGGAGTCTGTTTATTTCGGTTTAGGATATCGGGGAGAGCAGATCGTCCGCGCAACAAACTGGTATCCCTCCGCCTTCTTTCTTGGAGCCGCTTGACTACCTAAATAGGGGAGGGATCCGGCTGAGTACCTTCGCGGAAGTTGCTCTTGAAGCGGCGAGGGACGTGGCGGAGGTACCTCATCCTCCCCGTCCCGGTTGTCTTCCTTCGGATTGCCTTCACGCTCCAGTTATATTTGCGGATCCGTGCGGCGGGGTAGCCGCAGGCAGCGCACCGGCTCTTCTGGAGGTGGAAGCTCCGGCGGCCGCAGCGGACACAGAGGGTGTGGCTCTTGTTCCTCCGTCCCCTTCCCCATCTGCTCTGCTTCGCTCCGATCTATCAGGAGATATAGGGTTCGTGCAGATCTCCACCTCAAGATCACGTTCCAAAATCGACCAGACGATAGATCTGCAGCGATCCCTCCCTCCTCTGCTTCGATAGATCGCGGGATGGAGAGCAGGCTCCAGTCCACCGGGAGTTGAAGATTTATCGCCCGTCTGGTCGCGGCCCCCCCTTTTCGGTTCCGTTCGTCCTCTCAGTTTGTATGCAGTCACGGTGACTGGGGCTATCTAGACTGGCTTTCACATATCCAAACGAAAGCGAGGGTGATCTCCGTACTCCTCGCCATAGTTCAGACAAAGCACCACAACAAGTCCAAACCCAGGAAGCAGCACAAAGTGATTTCCGAGGACATTGAAAGGGGTTTATTCACCATCCAAAAGCTAGGGCTTTTGCTGTTCCCAGGATCTCTTCTTCTTCTTCAATCCAAACAGAAAGATCGTTTCTTTCTTAGGAATTCTTGGGATGTCATCTTTGAAGTTTCAGATTGCACCATTTGATGGACAGAACAACTTCGGATTATGGAGAATAAAGATGAAGGCTTTATTGAAGCAAGAGGGTTCTGTTAAGGCACTGGATAATAGTTATACAGATGACATGACCACGGCTGAGATTGAAGAGATGGATGAGAAGGCGTATAGTGCGATCCAGTTATCTCTAGAAGACAATGTTTTGCGAGAAGTCGCAGATGAGGAAACAGCGGCCGGTCTTTGGAAGAAACTGGAAAGTCTCTACATGAAGAAATCTTTAACATCAAGACTTTATTTGAAGCAGCGTCTTTATACCCTAAAGATGCGAGAAGGTACGCCTATTAAGGAACACTTGAATGAGTTTAATAAGATTGTTATGGATATAAAAAATCTAGATATTAAACTCGAGGATGAAGATCAAGCTTTGATCGTGTTATGCTCATTGCCTGCCTCATACGAAAATTTTGTGAACTCGATGCTTTATGGACGTGAATCCATAACACTAGAGGATGTTAAAGCATCCTTGAATTCTGCAGAATTGAGAACAAAATTGAATGGAAATACTAGTGGAGACAGGGCAGATGGTTTATTCGTGAGAGGTAGGGCCAACAAGAAGGATAAAGCTTTTAGAAAGAAATCTGTTGGTCGTTCAAAATCTAGGCCACCTGGAGATACGACGAACGTTGAGTGCTACTATTGTCACAAGAAAGGACATTACAAGTCAGATTGTCCTGTGCTCAAGAGAAAGGATAAGCAACGTAGTCAACGTCAAGATGCGGCGAATGTTGCTGAGAAAGATAAGTCTAGTGTGTCAAATAGAGTTCTTACGACATGCTCTGTTGTTAATTTTTCAAACGATGTTTGGATAATGGATACAGGAGCATCATATCACATGTGCCCAAATAGGGAATGGTTCACCACATATGAACCATTGAATGGTGAATCAGTCTTTATGGGAAATGATGCAGTATGCAAAATTGTGGGAATTGGCACTGTTCAGATTAAGTGCCATGACAAAGTTGTGAGAACCTTGACTGAAGTTAGGCACATACCAGACTTAAAGAGAAACCTTATTTCTTTGAGCTGTTTGGATTCCATTGGGTGTATGTACTCAGGTGGAGGTGGAGTTCTAAAAGTCACCAAAGGCAACCTAGTTGTGATGAGAGGAAACAAGGTGAATCACTTGTATCATCTACAGAGTAGCACAGTTATGGGTTCTTCGATTGGCACATCAAATTCTATTTCTGCTGATGATAGAACAAAATTGTGGCATATGCGTTTGGGTCATATGAGTGAGCGTGGCATGATAGTTTTGAGTAAACGTGGTTTACTATGTGGTGAGCGGACAACCTTACTAGATTTCTGTGAGCACTGTGTTCTTGGCAAGCAGTGCAAGGTCAGTTTTAGTACAGGCACACATTCAACGAAGGGTACACTCGACTACATACATTCTGATTTATGGGGACCGGCACAGGTTCCATCTAAGGGTGGTGCTCTTTACTTTGTGACATTTATTGACGATTATTCCAGAAAAGTTTGGGTTTATTTTCTGAAAAGAAAAAGTGAAGTGTTTGAAACCTTCAAGAAGTGGAAAGCCCTTGTTGAGAATCAGACAGGGAAGAAGATCAAACGTCTGAGGACCGATAACGGTCTCGAGTTCTGTGGTGGTGATTTTAATGAATTCTGTGCAAATGCAGGTATCGTTAGACACTGTTCAGTTAGGTATACTCCACAGCAAAATGGAGTGGCAGAAAGGATGAACAGAACTCTATTGGAGAGGGCAAGATGCATGCTCTCTAATGCTGGCATGAAAAAGGCTTTTTGGGCTGAAGCAGTTAACACATCTTGCTATCTAGTTAATCGTTCTCCTTCAACAGCAATTGAATGCAAGACTCCTTTTGAGATGTGGTCAGGTAAGCCTTGTGATTATTCAAATCTAAAGGTTTTTGGATGCCCTGCTTACTATCATGTTAAGGATGGTAAACTTGAACCTAGAGCAAAGAAGTGTATCTTTGTTGGTTATGCTGATGGCGTGAAGGGCTATCGTCTGTGGTGCATGGAACCTAATTCACCTAAATTCATTATTAGTAGGGATGTTACTTTTAATGAAAAGTTTATGCTAGATCAAAGGAATGCTGTTGATGAGTCTGCAGGAAAACATGAGAGTGATACAAATGAGGTGGAGGTTCAGGTCGAGCTTCGAAAAAAGGGCTCTCAAAATGATCTGAGCGGGCAAATTGTTACTATTGATTCTAGTTCAGATGAGGAAGCTCAAGATGAGGTGGAGCAGCCATACTCTATTGCTACTGGCAGAGAAAGGAGGGAGATACGACCCCCTCAAAAATATGGGTTTTCTGATCTGGTAGCTTATGCCCTTACGACAGCAGAAGATATGGGTATTCAGGAACCATCTACTTATACTGAAGCTGTTACTTGTTCGGAATCAGAAAAGTGGACTGTTGCTATGGCTGAAGAACTAGAATCACTTCACAAGAACCAGACTTGGGACTTGGTGCCATTGCCTAAAGGAAAAAGAGCCATTGGGTGTAAATGGGTCTTTAAGAAAAAGGAAGGTATTCCAGGCGTTGAAATTAGTAGATGCAAGGCAAGACTTGTAGCTAAAGGCTACAATCAGAGGGAGGGAATTGATTATGATGAAGTATTCTCTCCTGTTGTGAAACACACTTCTATTCGTGTGTTGCTGGCTATAGTTGCTCAATTTGACTTAGAGCTTGAGCAACTCGATGTGAAGATAGCTTTTTTGCATGGTGAGCTTGAGGAGACTATTTATATGGCCCAACCTGAGGGCTATTATGTAGAAGGCAAGGAAGATCATGTATGTCGATTGAAGAAATCATTGTATGGTTTGAAGCAGTCTCCAAGACAGTGGTATAAAAGATTCGACAGTTTTATGATACGGAGCGGTTATCATAGGAGCAGCTATGATAGTTGCGTGTATTTCAGGAAAGTTTCAGATAAATCCTTTGTCTATCTCCTTTTATACGTGGATGACATGCTCATTGATGCAAAGAACATGACAGATGTGTTGATCTTGAAGAAATGTCTCAGTAAGGAGTTTGAAATGAAAGATCTGGGTCCTGCCAAGAAGATCTTAGGAATGGAGATTCAGAGAGACAGAAAAGCATGTAAGTTATATCTCTCACAGAGGAGATATATTGAGAAGGTACTTGAGAAGTTTGGGATGCAAAACTCTAAGCCTGTCAGTACACCTTTAGCATCACATTTCAGACTCTCAGCTATACATTCACCTCAGTCAGAGGTCGAGGAGGCTGCAATGTCTTCTGTCCCATATTCTAGTGCAGTTGGTAGCTTGATGTACGCTATGGTATGCACTCGTCCCGACATTGCGCAGGCAGTTAGTGTGGTTAGCAGATATATGGCACATCCTGGAAAGGTCCATTGGCAGGCAGTGAAATGGATACTTAGGTATCTTAGAGGCTCCACAAAATTGGGCCTAATGTTTGATAGAAATAGTTCTAACTGTACTTCTATTGTGGGATTTATGGATTCTGATTATGCTGGGGATATTGATAAGAGAAGGTCTTTGACTGGCTATCTTTTCATATTATCTGGCTCGGCTATAAGTTGGAGATCAACCTTACAGTCGACAGTTGCTTTGTCTACAACAGAGGCAGAGTATATGGCAGCAACAGAAGCAGTAAAAGAAGCTATTTGGTTACGAAATCTTGTTCAAGAACTTGGGCTCAAGCAGGAAGACAATTCAGTTGTCTTTTGTGACAATCAGAGTGCTATTTGCTTGATTAAAAATCAAGCATATCATGAGAGGACTAAGCACATTGATATCAAGTATCATTTTATTCGAGAGGCATTTACTGAGAGGAATATTACAGTAAAGAAAGTTGATACTGCTGACAATCCTGCTGATATGCTGACCAAGATAGTTCCCGCCAACAAGTTTAAGCATTGCTTGGACTTGATTGGCATGCTTGTTTGAGGTTTGCTCCTTCTGGGGCTTGGTGGCGAGGTGAATGAAAATTCTATTTTTTGTTTTTTCTTGAAGTGGATATGTTTTTTCGTTGCATCCCTTGTTTCCTACACCGAGTTAGCTCACGTAGGCTTAGGGATGCTGGGAGAATATGTTCAACTTCTAGTTTGTTAAATTCAAGCCAAGGTGGAGATTTGTTAAATATGTCTTGAATTTTATATATCGGGCCCGGTTTTTTGACCCGACCCGATATTCTTGTTGGGCCCGGACCAAACCGGTCCGCTAGGGTTTATTTTATGGAAGTATTTTTTTGGGGCGTATATATATAGATATACGTGTGAAAACTTCTGTAAGGGTTTGAGACCTCCTCCTTCTTTTGATAATGAAATTTTGTTTGCCTTGCCCGTGGATGTAGATCACCATGATCGAACCACGTAAATTCCTTTGTTTGTTTATTGTTTGATTTGTTTTTGAATCTGATTTCCGCAACACCTTTAATGTTATATCTAGTATTACATTCTTATTTAGTGCAATGCATTGACAATTAATTAAAAGTTATGTTCAATCCTTAATGTTAAAACAAATTACACTTATGTCCAGGAATGATTAAAGTAGGTACTGCTTTTGCTCAAACTTTAATTGACCCGATGCCACGCATTCTTTCATATCTGACATCTATCTTGACAAGAATGCATCATTGACACCTATTCCTCTGGAGCAAGAGTTGCATATTGCGCTTCCAAATGGAGATGTTATGAAAGTTGACACAGTATGCAAATCTTGCTCAATTGTCTTGGAGAATAGGAGGTTGAATGCTGATCTCATTGTCCTTCCACTGAAGTTTTTTGATGTTATCCTTGGAATGGATTGGTTGGCCTCCTATCATGCTTCAGTAGACTGCTTCAGGAAGATTGTCAACTTCAAAACTCCAAGTCAGCCTGAATTCAGTTTTATTGGTGGTCAGAAATACCTAACCTCAGTGTTCATATCAGCAATGCAGGCTGAAAAGTATCTGATGAGTGGTGGTCAAGGATTTCTTACTGTAGTCAAGGACCTTCTACAGGAAGAGACCAAGTTGGAGGATATTTCCATAGCTCGAGAATTCCCTGATGTCTTCCCTGAGGATTTGACTAATTTACCTTCTGATCGAGAAGTCGAGTTCTCTATTGATCTAGTTCCTGGAACTGGACCTATATCAAAGGCCCCTTACCGTATGGCCCCGGCTGAGCTAAAAGAACTGAAGGATCAACTGCAGGAGCTCCTAGATCGGGGATTTATTAGACCCAGTGCTTCTCCTTGGGGTGCTCCAGTTCTATTTATTAAGAAGAAGGATGGCAGACTTCGACTCTGCATTGATTACTGGGAAATCAACAAGGTAACAGTGCGGAATAAGTACCCTCTACCGAGGATTGATGACTTGTTTGATCAACTCCAGGGAGCCCGAATATTCTCAAAGATTGATCTCAGGTTAGGGTACCATCAACTCAAAGTCAAGGAGGGAGATGTGCCTAAAACAGCATTCAGAACCAGATATGGCCACTATGAGTTCTTGGTAATGCTGTTTGGGTTAACTAATGCCCCAGTAGCATTCATGGACTTGATGAACATAATTTTTAAGCCATATTTGGATTAGTTTGTGGTGGTTTTCATTGACGATATTCTAATATATTCCAAGAGCCATAAGGAGCATGAGGACCACCTGAGGATCATGCTGCAGATTCTTCGAGAGAAGAAGCTTTATGCCAAGCTACAGAAGTGTGAATTTTGGTTGGATCAAGTATCTTTCTTGGGTCATATAATCTCTAAAGATGGTGTATCTGTGAACCCAAAAGAGATTGAAGCTATCATTAGCTGAAGCTGACCTTCTAATGTGGCGAAAGTCAGAAGCTTCTTGGGGTTAGCCGGGTATTACCGTAAATTTATGGAGAATTTCTCTCGCATTGCTCTACCCCTAACTCGCTTAACCCAAAAGCGAGTGAAGTTTGATTGGACAGTGGAGTGTGAGAAAAGTTTCCAGGAGTTAAAGCAGCGCCTGGTGTCAACTCCCATTCTTGTTCTTCCGACCGGATCTGAAGGTTTTACTATATATACTGATGCCTCTCAGAAAGGATTGGGATGTGTTTTGATGTAGAATGAAAGAGTGATAGCTTATGCATCCAGACAACTGAAACCTTATGAGCAGAATTATCCTACTCAGGTTATGGAATTGGCTGCTGTGGTTTTTGCTCTAAAGATTTGGCTGCATTATCTATATGGAGTGTCGTGTGATGTGTATATAGATCATAAGAGTCTAAAATACATCTTCACACAGAGGGAGCTGAATTTAAGGCAGAGGAGGTGGTTGGAACTATTGAAGGATTTTGACCTGAATCTACAGTATCATCCTGAGAAGGCCAATATAGTAGCTGATGCTTTGAGCAGAAAATCCTCTTCTGAGTTAGCTACTATGATTACTTCCCAACCTCATGTATTGAGAGATCTGGAGAAGTGGGAGGTTGGTCTGAGAGTACAGCAGTCTGATGGAATTGTTGCAGCACTTGTACTCCAGCCGACCCTAGTTGACAGAATCAAGTCTTTCCAAATGGAAGATCTAGATCTACAAAGGATTAAAGAAGTTGTACAGTCAGGAGTTCAGAATGAATTTTATGTAATGGAGGATGGATCCCTAAAATTTGAAGGAAGACTTTGTGTGCCAAACATTGAGGAACTGAAGGTTGAAATTTTGAAGGAGACTCACTACTCTCCTTATACTGTGCATCCAGGTGGAACTAAGATGTACAGAGACTTAAAGAAAAATTTTTGATGGAAAGGTATGAAGAGGGAGATTGCTCAGTATATGGCCAAGTGCTTGGTGTGTCAGCGAGTGAAGGCCGAGCATCAAAGGCCTATGAGACCTCTTCAGTCTCTGATGATTCCACAGTGAAAATGGGAAAAGATTACAATGGACTTTGTGACTGGTCTGCCTAAAACTCCTAAGAGTAACGATGCAGTTTGGGTCATTGTGGATAGACTAACAAAATTAGCTCATTTCCTACCTTTCAGAGTTGGGGTCTCTAGTGAAAGATTGGCTAATGTGTATATTGAGCAGATCGTGAGACTCCATGGTGTCCCGGTATCTATTGTGTCAGATAGAGATACCAAGTTTGTGTCCCAGTTTTGGAAGAGTCTTCATAAGGCCATGGGAACCAAACTAAACTTCAGTACAGCTTATCATCCCCAGTCAGATGGACAATCAGAGAGGACCATACAGATTCTGGAGGACATGTTGTGAGCTTATGTAATGGACTTGGGTGAAGCTTGGGATAACCACTTACCTTTGGTGGAGTTTGCATATAATAATAGTTACCAAGCCAACATTCAAATGGCTCCATTTGAAGCTCTGTATGGTAGGAGATGCATATCTCCTATATGTTGGGATGACGTAGAGGAAAGAAAATTGTTAGGCCCTGAGCTGATTCAACAAATAGTAGATAAGATGCATTTGATCAGGGAGCATCTTCGTACAGCTCAGAGCAGGCAAAAGAAATATGCTGATGTCAGAAGAACGGAATTAGAATTCCAGGTTGGGGACCATATTTTCTTAAGGGTATCACCAACCAAAGATGTGATGAGATTTGAGATTAGAGGAAAGCTGAGTCCACATTATATTGGACCGTTTGAGATCTTGAGCAGAGTCGGAGAGGTTGCTTACAGTCTGGCACTGCCTCCAATTCTATCTGGGGTACATAATGTTTTTCATGTCTCTATGTTGAGGAAGTATATCTCTGACACCAGCCATGTCATAGCGTATGAGCCTATACAGTTGAGAAAAGATTTATCATATGAGGAGCATCCTGTGCATATTGTGGACCGCAAAGATCAGGTTCTGAGACGGCGTATCATTCAATATATCAAGGTGCAATGGAGTAATCATTATGAAAGGGAGGCTACTTGGGAACTTGAGGAGGAAATGAAAAAGAAGTATCCACAACTATTTGAGTCTTAATATAGTTAATGATATAGCTACGACCGTTGACTTTTGAATAAAGACTTAGTTGATTGTTAGTCCTTGGGATAAAATTTGAATTTTAATTTTCTTTAATGAAAGTTATCAATTTCGAGGTCGAAATTTTTATAAGGAGGGGAGAATGTAATCCCCTGGATTTCATTAACTGTTTGTGAGAGTTATCATGAGATTGGGAAGATAGACTCTAAAGATTTGAATTTCAAATATCTCTAACTAACAAAGTCCAAATCCCTTGATTTAAGGATTCTGTCTCACCTTTAAAGAATCACATGAAACCTGCTTTCCATCATCCTTGAACGCCCCTTTTTCATCATTCTCGTGTGCATTGCTTAGTGGATCTTCGCAGCGGAAACGGAGCCACATTCTCCCAGACAGGTTTCGTTCATGGAGCCGCGACGCGGAGATCACACGGGGTGGAGCAGAAGCAAGCGCTCAGGCTTTCGTGGTAGGGACCGGCTTCATCTCACGAGGAAAGGGGCGCTGGGTGAAAGTCAAAGAAGATTCAAGCGCCAGTCAACACCAAGAGAGAAAGAGAAGGCCAGCCCAAGAACCCACGAGAGGAGGCCAGCGTTTTCTTGGGAGAACGTGAAGAGGAGTTTTTCAGCCAAGAAAAAAAAAAGCGTGGAGAGAGGAGAGAGGTTCCAGCCAAAAGCAAAATAAAAGGAGTCAAAAATGTGGTCAACTGGTTTGGGGGAGGATTCCAGCAAAGAACAAAAAAAAAGAATTAAATAATCCTAAGAAGGCTGCGGTGATTTTAAACGCTTTCTTTAACAAGGTACCCAGATATCCAAATAGCTGGGTTATCAATTGAAATTTACGTACTGTGGTAAGTAAGTCAAGTATTATAATTTTATAAATTATTTAATTTATAAATTGTGAACTTACAGTTAAATGTAATTATGTTAATCTTGCAAAATTATGTTATTACTATCGAGATGATAATATGCCATTATGATAATGACAGTAAAAATTTATGTGTCGCCGCGGTTCTCATATGACAGATTATGATATGACAGATCATCACATGACAGATTATCACATGACAGATTATCACATGACAGATTATGATATGACCGATTATGATATGACAGATACTGGTACCAGGACCCTTCCTCTTAGGGGACATTTAAGAGTGATATACCAGATGAGTGTTGTAGGGCCGTGGGACACATAAAGAAAAACGATGACAGTATAAACATTGTTTGATTTACATCGCATATTCTAGTATTTATTATTTAATTAAGCTTTCAAATTATTTTGATATGATGACATAAATATGCTGATAGCATGAATAAATGTAATTTGAAATTGTGTTAGGCTTACTTATTGAGTATGAGCTCATAGAATTCTCACAATGTTTTTCAGAGCCTCAGGAATGAAGAAGGATATTTAGGATAGACGGAGCTTCTATTAAATAAACTTAATTCCATTATATTGATTTAGTTCAGATTTGCTTATGTGTAGGGCAGGTAGCCCAAGACTGATAATTATGGTTTATAAAAATCGTGGATTTAAATTTTTGCTTTATATTGATTTGTGTGATAAAGTTCGAGACGCCTTGCATGTCTGGCATGCGGTGGGTTGTCATTCTAATTCAAATTTTGGGACTGGGGCGTGACAATGTCCAAACCACTGTAATCAATTTTTTATAACATAATATATGCTATAATAATATAAATAATATCATCATAATATAATATCTTATAATATTAAATAGATAATATTATATATTTAATCCATGTGCTATTTAATATGAAATAATAATAAAGTAGTATAAAAGATAATAAGAATAGTTTTAATGTGACATATTTAATGATTTTGGATACCTATGACATACCAAATAGGTTAATTATAAATTCACAGTGATTTTTATCGTTGAGATACAACATATCATACAAAATAATTTTAGATCATTAGGAATCAAAAATCTTAAAATAAGAATTACTAGTAACTGAAATCACCATGGTCTTTTCATTTGGATCGTCAAATGCCCCCTTAAAAGGAATCAACTTACTCTCTCATGTAAAATTAATTTGCGTGATAGAATTGACCGAGTGGAGCAACCAAGACGACTTATTTCTCCTGTACTTTTTATCCCAATTAGTTCTTTTACTCCCCAATCTCATTGATTTTTTCAGTTACATGTGAATTATTGCTTTCTTTTTTCACTTTAACCTTTGATATAATTCTTGTCTAGAAATTGTGAAAATCTTCTTATGGTGAAAATTCTTTCTACTTTAGTACTAAAAATTGGAAAAGTTCTGTTACTAAGACAGATCAAATCCTAACTCTTGACTTAACCAAATTCGTTCATCGCTTGATTTGTCACGCAACGTTGGGGGAAAGAAAATTGATGAAACAATAATACTTATACCATCCAAGCAAAGAAAAAAGAAAAAAAAAGGACAAAAAAGAAAAAAAGCAACGATATTTGAAATAGATAGATATATTAATCAATCAAAAGCACGAAGGAAAGTTGCACACCTCATTCCAAGCTTATGTTGAGAACAATAACACTCAAAAAGGGCCAACAGCAAAGTTATCAGCAGCATCGTGATCAAGGGGAGCTAGCTGCACCATCGTTATCTTCAAAAACACTTCCCCTACATGGCTAACTACCTGGCTCTCGTCCAGTTCGAGAAGAGGGATGCAGCAGCAGCAGCGACCATGCCATTCCATTCCAACAGCATCATCTGGCGCAGTCCCGCCTTGGCCTGCGCCGTTGCTACCGCCGCCAAACACCAAGTTGACGTCCATGTGCAATATCCTTGGACCATAAGGGGCAGGGCACGGCGATGAAGCATATGAAACGGCGGTCCCTCCGGCCAGTGGTAAAGACCTGACTGACGCGAGCTAAGCCACAATAATAGAATGAGAGCCCATTGGGGCAGTCCTGCCGCCACGCCACCTGCAGGTTGACGCTGGTCAGGCCTGGCGGACTGGGCGGGCTCGACGCGGACAAATGAGACGGCCGGTGGGCGGGAATGTGCGATCCGTTCGCTGCCAACTTGTAAAGTTGATGAGAAACGTCCTTTACCTCTTCTCTCTACTCCCTTGTCTTAAAATATAATCATCTTTAGTTTTTAATATTTTATTTTATTATATTTATTATTTTTAATTTAAATTAAGCTTTTTGATAGCTTTATATGGATAAGAGGTATTATGCTTATCCATAGAATTAGAAACAATATTTTAGGTGGTAGTGTATTTATGAAAGGCTCTGTTTGGATAGAGAGAAATATAGGAAGAAAAGAAAATGAAAGAAGAGAAAATGAAGAGAGAGAAAAGTAAAGAGAAAATATTTTTTATTCTTCTATTTGGATGAGTGGTAGGAAAATAAGAAGGAAAGAATACTACAAGGGGAAAAAAATATTGCGACGCCCAAATGCGTCGCAATTGCGTTGCTAAACGTGCTATTGCGACGCAATAGCGAAGCAATGACGGCGTCGCTCAGATGTCCATCACAATCTCCATTTGTCGCAATTGCGTCGCAATATTGCGACTCTCTGCGACGCAACAATGCATCATAATATTGCGACGCATCCAACTGCGTCGCTAAATTTAAAACTAATTTTTAATATTTAAAATTATTATTAAATATTGCGACGTGTTCAATTGTGTCGCAATATTGCGATGCATTTAGTTGCGTCATAATATTTAATAATAATATTTTTAATATAATAGCGATGCAATTTGAGTCGCTAATGCGTCTTCAAGAATTTTTAAAGATAATGCGTCGCCAAGAAATTTTTTTTTAAATATAATACTATTTTTAATATAATAGCAACGCAAGAGTCGCTAATGCGTCGCCAAGAAATTTTTTTTAAAATATTGCGACGCAATATTTTTGTGTCGTAATATTTAATAATAATATTTTAGATATAATAGCGACGCAATTTGAGTCGCTAATGCGTCGCTATTAAATTTTTTTTTAAATTATTACGACGCCAGGTCATTGCGTCGCAATATTTAATAATAAAATTTTAAAAATATTAGCGATGCAATTTCAGTCGCTAATGCACCGCTAATTAAATTTTTTAAAAAATCTAAAATATTAAAAATTAAAACGGTTAATACAATTTCATTACATTTAAATATTGATAGAAATATTCTTGACTCATATTGATCCAAACAATAATCATTCAATTTTCAAAAATAATTAATATATTAAAATTTTGAAGTTTTCATGTATAACATATAAAAAGAAAAAAAAATACATCAAGAATCTGAGCGATCACGTGGAGGCTGGAGACCCTGCGACAAGCGGCTAACCATATCCTGCAAATGACGCATCTGATCTCGCACGTCTGCAAGCACCTGATCCCGGCCTCGCATACGCTGCTCGAACTCGTGCTCGATCTCCTGCCGAACCTCCTAACGAACGTCCTGCCAAACCTCCTCCGCAATGGATCTCCGAATGTCGTCTAAACGCTCGGCAAGAATATCACCAGAAAATCGTGAGCTGGAGGCATGATGGAAAAAATATGCAGAAGCTCTAGTGCCCAGACCATAGACCCTGTGGTCTCGCGGCTGGGCACCAATAGCCTCCAAAAACACACGTCGACTCTCCTCTGCTGAGAGTTCAATGGGCGTCTCTCCATCAGTGGAGTCGACCTGCGATGCCTGGGAGCGAAGCTCCTCGACTCGTGTCTTTGAATTATAAAATCAACAATAAATGAGTTAATAAATTTCTCAAAATAAAATTTTAGAAATTAAACAGATACTACATAAAGCTAATTTCTTACCGCAACCTCCCGTGATCGCGTGTCGACCCAGGAACCGTCCCTCCTAGTGTGTGTCGCCCTGAATAGACGAAACTCATCAGGATCTCCGCCCTCCTGCTCAGACTATAACAATAAAAAAATTGATATTAATACAAATATTTGTAAATAACTAAATTAGTAATTAAATTATTTATGTTTTCTTACCATACAGCGTCTGTGCTCCTGAATCGAAATGGAGCCCAAAGTATGGCGGGAGAGACCCGTGCCAGGACCGCCCTTCTCGGATCGGCGGTTTGTGCTAGCTGATGCGGACCTCCTGCGCCAGCCATCGGACTGCTAGGCCTGCTGCCACTCGTGCCAAATACCCTCTGGCACATGCGCAGGACACTGACCTGATAACCTCCAACGATGAAGCATGTCGGAGTATCGACATCCCGTAAGAGCCTCCCATGCTGCCCTAATGGCATCATGGCTGGCAGGGTCCCACGTAAACTTTTTCTGCATTAAAATAATCAGTTAGTTTCAGAATTTATTAAGATTAAGAAATTTTATATCAGTGATAAATTGTATTTAATAAGTTTACCTGAAACTCAGAAAAATAAAACTCCCTCGTGGCTGGAGATATGTGGCGCCAATCGTAGCCACTGGGATCTGTACGCCTCTGAAATACGACGCTGATGTGGCTGGATACATGATGCTGCTCAATAAATCTGTTAAAAAAATGCATGTTTATAAGTAATTGACTTAAAAATATAAACATATATTTTTAATTAGTATATACTTACAGCCCATGAGCATCAAGTCGAAGTACGGTGCGGCCGATGGTGGAAGAACTCTCAGAGGTATGTGCCGATCGGCTAGATGGTAATACCAATGCAGGATCACCGCCAATTGCTGGAGAGATCGAAGGCTGTGCAATGTATGGATATTTGAACTCTCCATCTCCAAAGCTCATGTGATCTGATGCAGCAGAGCTACGTCCCTGCTCACTCCGTATGTCGTCGGTCGATCTACCTCTGCCCGTCATTCTGAAAATACTAAAGATTCATGCAATTAAATTACAATTAATGATTGACTATGTAAAAATTTACCACTTATAAAATAAAGTTAAATTAAAAAAAACCTCTATGTTTAATCGGTGTCATTTGTTTCGTGAAATGTTGGTTCAACATCCGATGCCGTATCGGACTGTGATTCAGTTTCATTATCATCGGAAAGAAACCGAATGGTTAATGAGCTAAATTAGTTGACCTAAATAGCTATGATTTATGAGTTTAATCAGTTGATTTAATGAGCTAAATCAGTCTATCCAAAGAGCTCCGACTAATGACATAAATTAATTAATTTATAACTAACCTAATAAAAAATTAGATAAGTAGTCATATTTTTTTAATATTTGTTATCAAATTATTTAAAAATATTTTTTTTAAAAAATAAAATATAATAGAATCTAAATTTTTTGTGTTAATTATTTTTCATGAGTGTAAAATTTTTTTAAGGGGCCGGGGGGATGGGGAAAACCTCCCTAGCTGTTACTTTTTTTAAAAAAAATTAAGTTGCCTATGTTTTAAAAATATATTTATATTTTTTTATATTTGTCATCAAATTATTTGAACATATTTTTAAAAACAATAAAATATGATAGAATCTAATTTTTTTTTGTTAATTTTTTTATGAGTGTTAATTTTTTTTTAAATTGAAGGGGCCGGGGGTTGCGATCGATCCAAGCCGTGATCCCGATCGGCCACGACCGATCCTGAACCGTTGCGATCGATCCGAAATTGCTGACGATCCAACGGTTGCGACCGATCCAAGCCCTGATCCCGATCGGCCACGACCGATCTCGGACCATGGCGATCGGTCCGATCGCCGATGATCCAATAGTTGCGATCGATCCAAGCCATGATCCCGATCGGCCAGGACCGATCTCGGACCGTGGTGATCGGTCCAATCAGCGATGATCCGACGGTTGCGATCGATCCAAGCCCTAATCCCGATCGTCCATGACCGATCTCGGACCGTGGCGATCGGACCGATCGTCATCGATCCGATGGTTACCATCGATCCCAGCTCTGATCCCGATCGGCCATGACCAATCTCGGACCTCAGCGATCGATCCGATTACGACGATCCGACGGTTGCGATCGATCCAAGCCCTTATACCGATCGGCCACGACCGATCTCGGACCGATCGCTATTTAACATAATTAATTTTTTAAAAATATTGCGACGCAAAGGGTTGCATCGTAATTTTTTAATATGATAATATTATATAAAAATTAATTTTATTTAAAATAATTGCGACACAACAAGTGCGTCGCTAAATTAAAACATAATTTTCCTAATTTTCTGGCTTATTGCATCGATAATGCGTCGCTATTTAACATAATTAATATTTTTAAAAATATTGCGATCACTGAATTGCGTTGCAATATTTTTTTCTCATAATTATATTTTATAAAAATTTATTTTGGTGAAAATAATTGCGACGTAATTATTGCGTTGCTAAATTAAAAATAATTTTTCTAATTTTCTGATTTATTGCGTCGCTAATGCGTTGCTATTTAATATAATTAAAATTTTTAAAAACATTGCGACGCACTGTGTTGCATCGCAATTATTTTTTCTCATATTTATACTTTATAAAAATTAATTTTATTTAAAATAATTATGATGTAGTTATTGCATCGCTAAATTAAAAAATATTTTTTCTAATTTTCTGGTTTATTGCGTCGCTAATGCGTTGCTATTTAATATATTTAATTTTTTAAAAACATTGCGACACACTGAGTTACGTCGTAATATTTTTTTTCTCATATTTATATTTTATAAAAATTAATTTTATTTAAATTATTTGTGACACAATTGTTGTGTCGCTAAATTAAAAATAATTTTTTTAATTTTTTATTTTATTGCCTCGCTAATGCGTCGCTATTTAACATATTTAATTCTTTTAAAAACATTGCGACGCACTGAGTTGCATCGCAATATTTTTTTCCCATATTTATAGTTTATAAAAAATTAATTTAAAAATATTGCGACGCATTATTTGCGTTGCTAAATAAAAAAATTAATTTTTTTTGATTTTCTGGTTTATTGAGTCGCTAATGCGTCGCTAATTGTGTCGCAATGTTTTGTTGTCACGGAAGCGTCGCAAAGTGGTCACAATTTATTGAGTCGCTAATGCGTCGCTAATTAATCATTGCGTCGCTAAATTTGCATCGCTATTTCAATATTTTCTTGTAGTAGAAAAGTTGATAATTTATAATGATAATAATGTCCTTATTACAAATGATTAAAAAATGCATTAGTTTTTTCTTTGGAAGGGTCGGAATGAAAAAAAAAATGAAAGAGCACCTTTAAATTTTTTCTTAGAAATTTCTTCAATTTCGAAGTGAAAACTTTTAGATAAAACTCACTATTTTTTTTTTCTTCTAGTTTTCTTTTTCCTTACTTTTTTTTTCTTTCTAAACAAGATAATTTTTTTTTCTTTTTTTTTTTCTTCATACTTTTCTCTTTATTCAAACACGAGCTAAATTTATTTTTCTTTTTGAAAGAAAACCTTTTTTTATTTTAATTTTTTTTAAAATAATTTATATTAAAAATAATTTTAATAAAAATTGGTATAAGAGCCGATCAAGAATGACATAGGCATTTTAAAATCATCGTGGCTTCAAAAATCGACCAAGAGGACGCCGCCAAAATTCCACACGAACCCCAGGAAGAAGCAGCGGAAATTTCTCATCAAAACTAGGAAGAAGCCGCCGAGATTCCACCTCAGAACCCGGACGAAGCTCCCCTGGCTACCCATCTTGAAGGGGCTCGGGAGTTGGATAACCCAGAAGAAGCCGACGAGGAGGCCCATTTTTCTTCCGTTTTTTCCAAGACCACCTTCCTCTTAGGTGCCAGATTTCAAAAGGAGATAATTGCTGACAGGGGAACAGCCTCCAAGGGAGAAAATTAAAAGAACAAAAAAAAAAAAAAAAATCGAGAAGACAAAGGAGTCGCTGGCCTAACTCACGAGGTGATCGTAAAAGAATATCATGAAGGAAGGAAATTCTAAAAATAATAATAAAAAATTATTGGTGTAATTCATGGCAACCTTAAGCAATATAGGTATGATCAATCAACCTTCTATTTCAATCTTTGATAGAGAAAATTATGATTATTGGAGCATCAAGATAAAGATATTTTTTATTTCACAAGAAGTATGATATCTAGTAAAGAATGGGTATGAAGAGCCAGTTAATCCAACAAATCATCAAAATGAGCAACTGAAGAATTACAAAAAGAAGGATGCCAAAGCCCTATTCTTCATCCACCAAGTTGTGTCTGAGAAACTTTTTTTCAAAATCATTAGTGCCACTAAATCAAAGGAGGCTTGGGACATCCTGCAAGAGAAATTTCAAGGCAACATCAAGGTGAAGCTATCAAACTTCAAATTCTAAGAAATGAGTTAGATAATTTGAGAATGCAAGAAAATAAAAAATTGAAGGATTACTTCTCCAAAATTATGGAAACTATTAATCAAATGAAGAGGTATGTTGAAACCATCACCGAGCAAAGAATATGTGAGAAAATTTTAGCTAGTTTATCTCTAAAATTTGATATAACAGTTACAATTATTGAAGAATCTAAAGATCTTTCTAAGTGTTCATGAATTGATGGGATCTATTGAAGCTCATGAGCAAAGATTGTTTAGGCATAAAGAATCATCAATTGAAAGTGCCTTTCAATCTAAACTCAAAGTGGTTGATAAAAATTCTCAAAAAGAATAATCTAGTCATGCTCCAGTTAAAAGAGAGTCATTTAGAGGTAAAAATTAGAGTTTAAAAGGAGGAAGAAATATGAAAGAAAAAGATAGTGAGAAGTAAAGAAATAAATTTTCAAGAAGACAATATGATGAGAGCACTCAACAAAGGTGCAACATATGTAAAAGATCTTCTCATATTTAAAAATATTGCTGGTTTAAGAAAAAACCCCAATGTTATAATTATAAAAAGTTTGGATATATTCAGAAAGATTGCAGGTATAAAGTAAGTGAGCAAGCATACTTCTCAGAAGAAAATGAAGGTCAACAAAACATATTATATGCATGTCAAACTGCAGAAGAGCAAATAAATAATGTGTGGTATCTTGACAGTAGGTGCAGCAATCATATGATTAGGGATAGATCTATTTTTATAGACATTGACAGTTCTTCAATCTCACAAGTAAAGATTAGAAATAGTAATCTAATCCAAGCAAGAGGAAAAAACACAATTGTAATCAATACCAAAAAAGGAAGAAAATTCATTTACTTGTTCCAGACTTGAAACAAAATCTCTTCAGTGTTGGACAGTTGATTGAATATACTTGGTATACTTTGAAGATAATGTTTGCAAGTTATATGACAGAGGAATGAAAAAGTAACTTATGACAAATATCAAGATGAAGAAAAATAGAAGTTTTTCTCTTATTTTATACTATACAAAGGATGCCGCATGGAAGATGAAAGTAAATGATGAGTCATGATTATGGCATAAAAGATTTGGGCACTTGAATTTTTGAAGCCTAAAAAGTCTACATCAAAAGAATATAGTGTATGATCTACCAGCAATATATGACAAGGAAGAACCCTGTGAAGGATGTGCACTTGAAAAATAACATAGAGAGGCATTTCCAAAAGAGCATGTAGGGAGAGCCAAAGCACCATTGGAGCTTATTCATACTGACATATATGGACCCATGAAAACTTCTTCTCATGTAGATAACATCTACTTCATTATTTTTATTGATGATTATTCAAGGATGATATGGGTGTATTTTATGAGATATAAATCAGAGGCATTTCTTATCTTTAAAAAGTTTAAAAATCTTGTGAAAAGATAAAGTGGGCATTATATCAAGGTGTTGAGAAGTGATAGAGGTGGTGAATATAATTCAAATGAATTTGAGAAGTTTTGTGAAGATATTGGTGTACAAAGATAATTGACTGTTAGTTATGCTTCAGAACAAAATGGAGTTGCAGAAAGAAAGAATCATAGTATTATTGAGATTTTTAGATCTATGCTCAAAGATAAAGGCCTTCCAATTTTTTATTGGGCAGAAGCAGTGAATACAGTAGTGTATCTGATGAATAGATGTCCAACAAAAGCTCTTTAGAATATAACACCATTTGAAGCCTGTTCTAGTAGAAAGCCTTCAGTGAAGCATTTCAAAATCTTTGGATGTGTGTGTTATGCACATATTTCAAAGGAAAGGAGGCATAAACTTGATGAAGTAAGTGAAAAATATATCTTTGTTGGATACAATTCTAAATCAAAAGATTACAGACTTTTCAGCTTGAAGCAAAACAAAGTGATCATAAGAAGAGATGTTATTTTCAATAAGAAAGTTTCTTGGGATTGGAAGCAAAAGAAAGTTGAAGAAAATATTATTTTTCTTGATAAAAAAATTTATGATGCTCAAAATGAAGAAAAAGAGGTTGAAGGTTCACCATAAACTTCTCCAAGTGTAAGTCCATTTCCAACTTCAAGTTTAAGTCTATCTTTAAGTTTTATTCCTATAAGAATGAGAAAATTAAGTGACATTTATGCTTCTTATAATTTATGTATCATTGAGCTTGAAACTTATGAAAATACTATGCATCCAGAAGTGTGGAATAAGGCAATGCAAGAAGAAATCAATATGATTGAGAAGAATAAAACTTGAAAATTAGTGAAGAAACCAAATGATAAGGAAATCATTGGCTTGAAGTGGATCTACAAAACAAAACACAATCCAGATGGTACCATTCAAAGACACAAAGCAAGATTGGTAGCAAAGGAATACTCTCAATTACCTGGTATGGCAGCTCATAAAAGTTGGAAACTATACCAATTAGATGTAAAGTCAGCATTTTTAAATGGAGTAATGGAAGAAGAAATTTATGTCGAACAACCTCAAGGCTTCATCATCAAAGGTTAAGAAAACAAGGTATACAAGTTGAAGAAAGCATTGTATGGGCTGAAGCAAGCACCTAGAGCATGATACTCTTAAATTGACACCTACTTCAATGAAAAATATTTTCTAAGAAGTCCAAGTGAACCAACACTTTATGTGAAGAAGCAATGTAATAATAATATTATTATTTCTCTTTATGTTGATGATTTAATTATTACTGGTAACAATGAGAATATGATTTTGACTTTCAAAAGTGAAAATATGAAATGAATGATATGGGTTTGCTTTATTAGTTTTTGGGAATTGAAATCAGTCAAAGAACAGATGGCATCTTTATCAGTTAAAAGAAGTATGTAGAAGGCATTCTAAAGAAGTTCAAAATGAAAAATTGCAATATTGTGGAAATACCTTTTGTACTAAATGAGAAGTTGATAAAAGAAGATGAAAGTGGTGAAGCCAATGCCCAATTATACAGAAGCATTATTGAAAGTTTATTATATCTAACAATTACAAGGTTAGATATTATGTTTGCATCAAGTTTACTTTCTAGATTTATGCAAAAACCAAGTAAGATTCACTTTGGACAAGCAAAAAGAGTCTTGAGATACATCAAAGGTACTAAAGATTATGGGATTATGTATGAAAGAAACAAGGATGATATTGTGAAGTTATTTGTGTTTTGTGATAGTGATTGGGCTAAAAGCATTGATGACATAAAAAGCACATCAGGTTATATATTCTTTTATGGACCATGTGTCATATCTTGGGCATAAAAAAAGCAAGATATAGTGGCATTATCATCTTCTAAAGCAGAATATGTTTCAACTATTGTGGCAGCACAATAAATAATTTGGTTGAGAAGAATACTTAAAGATATGGGTGAGAAGCAAGAAGAAGCTACTACTCTACTATGTGACAATAAATCTACCATTTCTATGAAAAAGAATCCTATATATCATAGCCGCACCAAGCACATCAAAATCAAGTACCATTTTATAAGAGATATGGTAGAAGAAAAAGAAGTTAAAGTCAAGTATGTGAATGGATATATTCTCATGTGATGGATATGACCCATCTTCATGTCATGAAAGAGGAAACATTCATAATTTTGGCATCATCATGTAACCTTCTCTTTATGAATAAAAGGAGTAACCTTCTCTTCATGAATAAAGGGAGTAACCTCCTCTTCATTCATGAATAAAAGGAGTAACCTCATCTTCATGAATAAAAGGAGTAAGATGCCCCATTAGAAAAATACACCAATCTCCTTCTTTTTCTTGCTCTTGGATGCCTAACAACCAGTAACCTCCTCTTCATTCATGAATAAAAGGAGTAACCTCATCTTCATGAATAAAAGGAGTAAGATGCCCCATTAGAAAAATACACCAATCTCCTTCTTTTTCTTGCTTTTGGATGCCTAACAACCACTTTCTCTCTCTAAAACATCTTTTCTCTCTCTAGGATCTCCTTATCTTTCTCTCTCTCACATTCCTCTTTCTTGGGTGGTTGAAAGAAGGCTTTCTCTCTCTTTCTGGTTGATCAAGATCTTGATCAAGAAATCTTTTCTTTCTTTATTGATCAAGATTTGATCTTGATCAAAAAATTATTTTCTTTGATAAATCAAGATTTGATCTTGATCAAAAAATTATTCTCTCTCTTGATTTAAAAAATCAATTGAAGAAGAAAAGAAGTGCTAGCACCCCCTTGCTAGATGGTCATTATGATCCCATCCTTGAAGGACATCATCCAAAGATCTCCGCATGGATCACCATTAGAGGTCAGACGCATGGACGACTAGTGGTAAATCGTTTACCGGCTTCATCAGTTTTTATCCCCAATAAAGAACACATGCATGATCTATTATTTAATCAAGTATTATTTATTGTTAACTGAATTTGTTTCATGAGGATCTTGGGCTTTGAAAATTAAATTTGTATTTATTTTATCTTTCACTGCTTAATATATGAATTTGATTCATATAATATATACAAAATTTTCAACACTTACAACATTGGAACCTTCATTCATTGGAGGAGCTCATAGCAGGGGCTCACCAAGGAAACACTCTCATCTATCACCCAAGAGAGCATGAATGATAGGCTCGCTGCTAGGACCCCCCCAGGTTGCACCCCATGAGGCATGTGTATTGGTGGAAAAGGGCCTTGGCCCGCTACAATTTTAGACGTTCCATTAAAAATAATATGGTGAAGTTAGGCTTACACTAGTTAAATGAAAGACAATTTATTTTCTTAAAGCTGATCCCTTTAAAAATATTTAATTATGATAATATATAATAGAAATGATACGATGAATTCTAGTAGACATTAGTTACAAGAAAGAAGTAGTTTCAAGTGTCATCAAAATTTATATGCTATGTAACTTTATTATTTCATTCAATGTAACCTTTTGTGGCTAATTATCTTTTATTTGTACAATACTTTAGCAAATTTGTTAACGAAAAATATGGCTTAAGCAAAAGAAAATGATAGGACCAAATTGATGGCTTCCCCAAGAAAGAATTGTAGTGCAACTCGGTCTCCGAGAGAAAATTCTTAGCCTCACCACTGCCATGCATGTCATACAACTCCAACGCATGTTGGCACACGATGCTAGAGCCCCACCTTGAACAATTTTTTCCAACTACACCCGCTAGTCACCGACTATCCTCAACCCATCGCCACCATTGTTGGAATTGAACGGGGAGGTCATGTCAACGATGGCAGAGATCTTGAGGTCCAAGAGCTAGGCAGATGAGTGATGGCACTCAATGATGGCATGGATGAGGTAAAAGTATTGGCTTCCTTTCTCGACATCATAGTCGAGGAGGTAGATCCTAGGGTAATCCCTAGTGGCCTCAAGGATGGCGAGATTGGTAGAAATTGGTAGTGAGAAGGACAAGCGGAGAGATTGTGGAGCATCAGAGTAGTCGCTAGATTCTTGGTGTTGTAGAGGTGGAGATTGGATGATGAAGCATCTCGAACAATGGAAGCACTCGATGTGCAACTATAGTGCGGCCACCATCGTCGCTTAAGCCACTCCTCAAACTCATCGCAGTGGCATGTCATTCACCACATAAGCATGCCACATAAGTATCAAATGAATGGTGTTACGATTTTGTAATAACATGGGCTATAATAAAACAAAAATAATGGTATAACAATGTAATAAAAAAATTGTAGTTCAAGAAATAAAGTGAAATGGATTTTAAAGTTCAGGAGTTAAAAATATAGTTTCATCAAATATTTTTAAATTGGATGAGTAGATTCCAACCGATAATGGTAAAAATTGACATAACACTGTACTATTCCGGCCAAGTTTAGTGAGGGTTTCTCAATTTGGATTGGACTCGAAACTCAAATAGGTCCAGCATAGGGTGTGTACGGATTCAAATTAATCATGGGATTTGGTTTCATTCAGATTAAGATAGTTCTAAGTTTATGTTTTATATTCGGGTGAAGATAGAGCTGGTGACAAGTGAGATTATCTGCCCAACTCAATCTAAAATTTTATGAGCTTGATATTAAATATAGACTTGCGGAATGAGCTTGGATCAATATATATAATCTAAAACTAATCTGAGTGAGAAAAAATTAAAACCAACCCGGTCTGAACAAAAACTATATATATATATATACAAAGACATATATATGTATATACATATGCATATAATAGAATCAATCATGGGCCAGATGGCCCATCTAACCTGATCAAAATTTGTGGGCTTGGATACTAAAAAATCCTAATTAGATTGTAAATGCAGGGAACAAAATAATGCTTAATGGATGGATCTTAAATCAACCTTAGACTAATCCTGGAGCAAAATGCTTGATAGTTGGGCTAGGCCGAAGTTAAGAATGGTACCAAGCCTAGCTACCAATTTGTAGCATGCCCGAGTTTGGTTCAGCCCGACATTTGATCTGCTCTACTGGAGAATAAGACCCTAGAGTGGTTGAAAGTTGCGGTTAAAAGTTGCTTTGGTCATGTTTCAAGTCATACAAATTGGACTACATTGTAATCTAATTGACTAAATTGGATAGCAAGGGTTGGGTTGGGACTAGGTATGAGTAAAGAGTCCTTTGATTTGATGTTGGATTGTGATGGGGCCAGTTGACCCCATGGGCAATAAAAACAATAATTTTTGGATGGCATCCTCTCAAGATAGCGATTTCCATACAATTTTCCTAGGCGGCCGCGGCGGCCTTCCTGGACGGCTTAATTCCTAGGTGGCCCTGTCCTAGCATCTCCAAGTCAGTCGAGTCGGCTCCAACTTACCCAAGTCGGCCCTGCTCGGCCCCGGCATCTCCAAGTCGGCCGAGTCGGTCCCGACTTACCCAAGTCGGCCCTGCTCGACCCCGGCATCTCCAAGTCGGCCGAGTCGGCTTCGACTTCCCCAAGTCGGCCTTGCTCGGCCCCGACATCTCCAAATCGGCTGAGTCAGCCCCGACTTCCCTAAGTCGGCCCTGCTCGGTCCCGGCACCTTCTAGTCGGCCGAGTCGGCCCCGACTTTCTCGAGTTGGCCCCGACTTTCCCGAGTCGGCCCCGACTTTTCCAAGTCAGTCCTGCCCACCAGCATTGCGGCTAACGAGACATCACTCGGCCCCAGCATATAAGTACCCCCCGAGTCGGTTCAAGTCCCTAACAGCTCCGAACCGGTCGAGTGCCCTTCGAGCAGCACACAAACCCCCAAGGCGGTTCAAAAGGAGCTCACCGGCATCGCGGCTAATGGGACACCACTCAGCCCCGGCACAGAAGTGCCCTCCGAGTCGGTTCAAGTCCCTAACAGCTCCGTACCCGGTCGAGTCGCCCCTCGGGCAGCAGACAAACCCCCAAGGTGGTTCAAAAGGAGCTCACCGGCATCGCGGCTAATGGGACACCACTTGACCCCGGCACAGAAGTGCTCCCCGAGTCGGTTCAAGTCCCTAACAGCTCCGTACCCGGTCGAGTCGCCCCTCAAGCAGCATACAAAACCCCGAGGCGGTTCAAAAGGAGCTCACCGGCATCGCGGCTAACGGGATACCACTCGAACCCAGCACAGAAGTGCCCCCCGAGTCAGTTCAAGTCCCTAAGAGCTCTGTACCCGATCGAGTCACCCCTCGGGCAGCACACAAACCCCCGAGGCGGTTCTAAAAGAGCTCATCGGCATCGCGGCTAACGGGACAACACTCGGCTCCGGCACAGAAGTGCCCTTCCGAGTAGGTTCAAGTCCCTAATAGCTCCGTACCCGATTAAGTTGTTCCTCGGGTGGTACACAAACCTCCGAAGCAGTTTGCAATCTCATCGGCTTTCTCTCTGCCTCCGCGGCATCATTGCAGCCTCAACGGCTTTCTCTCTGCCTCCGCGGCATTATTGCAGCCTCCTTGGCTTTATCTCTGCCTTCGCAGCATTATTGCAGCCTCATTGGCTTTCTCTCTGCCTCCGCGGCATTATTTGCAGCCTCATCGGCTTTCTCTCTACCCCCGTGGCATTATTGCAGCCTCCTCGGCTTTATCTCTGCCTCCGCGGTATTATTGCAGCCTCAATGGCTTTATCTCAGCCTCAGCAGCATCATTGCAGCCTCCATGGCTCTATTTCTGCTTTGGCAATTCTATCTCTGCCTCAGCGGCATCATTGTAGCCTCAACGGCTTTATCTTTGCCTCAGCGGCATTATTGCAGCCTCAATGGCTTTATCTCTGCCTCAACAGCATCATCTCAGCCTTAGCGGCATCATTGCAGCCTCCACGACTCTATTTCTGCTTCGATAATTTTATCTTAGCCTCAGCGGCATCATTGCAGCCTCCCCGGCTCTATTTCTGCTTCGGCAATTTTATCTCAGCCTCAGCGGCATCATTGCAGCCTCACAGCTCTATTTCTGCTTCAGCAATTTTATCTCAGCCTCAACGGCATTATTACAGCCTCCACGGCTCTATTTTTTCTTCAGCAATTTTATCCCAGCCTGAGCGGCATCATTGCAGCCTCCACGACTCTATTTCTGCTTTGGCAATTTTATCTCTGCCTCAGCTGCATTATCACAGCCTCAGCGGTATTATCTTTGCCCCAGCGGCTAATCGACGAGCATACCCCCAAAAAATTGGCGTGTGCTGCTTTTGAGTGGCGAACACAAGGTAATCAATTTACCTTAAAATTTTTTAAAAAGTTCTACACTCCTTTCGCTTAGCTGATGCGCAGCACACAAGCTCAAGGAGTGTGGGGGGCATTTGATGGGGCCAGTTGACCCCATGGGCAATAAAGACAATAATTTTTGGATGGCATCCTCTCAAGATAGCGATTTCCAGACAATTTTCCTAGGCGGCCACGGTGGCCTTCCTATACAGCTTAATTCCTAGGCGGCCCCGCCCCAGCATCTCCAAGTCGGCCGAGTCGGCCCCGACTTCCCCAAGTCGGCCTTGCTCGGCCCCAGCATCTCCAAGTTGGCCGAGTCGCCCCCGACTTCCCCAAGTCGGCCCTTCTCGGCCCCGACACCTTCCAATCGGCCGAGTCGGCCCCGACTTTCCCAAGTCAGCCCTGCTCGGCCCTGGCACTTCTAAGCCGGTCGAGTCAGCCCCGACTTTCCAAGTCGGCCCCGCTCGGCCCCGGCATCTCCAAGCTGGCCGAGTCGGCCCCGACTTTCCCAAGTCAGCCCCGCTCGGCCCCGGCATCTTCAAGTCGGCTGAGTCGGCCCCGACTTTCCCAAGTCGACCCTGCTCGGCCTTGGCATCTCCAAGTCAGTCAAGTCAGCCCCGACTTTCCCAAGTCAGCCCTGCTCGGCCCCGGCACCTTCCAGTCAGCCGAGTCAGCCCCAACTTTCCAAAGTCGGCCCTGCTCGGCCCCGGCACCTCCAAGCCGGCCGAGTCGGCCCCGACTTTCCCAAGTCGGCCCTGCTCGACCCGACATCTCCAAGCCGGCCGAGTCGGCCCCGACTTCCCTAAGTCGGCCATGCTCGGCCCGGCATCTCCAAGCCGGCCGAGTCGGCCCCGACTTCCCCAAGTCAGCCCTGCTCGGCCCCGGCATCTCCAAGCCGGCCGAGTCGGCCCCGACTTCCCAAGTCGGCCCTGCTCGGTCCCGACACCTCCCAGTCAGCCGAGTTGGCCCTGACTTTTCCAAGTCGGTCCCGCTCGGTCCTGGCACCTCCAAGCTGGCCGAGTCGGCCCCGACTTTCCCAAGTCGGCCCCGCTCGGCCCCGGCATGTCCAAGCCCCGCCTCATTCAAGCCGGCCCTCTCATTCAAGTCAGCCCCGCCTCTCATTCAAGTCGGCCCCGTCTTAGCACTCAAGCCCCATCTCTTCCAAGTCGGCCCCGCCTCGGCACATTTAGTGGAAGAGAGGGAGAAAGTCCAAGTCGGCCTCCTCCTGCTCTCTTCCAAATCGGCCTCCTCCGGCTCTCTTCCAAGTCGGCCCGCCCCGGCATCATCCCGCTCGGCCTCCGCCATGTTATGTCTTTCACACAAAGGCATTTATGGCCTCATAAAGGCTACGTGTATCTACCTTCTCTAAGCTGCCTCCGGTTGACTTTCCCGGCCACCCGGCTTCTTTCCTGCCTTCCAACACCATGCAGGACAGCCTCTCTGACTCTGCTCATGGCCATGGATGGCTTCGTCCATGGCTCTGCTCCAAGCTCTCTATCCCGGCTTCGACTAGACGATGGATAGCATCATGGTAGGACGACAAGGGACATCTGGCTTCAACTCCCAACTCTTCCATCCCAGACGGATGTGTGGCTCGTGATGGTGATGAGACTCCACCACTTTATCTCTCTTTCGGTCAAATCAAGTGGCCACCCACTCTAACGGAACTTGACCCACCAACCAGCTATAGCCACCCACTTTGATAGGATTTAACCTGCAGCCCTGACATGCCAAAGGAGGGAGCAAGCCCTGCCATCACCTTAAATGCTCTTACAAGTGGCAGCACCCCCAAGGCACCCCAAGCCTCACAAACATCAGCTCTGTCACTTCACCCATCAAAGTCATCATTATGAGGCCTCAACCACTCAAACCAGACAAACTCTAAGCATCTATAAAATGGATAAGAGGAACCCCCAACCAGGTAACTGAACACAACTCAACAAACTGATAACTCAAAAAACGCTCATTCTTGCTCACAGAGAGCTCTTCTCTAAGCCTATCTCTCTTTCTCTTTCGAGCTTTCTCAAGCTCACGGCTGTTGCCTAGAGCACTGACTTGAGCGTCGGAGGGTTCCCGCCAGAATCTTCGGCCCCCGAAACTTTTTGGAGGCTCCCAGACGCGAGAAGCTCGTCGAACGATCCCGAGCTCGCTGGAGAAGGCGATCGGATGCTCGCGGACATTCAAGGGGGGTGATCTGGCAGCATCAGGTTGGAACTATATATGTATGTTTCAAGATTACATCCGTTGATTCGTATCGACTAAATAAACAAACTAACTTTTGATGGTTTTGGTTTTAAAATGCATCAAAACCAAAGTTAATATGAAAACAATTATAAACAATCTTTGCAAGCGAGGTTGCAACAAATTTATTATGTAGATGCCTACATCCTCATGCTACACATGGACATTGCTTTAATTTTAATTTTAATTTAAAATTAAAAATAAATAAATAAAATTAAATTTTAGAAATATTGTTTATAGGCTAATTTTATAAAATAATCAATTATTATTATTATTTCTTTCTTGATTTAATTTTGCTTCTCAGCTATGGTAGATAAGATTTATACTAAAACATAATGTACTTATATTAAATTTAAGGACTCATGAGTCATCAGTTATTTAGAGTATACATGTTACAAAAATTTTTAATAGAAATAGCTCATTCGGTGTTTATAGAGCTAAGAGGGAACGATAGCCTTTTATTTTCAATAAAAATAAATAACTTTGAGATAAAAGTGTTTTGAAAAAATATATACACACATAGAAACTAAAAAAAAATGCTAATTTAAAATTTTAAATTAATAAATTAAATGAAGTAAAATTCTTTTGAGGACAAGATTGCAACAATTTTTTTAATAGAATTTTCATATGAAAATTTTTAATGATTGAATATGGTTTATATACCCCTATTTAGATATATAATAATAAAAATAATATCAATAATTATGGAATTAATATGAGAAAGAGAGATGATACAATTTAATTGGCCATTGAAGTAGTCCATATAAAAAAAAAAAAAAATTAATTGCATTAAATATCATTAAATAAAATTAAATATATGGCAATAAAAGGGAGCAGGGGTGCAACCTAGGGAGGCCCTAACAATGAAACTATCATTCATGTTGTCTTGTATGGCAAATGAGAGTCTCCCTCCTAGTGAGACTCTATTATGATCTCCTTCGATGGATAAGGCCCTAACGTGAATGACAACATTGTACCTTTTGCAATGAGGTTCAAGAGGGGTGTACATGTCGGCATTACAGGGCACTAGTATAGTTGTTGAAGAAAGGATCGAGAATGCGAAAAGACATGCCTTGCCTAAATGGTAGCCAATTTGTGGCCTTAGAGGATCCAAATTGGGTCCAGTACTATAAGACCTTTTGCAATAGTGGGCCCGCATGGGGATGCCATATCATCATGGTGGCATATTGTTCATCATTTAGGAATATTATATAAGCATCGAATCAATAATGCTAGGATTTTGTAATGGCTAGGCCATAATGAAACATAATGATAATATAAAGATATAATAAAAACTTTTTATATTTCTTGAGAAATAGACTTTAAAGCTCAATAATTAAAATCATAATTTCACAAAAATATTTTTAATTATATCTTTAGATTAAAGGAGAAAATGTTATTACCCATTTTATTAATAACAAAGGAACAAGTAATAAAGAGATCACCTCTATCAAAATGCAAATATTTGTTAGCCATAGGACCCATGGTCCATTGAAGAATAAATTTTTGCTAAGCTTTATTATGGTTTCTATCCAAAATTTATTTATGTAACCCGGTGATATCATCAAGAAATAGCCATAAATTTTTGCTAAGCTTTATTATGGTTTCTATCCAAAATTTATTTCTGTAACCCGGTGATATCATCAAGAAATAGCCATCCACACGACCATAAAGCTATGTTCATTGCTGATTATTGAAGCCTCAAAAATGCCATGAGAAAATCCAGTTGTTATATATGTGCCATTTCAATGGCATCCGTTGTATGACCCTAAACTTATTTATAAGTTATAAAAAATTAATTAACTTTCCATCTGACTTTCTAATGCATTCGAAAGCGAAGAAACTTTGCCTTTAAACTGCCAGATAAACGATATCGCCATGCAAACATTGAGCCTTACAACCCATTTGCGCAATGGATACCGCCATAATTGTTTCCCTCTGTTATCCTTCAACGCCAAGTGGCTCAATGAACTTCTCCTCATCTCTCCCCACCTATATATTTCAAGGGATGGGGGAAGTAGGAGCCTCATAGTGTCCAAACCAAGGGAGAGGAGTATTGGCTAGTCAAGGGGGAGAGAGAGAGAGAGAGAAAGAGAGACAGAGAGGGAGAGGGAGAGAGAAGAGAGAAGGAGAGGGAGAGGGAGAGAGAAAGTGGGAGAGAGGGAGGGAGAGCGAGAGGATGTTGGTCATCATCTTTGCAAGTTGGTAGCTATCTGATCTTATGTTCCCATCTATCGTCAGCACTAGGCCCGGTCCACCAGGCCTAACCAATATCAACCAGTTAGCCTGGCGGTATAGTTATCCCTCTTGGAACTTGTTCTATTATCATGGCTTAGCTATCATCCATTGTCTTTATCACCAGCTGGATGGACTTTTGCTTCATGCGCTTCACCACCGTGCCCTACCCTTATGGTCCTAGGATACATATGGATGTCGATTAGGTCTTCTTCAGCGGTAGTAGCAACGGTGAGACTGTGCCTAATGAAAAATAGTGTGGTGTGGTCCTTGGTGCATCCCTCTTCGAGGAGTAAATGAGCAAGGTAGTCAACCCTATTTTTTTGAAGACTCCAAATCAACTCAAGTGATGACAATGGGGTGAATACTTCTAGAGATGACGATGGTGCAACTCCCAAGCTTATTATGCTGCACACATTTACAGTTTTCAATAGCTCAATCTGAGAAGAAGGGGAGAAAAAAGGTAACGATAAAGTCACACACATCATCCCAATCTTATTCTAAGAACAATAACATTGAAAGAGAAACCATCGTTAGTAGCAACCTTAGGCCACACCAATAGCAAAGCAATCAGCATCTTTGTCATCTCCAGAAGTACTCACCCCATCGTCATCTCCAGAAGTACTAACCCCATCGTCATCGCTTGAGTTGATTTGGAGTCTCCAAAAAAACAGGGTTGACTGCTTTGCTCATTTACTCCTAGAAAAGGGACGCACCAAGGACCACAGTACACCATTTCATCAGCACGGTCCTGTCGTTTCTACTGCCGCCGAAGAAGACCCTGTCGACGTCCATGTTCATCCTAGGACCATAAGGGTAGGGCATAGCTGTGAAGCACATGAAGCAAAAGTTCGTCTAGCTAGTGATAAAGACCCAGTGGATGTAAGCTAAGCCACAATAATAGAATGAGTTCGAAGAGGGAAAACTTCACTGCCAAGCCAACTAGTTGACACTGGTTAGGCCCGATGGACCGGGCTTGATGCTGACGATCGATGGGAACATAAGATCCGATGGCTACCAACTTTCGAAGGTAATGACCAACATCCTTACTCTCTCTCTCTCTCTCCCCCTCGACTAACCGATACTCCTCTCCCTTGGTTTGAAGACTATGAGGCTCCTACTCCCCCCATCCCTTGAATATATAGGTGGGGAGAGATGAGAAGAAGTTTATTGAACCATTGACATTGAAGGATAATAGAGGGAAGCAATTATGGCAGTATCCATTGCACAAACAGGATGTGAGGCTCAATGGTTGCAAGGCAATGTCATTTATCTGGCAATTTAAAGAATGCATCAGAACGTCGGATGGAAAGTTAATTAATTTTTTGTAACTTATAAATAAGTTTATGGTCATACAACAATGTCATTGAAATGGCACATAACAATTAGATTTCTCGTGGCATTTTCGAGGATTTAATCGTCAGCAATGAACATAGCTTTTTAGTTGCATGGATGACTATTTCTTGATGATATCACCGCAGCATTATAGAAATAAATTTTGGATAGAAATCATGATAAGCTTAGCAAAAATTTATTTTTCAATGGACAATGGGTCCCATGGCTAACAAATATTTGCATTATGACAGAGGTGATCTCTTTATTACTCGCTCCTTTGTTATTAAGAAAATGGGTATAACATTTTTCTCCTTTAATTTAAAGATATAATTAAAAATACTTTCATGAAACTATGGTTTTAATTATTGCGCTTTAAAGTCCATTTCTCAAGAACTACAAAAAGTTTTTATTATATCTTTATATTATCATTATATTTCATTATGGCCTAATCGTTACAAAATCTTAACATTATTAATTTGATGCTTATATGATATTCCTCAATTATGAATAATATGCCATCATGATGATCCGGCATCCTCATACAGGTCCACTAGTGGGAAAGGTCTCATACTACTAACCCAATTTGGATGCTCCTAGGCCTTAAATTAGCTACCATTTAGGCAAGGCATGTCTTCAAACATTCTCGATCCTTTCTTTCACAACTATACTAGTGCCCTGTAGTGCCCACACACCTCTTGAAACTCATCGTGAAAGGTGCAATGTTGTCATTCATGTTAGGACCTTTATCCGTCGAAGGAGCTCATAGTAGAGGCTCACCAGGAGGGAGACTCTCATCTGTCATCCAAGAGAGCATGACTGATAGGTTCATTGTTAGGGCCTCCCTAGGTTGCACCCCTACACCACCTTCTAGGGTTGGAGGCATGTATATTGATGGGAGGGCCTTGGCCTCTCTAAAATTTTAAAGTTTCCTCAGAAATAAAATGATAAATTCAAGCTTACGCTAGTTCAAAGAAAGACTTTTTATTTTCTTAAGCTGGCCCCCTCAAGAAAAGTTTAATCACTATAATATAAAAGAGAGATTATAAAAGAGAGCCATCTGACCATTTTGAAAAAGAGAACTAAAGAAAGAAATAAAAAAGGATAGAGTTAATATTTAAAATTCCCTTTGTTTGAAACTGAGTTTAGAGAAATCCAAAGTATTTGAAAGTTTATCTTGAAGGATTTTTATCAAATCAAAAGTAGAAGTAAAGAGCCCTAGTTCTTTAAAAGCATCTACATCAAGGATTCTTCCAAAGCTTCAATCCCATCTTGATGAAGATCATTCCAGAGAAAAGAAGAAAAGAGAAAAGCCCAACTTGAGAAATCTTCTAAATCAGGCTCTTCTATTTTTATCTTGATTATATTGTCTTATTTGCTCATTTGAGGAGCTTTATTTCTGTTGTAACTATTTCACTATTACTCTTGTTTATTGATTCAATTAGGAGATTGAATCAAAGGGACAGTTTAGCCTTGTTCAAGCTAGAAAGCTTATGGTAGGTTTTGTGCTGGTGAACCTGTAAAAATCAGCTGGATTCGTTGTGATTTCATTGTAAAATAACAAGTTTGAGTTGTGAGCTTGTAAAACAACTCTGCTGTAATCAGGGTGATTATAATATGGGCCCAAGTTTCTTAGGAATGGATGTAGGTGTAGCTAACATCGAACCACTATAAATTTCTTATGTTTGTCGTGCTTGTCTCTCTTTCTCTCCACTCTATCTTTTATACTCTGCTTTGCATTCTTAGCACCACATTCATTGCATATATCCTTCTTGTGCACTATCACTTTTTAAAATTATTTTTAAGTATTGAAATTTTTAAGAACCCAATTCACCCCCCTCCTCTTGGGTTACCATCTGGGCCAACAGTACTCACCCCATCATCGTCACTTGAGTTGATTTGGAGTCTCCAAAAAATAGGGTTGATTGCCTTGCTCATTTACTCCTAGAAAAGGGATACACCAAGACCACACCACACCATTTCATCAGGCACAGTCCCGCCGTTGCTACTACCACCGAGGAAGACCCAGTCGATGTCCATGTCCATCCTAGCTAGGACCATAAGGGGTGGGGCACAGCGGTGAAGCGCATGAAGCAAAAGTTCATCTAGCTAGTGATAAAGACCCAGTGGATGCAAGCTAAGCTATGATAGATCGAGTACAATCGTTAGGCCCGGTGGACCGGGCTTGATGATGACGATCGATGGGAACGTAAGATCCAATGGCTACCAACTTGCAAAGGTGATGACCAACATCCTTTCTCTCTCTCTCTCCTTCTCTCTCTCTCTTGACCTCGAGCAATTGATACTCCTCTGCCTTGGTTTGGAGACTATGAGGAGAGATAAGTGGGGAGAGATAAGGAGAAGTTCATTAAACCATTCACATTGAAGGATAATAGAGGGAAGCAATTATGAAGGTATCCATTGCACAAACGGGATGCGAGGCTCAATGGTTGCAAGGGGATGTCGTTTATCTTGCAGTTTAAAGGCAAAGTTTCCATACTTTCGAACATTGGATGGAAAGTTAATTAATTTTTTGTAACTTATAAATAAATTTATGGTCATACAATGAATGCCATTGAAATGGCACATAACAACTGGATTTTCTCGTTGCGTTCTTGAGACTTCAATCGTCAGCAATGAACATAGCTTTATAGTCATGTGGATGACTATTTCTTTATGATATCACCGCAGCATTATAGAAATAAATTTTGGATAGAAATCATGATACAGCTTAGCACAAATTTATTCTTCAGCAGACCTTGGGTCCCACGGCTGACAAATATTTGCATATTGACAAGGTGATCTCTTTATTACTCGCTCCTTTGTTATTAAGAAAATAGATATTAAAATTTTCTCCTTTAATTTGAAGATATATTTAAAAATACTTTTGTGAAACTATGATTTTAATTATTGAGCTTTAAAGTCCATTTCTCAAGAACTACAAAATGTTTTTATTATATCTTTATATTATCATTATATTTCATTATGGCCTAACCATTGCAAAATCTTAACATTATTGATTTGATGCTTATATGATATTCTTCAATGATGAACAATATGCCACCATGATGATCCGACATCCTCATGTAGGTCCACTATTGGGAAAGCCTCATAGTACTAACCCAATTTGGACCCTCCTAGGCCACAAATTGGCTACCATTTAGGCAAGGCATGTCTTCACACATTCTCGATCCTTTCTTCAACAACTACACTAGTGCCCTGTAATGCCCACACACCTCTTGAATCTCATTGCGAAAGGTGAAATGTTGTCATTCATGTTAGGGCTTGTAGTAGAGGCTCACCATAAGGAAGACTCTCATCTGTCATCCAAGAGAGTATGGCTGATAGGTTCATTATTAGGGCCTCCTTAGGTTGCACCCCTACACCACCTTCTAGCGGTGGAGGCATGTATATTGATGGGAGGGCCGTGGCCTCTTTAAAATTTTAAAGTTTTCTCAAAAATAAAATGATAAATTCAAGCTTACGCTAGTTCAAAGAAACACTTTTTATTTTCTTAAGCTCGCCCCCTCAAGAAAAGTTTAATCACTATAATATATAATGTAAATAATATGATGAAGCCAATCAAACACTAGTTATAAGAAAGAAGTAGTTCCAAGTCTAATCAAAATTTATACGATATTACAATACTATTTTTATTTTATAATTTAGTATAAATTATTTTTAACTATAATTAAAGTATTTTAATAAATAACACTCTAATTTATCCAAAAGTTATTTAATATGAAATAATGATACAATATTATAAAATATATTAGGGGTTGTTTTGTTATTAAATGGTTAATAATTTTGGATATCTATGATATGCTCCTAAGATCTCGTGCTCAAATATTCTTGTGAAATTAATTTCATTTATTTATTCAATTACATATAAATTATTACTTTCCTTTTTGTTTTAATATTTGATATAATTTCCATCTAGAAATTATGAAAATCTTCTTATAATGAAAATTCTTTCTTCTCTTGCTAAGACAAATCAAATCCTATCTCTTGGCTTACCTAAATTTGTTGATCATTCAATTTGGCATATAATGTTAAGAGAAAGACAACCGATGAACGCTTATTTCTGTATGAATTTTATAGATCACATATGTGAATTCAGATCATCAACAAGTAATTAAAAAAAGAATTTATATCATACTTGTTTGTTTATGATTTTTGCAAAAAACTAAAGTACTCATTAGGAATGCCTTGGCTTATATTTTTATCTTCTTGCTCCTCTTTCAAGCTATATTCTTGATTAAAAAAAACTAGTTACAACATATGAGGAGAGAAGAGAGGACATAACCTATTTATAATAAAATCCTAATAGGTCCTTCCATCACGAGTCATTATATTGAACTTCAAACCATCACAGATCACCAACTATATCATTCAACAAGGCGTGCTCAAGCCCAAGCCATATGCATTACATTTATTAACAATGGGCTTATCTCACTTATAACATTAGATTAATTTATTTAGTTAATTTTATAAAATTAAAATCACTAATAATTAATAGTAGCCAAGCATAGAAATTTTTAATATATTTTTGCTTGAGCAACAATTATTGTAATTGTTGTAAGGTTTTGAAAAAAATTGCTTATTTGAAAACGATGCTCAAGCTAAATAACTAAACTTTAATGTAGTTATAATTAATTTTGATTTTTTTTTTTGATACAGCACTTTAAAAAAAAAGAACCAATTCTATAAAAGTTACAAACATCGAATCATGTTTATCGTTATGCCGCTTATTGATATAGGATCAATCCATGATTACAAACTGCTAACCACACCCTCCAGCAAAGGTTTGCTTAGGCCCAAATCATATGAAACGCATCTATCAACAGATTATTAACCAAATTCATCCAACCAGTTTTATAAAATTAGAATCTGTACAAACTGGTGGTGCCCCACACATTTAAAGTTTAACAACTGAATCTGGGAAGAAGAAAGGGAAAAAAAAAAGAAGCAACACAAAGTTGCATAACTTATTCCAAGCTTATTCTAGGAACAATAGCGCTGTAGGAGAGACCATTGGCATGCAGCAGCAACCTCAGGCTACATCAGCAGCAAAGTAATCAACATCACCGTCATCGGAGGATGTTGCAGTACTATCATCGTCTCCAGAAGTATTCATCCCATCGTCGTCGCTTGAACTGGAGTCGACATCCCCAAAGATACAAGGTTGACTACCTTGCTCATCCATTCCTATTACAGGAACGCACCAAGTTCCAGGCCGCAACATGTCATCAAGCGCAGCCCCATCGTCGCCTGCGTTACTGGTGCCGTCCTCGAAGTAGACCCAGTCGATGTCCATGTGCATCCTAGGACCATAAGGGCAGGGCACGGCGGTGAAGGAAAAAAGACGGCAGTCTATCCAGCCAGTGATAAAGAGCCGGCGGACGTGAGCTATGCCACGATAATAGAACGAGTTCTGGAGAGGACCGTCGCAGCACCAGGCCAGCTGGTTGACGATGATCAGGCCTGGTGAACCGGGCACATTGCGGACATCTACGACAGGTGGTGGGAACGAAAGATCGGATTGCTGCCAGCTTGCAAAGGTGACGATCAACATCCTCGATCTCCCTCTTGTCTCTACTCTCTCTCTCGACTAACTCGTAATCCTCTACCTTGGTTTGGAGAGACCATGGGGCTTCTCCTCTCCCCACCCCTTGAAATATATAGGTGGGGAGAGATGAGGCGAAGTTCTTTGAACCCTTGGCATGGAAGGATGATAAAGGGAGGTAATTACGGTGGTATGCAATAAAGCACGAACAACGTGATGCTCTGCGAACAAGTTGTGAGGTTCGGTGATTGCAAAATGTCATCGTTTATTTGGTAGTTTAAATGCGAGGTTTCCCTACTTTCCATTGCATAGGAACGTCGGATGGAAAGTTGGTTAATTTTTTTTAACGTAGAAATAAGATTAGGTTCATACGGTGGATCCTATTAGTAACTGCAATATATATATATATATATATATATATATAGCATTTTCAAGGCTTCAATCGTCAGCAATGAATATAACTTTATGATTGTACGGATGATCCTATCTTAATGATATCATGACAGCGTTACAGAAATTAATTTCGGATAGATATTACGATAAAGCTGAGCAAAAATTTCGTTTTCAACGGATATATCTTTTAAGAGCCACGCTTTGGGATTGGCAAGGAAAAGTACTGGGACCCTTTCGAGCTCATGGGCGACAAAATATGCATTATGACATATGTGATCTCCATTAAGAAATAGATGCATGTTAACCTTTTTCTCCAAATTATGATAAAAAAATATTTTGATGAGATTATGTTTCTAAATATGATACTTGGATCCGTTTCTCTGAATTATAAAAAGCTTTTATTATATTCTTATATATCCTATCATTTTATTAATTTCATTATGATCTATGTCGTCATAAATTAAGTTATATATAATCAGCATGAATTGTAACACGATTTGCTCGTTTGATGCTTACGTGGCAACGATGACTGGCATGCCACCGTAGTGATAACCAGTAGCAACTCACGATGAGCTGGCCTTTGATTCAGTTGACCGTGGCGACTGGCTAAACGCCAGCCATACCCACGCGAGCCCACTGCTTGCCGAAGACGTCTGGTGCTCCTCCTCAACCCGATCAATCTGTGCCGAAAAGGGACCAACTCAACTCATCTAAGCCTTTTCCCAACTACTGTTATGCATCTCTCTGCCTAACCAACCCATCCCATGAATACAAATACGCAATGATGATAAGCAAGTTATGGCCACCTTGCAAACAAACGTAAATAGCTGTGGATCAAGCCTACCGCAATCCCATGCCTCTCTCTGCCTCCAAGGTGTACTTAAAAACAGGTGAGGTCCCTGTTGCTTTTTACCAAGACATCCCAACGCTGCACCACTGCAACACTGCAAGCATCACTTTCCTTGCAGTCAGAGAAGCCCAGCGGAAGTTTCCTGGGCCTCATAGCCTCTCTCTCTCTCTTCTCTCTCTCTCCCTAATCATCAACTCTAAATTGTGCAGACCAAAAAATCTTGGCAGAGAAAATAAAAAAATCTTATCTTAAGGAATGAAGATTCATAAAACCCTAATACATCCCAATGCATAAATCATAATAAAATGATAACACACACTCATACACACACACACATATATCATAAATCATATGATCAATCCATATATATTTACTCTAATACCATACGTAGGAATTTTCAGAGATTTCATATATAAAATTTTAGATTATCAAATATTAATATAATAAAATTTACTCTAATACCTGTTTGTGCCATAATTTATATAAGAAGTATTGAAAATACTCACCGTGCAAAAGCCTATATCTTTCTCTTCTTATTTCTCGTGCAAGCGATATTCTTAATAAAAAAAACTAATCACAACATATGAGGAGAGAAGATGGATTTAGCCTATCTATAATTAAACCCCAACCATAGTTGGGAAAAGGCTTAGATGAATTGCTTTGCCGCCCCACCAACTCCTGAATTGCGCCAAAAAGGGACCAAGTAATTCATCTAGTCCAAACCAAAATTTTGCGCGTTTAGACGCTAAAAGAATCTTAATTGAATTCTAAATGTGCATGGGAGGAGGGAAAGAACATTCATAACTGGTGGATAGGCCTAAGATTAATTTTGGGTTAGGCCTTGCCAAACATATGTGTTTGATTATTTTGGCAAATCATCAAGTCTAGCGACTAATGTGTAGCTTAGCTCAAAATTATATTATCATAGAGCATCTATCAAGTGTCAAGTTAAAGAAAAAATTTTATAAGACAGCCATAAGTGTAGCTATGCTTTACAATACAGAATGTTAAAAATATTGGGCAGTTTAAAAAAATATACGTATATAAGATGAATGTCATGAAAATTAATATATTAAAATAGATATATACTAATATAAGAAAATATAAGATAAAATTAAAATCATTCGTAAAAAGAATAGAGATGGCTCTAATTAAGGATAAATTAAGAGAAGAACAACTTAAATGGTTTAAATATGTACAACATAAACTTAGAGATGTATTTGTGTGAAGAAATGACTTGATACATATAGAAGAAAAAAGATAGGGTAAATAAAAAAATTATATGAAAGAAAGTGATAAAAAATTATATTTATAATATATATATATATATATATATATATATATATATATAATTATAAAATATAAAATAATCTATACATTATTAAACATGCTATTCTTAATGCATGCAAATATTATCTTCAAAGTATACCATGTGCCCATGCTCAATCAATTGTCCAACATTTAAGAGATTTTGCTTTAAGTCTGAAACAAGTAAAACATCATGAATGAACTTTCTTTCTTTCTTGGTATTAATTGTAATTATACCTTTGCTTTTTGCTTGGACTAATACACCATTTTTTATCTTCACCTATAAGATTGAAGAACTGTCAATGTTCACAAAAATAAATTTGTTACCAGTCATATTATTGCTGCACCCACTGTCAAGATACCACATATTATTTCTTTGCTCTTCTGCAGTTTGACATGCATATAGTATGCTTTGTTCACCTTTATTTTCTTATGAGAAGTGTGCTTGCTCACTTACTTTGTACCTACAATCTTTTTGAATATGTCCCAACTTTTTATAATTATAACATTGGGGTTTTTCCTTAAACCAGTAATTTTTTTCAACATGAGAAGATCTTTTATATATGTTGCACCTTTGTTGAGTGCTCTCATCATATTATCTTCTTGAAAAATTATTTCTTTGCATTTGTCTACCTTTTCCTCTCATATTTCTTCCTTCTTTTCTACTTTGGTTTCCAACTTTCAATGACTCTCTTTTGACTGGAGCATGACTAGATGATTCTTTTTGAGAATTTTTATCAACCACTTTGAGTTGAGATTGAAAGGTACTTACAATTGATGATTCTTTATGCCTAAACAATATTTGCTCATAAGCTTTAAGAGATCCCATCAATTCATAAACACTTAAAATATAAAGAGTTTTTATATTCTAAGTCATGCAATGCTTAATTGTCATGCGATGCTTAATTGTCGTAGCTAATGTTTAATTCACGTCCTGCTTGGACTTGATGTCCACAGGCCAATCCAATGCCGACCATGCAAAACATAAACTCGTGAAAAGATAAAAATTAGTAATAGTTTTATTTAATTTTGACACGCGTAATGAACCATCCATATGTCCAAATTCAACATAGCTATGCATGAAGGGCTTTGCTACCAATAGCAACCTACAAGAAATTTTATTTAATGAAAATTATATTTCAAAATATATTTGATACTATAGGAAAATTATTTGAAATGTGCTACACTCCTTTTTGGCTTGTCTAAAATTTATTTGGAGAGATACTTGAACACAATATTTGCACCGGAAATCCTTTGTCAACGGAGATCCTCATCCAAGAAATCAAGAATCAGTGCAAGAGAATAAAGATGAGGATCAAAAACACCTACAATCACCTTAAAGAAACTGGCCTGAAGTGTCTCCTTTGGAGACTCTCTCAAACTCATGTTAGTCTTTCTGAATTAAGAAGGGAAAAGAAAGAAAGAAAGAAATGAGTGTTACTTTTGTTGGCCTCCTTTAAGCTCTTGATCAATTATTTATGTGTCAAGATGAGTTAATCAAGTTAACTTAAAGTTGGACTTTGTTGAAATTGAATGATCCATGATCCTTTTGTGAATTTTGAATGAAACATTTTAATCTTTTGAAACAAATTCGGTTATGATTCTTTTATGAATTAATTAGATAGTTCTTTATTAATCAAAGCTTTTTCTTTGTATATATGTCTTCATCGCAAGGACATCAAAAATTCTTATCATCATATGTCCCCTCCTTCTGACGGTTAAATGAATATTTTCTTTAAAGTTTTAAAAGTGATCTTGAAAATCTTTTAATCATATATTACATTAATCTTTAACGAATGTAGATCTTCTCAATTTCTAGGTTTGACCTTTAAATTTAGTTGACTGATTATGATCGATCAAAATCTTTCCCAAACTCTAAGCATAATCTTTAAATTTAGTCGGCTTATCGTGAGGCAGTTAAAGGTTATTTTTAACCTTTTTTTTATTTCCAAGCTTATCATTTAATAAAACATCTACTCATAATGAAATTTCTTCGAGCTTCAAGAGATATACAGTGGTGTGTATACCTTATCACCTCTTTGATGACATGATTTATCATTTTCTCTTTTCTTCGTCAAAGACAATCAATAATTTTACCCTTACTATTAATTCTAACACTCTCTTAGGTAGTGTTTGAAATAGGGGATAAGAAGGGATATCCAGGGGATATCCCCTCTTATTCCCAAAAGCCATAACTATAAAGGATAGCTGGGAATAAAGTTAACCAAAGAGATAATCCATGGTTAACCATGGGATATCCCCTCAATTTATTCCCTAGAAAATGCAGGAATAACTGGTTATCCCTCCAAATAAGAGTAAAAAAAGTTATCTTATGGATTTACCTTTTTGCATTTGATATGATAAATGGGATAGCCAAAGGATATCCCTAGGGATAGCCAGGGGACAAACTCTGTCCCGTACACTTATCCATGGATAATATTTTTTCTATCAAACACTACCTTAGAGTTTTCTCAATCTCTCCAATCTTTCTTGATTTTATTTCTTTAACCTTCCTCAATTCTTCTTGCCAACCCTCTTCTTTGGTCTTTATAGCTTCTAAGTAACTTTCTTTTCTTATTTTACATTTCTTTTAGATAGCCATGTCTGCGAATATGAAATGAAATATATATGAAATGAAATTTAGCTAAATATAAATTTAACACTACGCTGGTATATAAAAACAACAAAAATCATTCTATGGCTGAAAGGTTGTAATCCCCGGGATCCACAAGCAACAAACAAGAAGATTTGGATAAGATCTTTGGGGGAGTTAGTTATGGATAAGTTGGCCTTTATCCAAAATTACCGATGGAGCTTTTTGGATGAAGTTTTTAGGCGTCAAACTAGTTGCAACTAGGAGTCCTTCATCAGCCTATCCAACGCCCATCAAAGGATAAGATTTACAAGAGTTTGGACGGTGCATTAAAGGAGGCGGTGCATGAGGATAAGATAAGAACGGGTGAAGCTTTGGATAAGGCAACGGTTGCACTATAAATAAGAGGGCAGAGGTCTTCGGGAAGAGCATTGAACGGAGAGGAATCAAGGAGAATCCAATCCAACTGGCCATCAAATTGAAGGCATCTTCTATTCTTCACCTTGGGCGAGAAGGAGGAGAAAGAAAAGAGACGATCGGAACCGGAGCCGTTGAGGAGCTTCCTACGGGCGATCATCTATGGGTTACGGGTGAGTGATCTTGTAACCTGAGGCAAGGTGAGGGAGAGATCGGTGTAAGATTTCTTGCAGTACTACAGCACAGATTCATCTTGTCTTCTTCTTGGGATTGTTATTAATCAAAGAGGTTGGGGTATAGTTTACCCTGTACATCTTGTGTTGGGTTGCCTTGATTTGGGCCTTGTTGGGCCGATCTGTGAGCCATTTTTGAGCCACTTTTTGGGCCCTGTAGTGGGCCGAGAATGGCAAAGTAAATATATGGCCCAAATCATGATTGAATCTAGTTTCTTGGGATATTTTTAAATCCCCATTTGGACAAATATATTGAGAGATATTCGAGCCCAAAGTCGGGCCCATGAAGTAGTCTGGGTAGAGTTTTAAGAATCATTTTATTATTCAGATTTTAAAAATTTAATAATGTAAAATGATACTGTAGGTACCCAGCTGTCCAAATAGCTGAGTTATCAATTAAAATTTGCATACTGAGGTAAGTAAGCCAAGTATTATAATTTTATAAATTATTTAATTTATAAATTATGAACTTACAGTTAAATGTAATTATGTCAATCTTGCAAAATTATGTTGTTACTATCGAGATGATAATATGCAATTATGATAATGACAGTAAAAATTTATGTGTTGCCGCGGTTCTTATATGACAGATTATGATATGATAGATTATGATATGGCATAATACTGGTAGCAGGATCCTTCCTCTTAGGGGACATTTAAGAGTGATATACAAGATCAGTGCCGTAGGGCCGTGGGACACATAAAGGAAAACAATGATAGTATAAACAGTGTTCTATTTACATCGCATATTCTAGTATTTATTATTTAATTAAGCTTTCAAATTATTTTGATCTGATGACATGAATATGCTGATAGTATAATAAATGTAATTTGAAATTATATTAGGCTTACTTATTGAGTGTGAGCTCATAGAATTCTCACAATGTTTTTCAGAGCCTCAGGAATGAAGAAGGATATTTAGGATAGATGGAGCTTTTATTAAATAAATTTAGTTCCATTATATTGATATAGTTCAGTGTTGCTTGTGTGTAGGGCTGGTAGCCCAAGACTGATAATTATGGTTTGTAATAAATCATGAATTTAGATTTTTATTTATATTGATTTATGTGATAATGTTTGAGACGCCTTGCATGCCTGGCATGCGGCGGGTTGTCACCCTAGCTCGAATTTTGGAACTGGGGCATGATAGCTTTAGTGGTATCAGAGCCAGGTTATGACATTAGGGATACATACATGATGACACTTTAGGCAAATCACTAGAATGACATTGAGACAATTATAAATTTAAAGGAATTTCAGATATTATGCTTTAAAAGCCTAACAATTAATGTTTATATTGATATTAATTACAACTAATTTATTAGGAGATAAGAATGGCACGTCGCACTAGAAGTTAATAAATGATGAGGGTTCCTAGGTTAGTAATGCTGGCCAACCTGGAGGTTTGGAAGCCACCGGATGTGCTACCCCTACCAATTTAGTTGGGACTGATCAGCAGTGACTTTATACACTACAAGAAAAAAAATATTGCGATGCCCAAATGCGTCGTAATTGCGTCGCTAAACATGCTATTGCGACGCAATAGCGACGCAATGACGGCGTCGCTCAGATGTCCGTCGCAATATCCATTTGTCGCAATTGCGTCGCAATATTGCGACTCTCTGCGATGCAACAATGCGTCGCAATATTGCGACGCATCCAAATGCGTCGCTAAATTTAAAATTAAATTTTAATATTTAAAATTATTATTAAATATTGCGACGCATTCAATTGCGTCGCAATATTGCGACGCATTTAGCTGCGTCGCAATATTTAATAATAATATTTTTATAATAGCGACGCAATTTAGTCGCTAATGCGTCGCAAATAAATTTTAAAATATTGCGACGCAAGGTCATTGCGTCGCAATATTTATTAAAATATTTTAGATATATAGCGACGCAATTTTAGTCGCTAATGCGTCGCTATTAAATTTTTTAAAATATTGCGACGCCAGGTCATTGCGTCGCAATATTTAATAATAATATTTATATTAGCGATGCAATTTGAGTCGCTAATGCGTCGCTTCATTGCATCGTAATATTTAATAATAATATTTTAAAATATTAGCGATGCAATTCAGTCGCTAATGCATCGCTAAATAAATTTTTAAAAAAATAAAAATTAAAAATTAAAACGGTTAATACAATTTCGTTACATTTAAATATTGATAGAAACATTCTTCACTCATATTGATCCAAACAATAATCAAATTTCCAAAAATAATTCATATATTAAAATTTTGAAGTTTTCATGTACAACATAAAAAAAAAAAAAATACATCAAGAATCTGAGCGATCACGTGGAGGCTGTGGAGGCTGAAGACTCTGCGACAAGCGGCTAACCATATCCCGCAAATAATGCATCTCATCTCGCATGTCTGCAATCTCCTGATCCCGGCCTCGCATACGATCCTCGAAATCCTGCTCGACCTCCTGGCGAACCTCCTCTGCAATAGATCTCCGAAGGTCGTCTAAACGCTCGGGAGGAAGATCACCAGAAACTCGCGAGCTGGAGGCCTGATGGGGAAAATATGTAGAAGCTCTAGTGCCCAGACCATAGACCCTGCGGTCTCGTGGCTGGGCACCAACAGCCTCCAAAAACACACGCCGACTCTCCTCTGCTGAGAGTTCGACGGGCGTCTCCCCATCAGTAGAGTCGACCTGCGATGCCTGGGAGCGAAGCTCCTCGACTCGTGTCTTTAAATTATGAAATCAACAATAAATGAGTTAATAAATTTCTCGAAATAAAATTTTAGAAATTAAACAGATACTACATAAATCTAATTTCTTACCGCAACCTCCCGTGATCGCGTGTCGACCCAGGAACCGTCCTCCTGGTGTGTGTCGCCCTGAATAGACGAAACTCACCAGGATCTCCGCCCTCCTGCTCAGACTATAACAATAAAAAAATTGATATTAATACAAATATTTGTAAATAACTAAAATAGTAATTAAAATATTTATGTTTTCTTACCATACGCCGTCTGTGCTCCTGAATCGAAATGGAGCCCGAAGTATGGCGGGAGAGACCCGTGCCAGGACCGCCCTTCTCAGATCGGCGGTTCGTGCTGGCTGATGCGGACCTCCTGCGCCAGCCATCGGACTGCCAGGCCTGCTGCCACTCGTGCCAAATACCCTCTGGCACGTGCGCAGGACGCTGACCCGATGACCTCCAACGATGAAGCATGTCGGAGTATCGGCGTCCCGTCAGAGCCTCCCATGCTGCCCTAATGGCATCATGGCTGGCAGGATCCCACGTAAACTTTTTCTGCATTAAAATAAACAGTTAGTTTCTGAATTTATTAAGATTAAGAAATTTTATATCAGTGATAAATTGTATTTAATAAGTTTACCTGAAACTCAGAAAAATAAAACTCCCTCGTGGCTGGAGATACGTGGCGCCAATCGTAGCCACTGGGATCTGCACGCCTCTGAAATACGGCGCTGATGTGGCTGGATACATGATGCTGCTCAATAAATCTGTTAAAAAAATGCATGTTTATAAGTAATTGACTTAAAAACATAAACATATATTTTTAATTAGTATATACTTACAGCCCCTGAGCATCAAGTCGAAGTACGGTGCGGCCGATGGTGGAAGAACTCTCGGAGGTATGTGCCGATCGGCTGGATGGTAATACTGCTGGAGAGATCGAAGGCTGTGCGACTGCTGGAGATCCAAACTCTCCATCTCCGAGCTCATGTGATCTGATGCAGCAGGGCTACGTCCCTGCTCACTCCGTCTGTCGTCGGTAGATCTACCTCTGCCCGTCATACTGAAAATACTAAAGATTCATACAATTAAATTACGATTAATGATTGACTATGTAAAAATTTAACACTTATAAAAAAAGTTAAATTTTAAAAAACCTCTATGTTTAATCGGTGTCATTTGTTTCGTGAAATGTTGGTTCAACATCCGATGCCGTATCGGACTGCGATTCAGTTTCATTATCATCGGAAGGAAACCGAACATTTGCATCCGCAATTTCTTGGACATCACCATTTGGATCTCTAAGTGATGTTTCAGGAGCCCTTGTGTCGTCCTCAATTGCATGCATTTCCATCTCATCCTCTTGAAATGCAGGGCACTCGGCTGATTGACTTGATGAACTCTCCTCTAATACGATTGTTGAACGTGGGACGATTTTAGAAACGGCCCACCAATCTCGCTTGTCGTTGCGCAAACTTGGATATCCGCAGTAAAAGACTTGCTGAGCTTGGGATGCAAGGATGAATGGGTCATATTTCTGCAATCTTCGTCGATGGTTCACTTCAACCAAATTGTAGTCGTTATGAACCCTTTTGCCCACAGGAACTATCGGATCGAACCAATCACAACGAAACAATACGGTTCGTTTCATAGGCCAACCGGGATATTCAACTTCAACCACCTCTACTAACTTTCCATAATAATCCTGCATATTTGCTCCAACACTTTCTCCTTTAACACACGCCCCAGTTCTGCGTGCCTCTTGAAGCTGCTAATCGTTCAATCTGAAATTTGTACCCATTTACAAAATAGCCAGTAGAGGTTGTTACGGTCTTCAATGGCCATTGCGATAGACATTTAATGAAAATATTGTCGGTTGTGGACCATGGACCGTTTACCTATAAATTAATAAGCTATTCACATCCAATTCAAAAAATAAAAGCCATTATTGAAATTGATTGAGTGATACTACTCACAAATTCATAAAACCAGTAAGCAAACTCCGTTTCTAATTTCTGCCCAATTGCAACTTGACTGATGTCGGGATTCATCTGTCGTTGTCTATCACAAAACATCCTTATGGGATGAAAAGGATGAAAACTGATGTTAGCAATTAAATATTATGGTATATTGTAATTTAAATTAAAATTTCCAATTAAGCATTGAAGTATACACTTACTCAATATATGGATCGACTTCTCTACAGTTCATTAGGATGTAATAATGTGCTGCATTATACTCCATATCGCTAAGATTTCTTGACTTCTGCCCACCAAATGAACGGCCGATACCTTTAAAAATTGATATTCTACCGTCATTAGGTTCTCCTTCGTCCACACATACGTCATCGTTACGACCAAGATTTCGGCTCCTCGTGTGGACGTGACCCTCAAAGTAATGCGAGGCAAAAGCTGAAACTTCTTCGACCAAGTGTGCATTGCATATAGAACCTTCAACCCTTGCCTTATTACGCACATTATTTTTTAACTTCTTAAGATACCTATATGTAAAGTTGAAACAAAAAATTAACCAATTTTCTTGCAATGAAATAATATTTGAAATGTCAACATATCTTAATGATGTATATATTTACCTCTCGAAAGGATACATCCAGCGATACTGCACGGGACCAGCTATGCTCGCTTCGTATGGCAAGTGAACCGGTAAATGCTCCATTGAGTCAAAAAAACTGGGAGGAAATATTCGCTCAGCTTGCATAAAATAATTGGAATTTCCTCCTCAAGCCTTGCCATGGATGCAGAAGTAATGACTGCGGCAGATAACTCCTTGAAGAACAAGCTGAGCTCCGTAATGCCTTCCAGACATGTTGCGGAAGCAACTCACGAAAAGCTATAGGTAATAACCGTTGCATGAAAACATGGCAGTCGTGACTCTTCATGCCGAACAACTTGAGCTTATGCATGTCCACACACCTACCGATATTTGAGGCATAACCATCTGGAAATTTTAACCCTCTAAGCCAGTTACATAAAACTTCTCGTGAATTTCTGTCAAGAGTGTAACAGGCTTTAGGATAGGTCCCGTCGGCACTCCTTCTCAAATCACCTCTTCTGCAGTACTGATTAAGTTCTTCTCTTGACTTTGCAGTATCTTTTGTTTTTCCCGGGATGTTTAGCACCGTGTTAAATATGTTATCAAAGAAATTTTTCTCGATATGCATAACATCCAAGTTGTGCCGGATGAGATTTGTGCTCCAATAAGGCAAATCCCAAAATATACTTCGCTTCTTCCAGTTATGTTCTTTACATATACGGCCATTTATTCTATCTGCATCTGGTTCCCATGCATACATCAACCCCAAATGCTCTATAGTATCAAATATATCCGTGCCGGACCTAACCGGTTCGGCGAATTTTGTGACTGCTTTGTTCTTCCGGAAGGCGATCAAGTTACGCCTGTAAGGATGATTTGGGGGCAAGAACTTCCTATGGTTATCAAACCATGACTGCTTACCACTCTTCTGCAATGTAAATGCATCCGAATCATACATGCAATGAGGGCATGCCAGACGTCCAGCAGTGCTCCAACCAGACAACATTGCATATGCCGGGAAATCACTTATTGTCCACATCAAAGCAGCTCTCATGATGAAATTCTGTTTCATAGAAATGTCGTAGGCTACGACTCCTGTTTCCCACAACATTTTCAATTCGGCCACCAACGGTTGCAGAAAGACATCAATCTTTTCCTTTGGATTTGATGGTCCTGGAACCAAAATGTTAAAAACATTGCAGTATCTTTCATGCACTTCCATGGAGGAAGGTTATATACAGTCAGTATCACAGGCCAACATGAATACTGTTGCCCGCTTGACCAAATGGTTGGAAGCCATCGGTACAAAGACCTAATCTCACATTCCTTATATCTTCAGCGAAATCAGGATGATTTTCATTGAAATGCTTCCAAGCCTTTGAATCTGATGGATGCCGCATTTCATCCTCTTTAGATTCATGTTCGGCATGCCATCTCATATCAGCAGCTGTTGCCTCAGATCTGTATAATCTCTGCAGGCGTGGGGTAAGAGGAAAGTAATGCATCCTCTTGTAAGGCACACTTTTCCTCCTACTTGTACTGGCTCCTCCTTCGCTGTTTTTGTACCTCGATTGCCCACAAATCTTACACCATCTCAGCTCTGAGTCTTCACCCCAAAATATCATACAATTGTTCAAGCAACAATCGATCTTATTAACTGGGAGCCCAAGCCCACGCAACAACTTCTTTGTTGCGTAAAAACTGTCTGCTGCAACATTGTCATTTGGCAAAATTTCTTTGATTAACCCAGCTACAGAATTGAACGCCTTTTCTGATAATCGATGTTCTGCCTTAATATTCAACATTCGAGCAGCTGTAGACAACTGGAATGACCCTCACAACCAGGATACAATTCTTGATTTGCAGCACGCAACATATCATAAAATTGCTGTGCATCTGGATTTGGTTCTTCCATAAATGTATTCTGATTGAATTCATTACCCGATGCATTCATCACCATTTGTTCATATGTGTTTAAATTCACAAATGGTTCATCTACGGGAATTGACTCTTGTTGGCCTATAACAACTGCTGGAATATCCTCTGGTTCACCATGACAGTACCAAACATAGTAATCAGGAACAAACCCCTTCTTACACAAATGCACCTTAACAGTTTCAACATCTCTGTAGGCTTTATTCTGACACCTGTGGAAGTTGCATGGGCACCTAATCCTAGGGCCATCCATCCAGTCAGGTTGGCTACATGCAAATGCGATAAATTCTTCCAATCCATTCAGAAAATCTGGATTAAGCAAGCCATCTTTTATCCTTGCATACATCCACGAGCGAGCCCCGCTCATTTTTGACCGACTTATACAAAGTCTGGTAAACCATTAAAGGAAACCACAAAATAAAACTATATTAGTATTACTAAATATATAACTAATTATTTCTTTTACACAACTAAGGTTAATAACAACCATTTAAATCATTTATAACTAAACCAATTTTCTTTTAGGCAACTAAGGTCCCTACCATGCAAGGGCGAGCCACGGCTACGATCCTTGGCGTGCTAGCAAGGACCGAGGCACAGGTTCATGGCTAATGGTAGGGCTTGAGTTCGGGTCGGGCCGCAAGGCGGTCCGTTCAATCATGAGACTTCACAAGCATTCAAGTGTCCTAAATTAATTAACCTTCACTCCATGTCTAAAAGGTAAGGCCCTATCCCATTCAAGAATATTTTTGTGATATGTTATTCTGCTATTAATTATCATCGATCGGTTACGTTGAAATTTCAGCAGCATTTCCCATATGTTCTCCTAAATGTGTGGCATATATGCCACACTAGGAGAACGTATGAGCAAATACAAACCGCAATCTCAACCAACGATGATTAATAGCACTACCATATCGCAAAAAATATTCTCAAACTGTCCACCAGGACAATTTGAGAATTTGCAAGACTAAATCTTACAAATTCTCAAACGGGTCTAAAGGTTATAGTGCTGTGATTAATAATATGAAAATCCGAAGACAATCGAACTTATGCTTGTTATTCATAAATTCTTGTCAATTCTACAAATAGAGGCATAGTGTTATATATATAGTCAATGGCTTCTTAAGATTATTATGTCGAATATAATGTTTTGAAGACTAAAATATAAATCATTGAAACTACTAATTATTGCTTGAAATTAAATAAAACTACAACAAGACTTTCATTCTAGCATTACATAATTTAATGCATCATTCAATTTGAAGCAGAATGTAAATAATCAAGATATAAAAATTATAAATAACTACAAATGCACAAAAATTATTGCATAAATAAATTTTTTTTTTGCCTGGCTACCGTGGCCGTGGAAGATAAAAGGGGAGGGGGGTTTTCCCCACCCCCATAACAGACATTTTTTTTTTTTTTTGTCCTGACCACCGGTGCCGTGGCCGTGGCTGAAGAAACAAAATGGGGGGGGGGGGGGGTTTTCCCCACCCCCCCTGTTACTTTTTTTTTTTTACTGTGGCCTAGCCACTGTGGCCAGGCCACTGTCGGCCATGGCAGCGGCCGTGGCCGGCTTCTCCGACCGCGGCCACGGCCGTGGCTGGAGAAGACAAAATGGGGGGGGGGGGGTTACAATTTTTTTTTTTGACTGTGGCCTGGACACCGTGGCCAGAACACTGCCAACCACGATAGCGGCCGTGGCCGGAGAAGACGGCCACGGCAACGGCCGTGGCCGGAGAAGACAAAATGGGGGGGGTGGGTTTCCCCACCCCTCCTGTTACTATTTTTTTTTTTTGACTGTGGCCTAGCCACCGTGGCCAGGCCACTGCCGGCCACGGCAGCGGCCGTGGCCGGCTTCTCCGGCCAAGGCCACGGCCGTGGCCAGAGAAGACAAAATGGGGGGGGGGGTTTCCCCACCCCCCCTGTTACAAATTTTTTTTTTTGACTGTGGCCTGGCCACTGTGGCCAGGCCACTGCCGGCCACGGCTGCGGCCATGGCCGGAGAGACAAAATAGGAGGGGTTTTCCCCACCACTCCTGTTACTATTTTTTTTTTTTTTTGACTGTGGCCTGGCCACAGTGGCCAGGCCACTATCGGCCATGGCAGCGGCCATGGCCGGAGAAGACAAAATGGGGGGGGGGGTTTCCCACCCCCCTGTTACAATTTTTTTTTTTGACTGTGGCCTGGCCACCGTGGCCAGCCCACTGCCGGCCACGGCAGCGGCCGTGGCCGGAGAAGACAAAATGGGGGGGTTTTTCCCCACCCCCCCTATTTCAAGGAATTTTTTTTTTTTTTACTGTGGCCTGGCCACCGTGGCCAGGCCACTGCCGCCATGGCAGCGGCCGTGGCCGGAGAAAACAAAAGGGGGGGTTTTCCCCACCCTCCCTGTTACTATTTTTTTTTTTTTTGACAGTGGCCTGGCCACAGTGGCCAGGCCACTACCGGCCATGGCAGCGGCCGTGGCCGGAGAAGACAAAATGGGGGGGGGTTTTCCCCACCCCCCCTGTTACAATTTTTTTTTTTTGACTGTGGCCTGGCCACCTTGGCCAGGCCACTGCCGGCCACGACACGGCCGTGGCCGAAGAAGACAAAATGGGGGGGGTTTTCCCCACCCCCCCTGTGTCAAGGAATTTTTTTTTTACTGTGGCCTGGCCGTGGCCGGAGGAAAATTTTGCAAAAAAAAAAAATTTGGAAGAGGGTGGGGGGCTTACCTCGGTCGAGAGAAGACGCCGGAGTTGGAGGAGACCGCCGGGGAGCCGGAGCACCGGAGGGGGGGAGCCGGAGCAGCGAACGGTGGGAGCCGGAGAGGTTTTGGGGAGGGCGGCGGCTAGGTCAAGACGGGGAAGAAGAAGAGAAGGCGGCCGACTTTATATATGAGTGATTAGCGATGCAAAATTATGTCGCTAATCGGTCGCAAATTTTTTTTTAAATTTATTATGTATTAGCGATGCAATAATGCGTCGCTAATCCATCGTTAATTTGGCCTTATTATATTTTTATGAAATAGGTAGCGATGCAATTAATTGCGTCGCTAATGCGTCGCTAACTGGCACTAATTTTCGGCGGAAAAATTATTTTTATTTTCTAGAAATTGCATCGCTAAGACGTCGCAATATTTTTTTAATATTTTAAAAATTATATTTACTAAAAATAATTGCGACGCATACATTGCGTCGCAATATTGTTTATTATTTTCTTCAAAAATGCATCGCTACGGCATCGCAATATTTTTTAATATTTATAAATGATAATATTTATAATTTATGATAATAATTGCGATGCACAAATTGTGTCGCAATATTTTTTTTAAACTTTTTCATTACATATATTTATAGAAAAAAAATTGCGATGCAACTAATGCGTCACAATATTATTTCTTTTATTTATTAATACTAATAAAAATTATATTTACTAAAAATAATTGCGACGCATACATTGCGTCACAATATTTGTTTATTATTTTCTTCAAAATGCATCGTTGCAGCGTCGCAATAATTTTTAAATATTTATAAATGATAATTTTATAATTTATGATAATAATTGTGACGCATAAATTATGTCGCAATATTTTTTTATACTTTTTTATTACATATATTTATAGAAAAATATTGCGATGCAACTAATGCGTCGCAATATTATATTTTATTTATTAATACTGATAAAAATTATATTTACTAAAAATAATTACGATGCATACATTGCATCGCAATATTTGTTTATTATTTTCTTTAAAAATGCATCGCTACGGCGTCGTAATAATTTTTTAATATTTATAAATAATAATATTTATAATTTATGATAATAATTGCAATGCACAAATTGCATCACAATATTTTTTTTAAACTTTTTATTATATATATTTATAGAAAAAACATTACGATGCAACTAATGCGTCGCAATATTATATTTATTTTATTTATTAATACTGATAAAAATTATATTTATTAAAAATAATTACGAGCATACATTGCGTCGCAATATTTGTTTATTATTTTCTTCAAAATACATCGCTACGGCATCGTAATAATTTTTTAATATTTAAATGATAATATTTATAATTTATGATATAATTGCATTGCACAAATTGCGTCACAATATTTTTTTTAAACTTTTTAATTATATATATTTATAGAAAAAACATTACGATGCAACTAATGCGTCGTAATATTATATTTCTTTTATTTATTAATACTGTTAAAAATTATTTTACTAAAAATAATTGCGATGCATACATTGCATCGCAATATTTGTTTATTATTTTCTTCGAAAATGCATCGCTACGGCGTCGCAATAATTTTTTAATATTTATAAATGATAATATTTATAATTTATGATAATGATTGCGATGCACAAATTGCATCGCAATAAATTTTTTATACTTTTCATTACATATATTTATAAAAAAATATTGCGACACAACTAATGCATCGCATATTATATTTCTTTTATTTATTATTTATACTCTCTGACCGTGGCGATCAATCAGATCGGCGACAATCCGACGGTTGCGATTGATCGAAGCCATGATCGATCCCGGTCGGCGATGATCCGACGGTTGCGATCGATCCAAGCCATGATCGATCCCGGTCGGCGACGATCCGATGGTTGCGATTGATCCAAGCCATGATCGATCCTGGTCGGCGACGACCTATCTCGGACCGTGGTGATCGATCGGCTCGGCGATGATCCGACGGTTGCGATCGATCCAAGCCATTATCGATCCCGGTCGGCGTCGACCTATCTTGGACCGTCGCGATCGATCGGATCGGTGATGATCCGATGGTTGTGATCGATCCAAGCCATGATCCCGATCGGCGATGATCGATCCGACTGTTGCGATCCATCCGATCGGAGATGATCCGACGGTTGCTATCGATCCAAGCCATGACACCGATCGTCGATGATTGATTGGACCATTGCGATCAATCCAATCGGCGACGATACGACGATTGCGATCAATCCAAGACATTATTCTGACTGGCGATGATCGATCAGATCGTTGCCATCAATCCGATCGAAGACGATCCGATGGTTGTGATCGATCCAAGTCAAGATCCCGATCAGTGATGATCGATCCGATGGTTGCGATCTATCTGATCATTGACGATCCGACGGTTGCGATCGATCCAAGCCATGATCCCGATCGGCGATGATCGATCCGATGGTTGCGATCCATCTGATCGGTGATGATCCGACGGTTGCGATCGATACAAGCCATGACCCCGATCGGCGATGATCGATCCGATGGTTGCGATCGATCCAAGCCATGATCCCGATCGGCGATGATCGGTCAGACCATTGCGATCCATCCGATCGGCGACGATCCAATAGTTACGATCGATCCAAGCCATGACCCCGATCGTGATGATCGATCTGACTATTGCGATCGATCCAAGCCATGATCCCGATCAGCGATGATCGATCCGATGGTTACGATCCATTCGATCGGCGATGATCCGATGGTTGCGATCGAACCAAGCCATGACCCCGATCGGCGATGATCGATCCGACGATTGCGATCCATCAGATCGGAAACGATCCGACGGTTGCGATAGATCCAAGCCCTGATCCCGATCGACGATGATCGATCGGACCATTGTGATCCATCTGATCGGAGACGATCCAATGGTTGCAATCGAACCAAGCCATGACCCCGATCCGCGATGATCGATCTGACGATTGCGATCGATCCAAGCCATGACCCTGATCGGCGATGATCGATCCGATGGTTGCGATCCATCCGATCGGTGATGATCTGACGGTTGCGATAGATCCAAGCCCTGATCCTGATCGGCGACGATCGATCAGACCATTACGATCCATCTGATCGAAGACGATCTGACGGTTTGCGATCGATCCAAGCCATGATCCCGATTGGCGATGATCGGTCGGACCGTTGTGATCCATCCGATCGGAGACGATCCGACGGTTGCGATAAATCCAAGCCCTGGTCCCGATCAGCGATGATCGATCCGATGGTTACGATCGATCCAAGCCATGATCCCGATCGGCGATGATCGATCCGATAGTTGCGATCCCTTCGATCAGCGATGATCCGACGATTGCGATCGAACCAAGCCATGAACCCGATCGGCAATGATCGATCCGACGGTTGTGATCGATCCAAGCCATGACCCCGATCGGTGATGATCGATCTGATGGTTGTGATCCATCCGATCGGCGATGATTCAACGGTTGCGATCGAACCAAGCCATGACCTTGATTGGCAATGATCGATACGACGGTTGAGATCGATCCAAGCCATGACCCCGATCGGCGATGATCGATCCGACGGTTGCGATCCATCCAATCGGCGACGATCCAACGGTTGCGATAGATTGAAGCCCTGATCTCGATCGGCAATGATCGATCGGACCATTGTGATCCATCCGATCGGCGATGATCCGATGGTTGCGATAGATCCAAGGTAGGATTCCGATCGACGATGATCGATCGGACCGTTGTGATCTATCCGATCGATCACAACTGTTGGATCATTGCTGATCAGTATCATAAAATATTATAAGATAATTATATAATATAATATTTTATAATTATATTATATAATCATATTATAATTATGAAATATTATATAATATAATATTTCATCATTATATTATATAAAAATTAATTTTATTTAAAATAATTGCAACACAACTAATGCGTCGCTAAATTTTAAAAAAATTTCTATTTTAGGTTTATTGCATCGCTAATGCATCGCTATTTAACATAATTAATTTTTTTAAAAACATTGCAACGCATTGGGTTACATCGTAATTTTTTTATTTCATAATTATATTTAATAAAATTTAATTTTATTTAAAATAATTACGATGCATTTATTGCATCGCTAAATAAAAAATTATTTTCTATTTTTTTGGTTTATTGCGTCGCTAATGCATCGCTATTTAACATAATTTAATTTTTTAAAAACATTGCAACGCATAGGGTTGCGTCGTAATTTTTTTAATTTCATAATTATATTTTATAAAATTTAATTTTATTTAAAATAATTGTGATGCAATAATTACATCGTAAATTAAAAATAACTTTTCTAATTTCTGGATTATTGCGTCGCTAATGCGTCGCTATTTAACATTATTAATTTTTTTAATACATTGCGACGCCAATTATTGCGTCGCAATATTTTTTTCTCATATTTATATTTTATAAAATTTGATTTTATTTAAAAAATTTGCACGCAATTGATGTGTCACTACATTAAAAATAATTTTTCTAATTTTTTGGTTATTGCGTCGTTAGTTGCTATTTATTATAATTAATTTTTTAAAAAATATTGCGACGCACAAAGTTGCGTCGCAATATTTCTTTCTCATTTTTTATTATATAAAAACTTAATATAAAAATATTACGATGCATTTTGGCGTCGTAATATTTTAAAAATATTTTTTTGAATTTTCTGGTATTGAGTCGCTAATGCGTCGCTAATTGCATCGCAATATTTTGTTGTCACGGAGGCGTTGCAAATGCGTCGCTATTTTAGGATTTCCTTGTAGTGATACCGAGATGCTTCAGGTTCTCTCGAGTATGGTGCAGTCGATGCGGGACATGCAGCATCAAATTCTGTAGGCCTTGTCCACTCAGCCTGCTCCCACTACCCCGCAGACTCAGCCTACCCCCTCCTACTCCACAAACTCAGCCAGCCTACCTACTCATCCTCTGCCATTGACCCAGCCTACTCCATCTCAATCCTGGATAGGGGTTGGCCGCAGCTTTGCAGACTTCAAGAAGTTTGCCCCTGCCCCTTTCTCTGGATCCACCAACCCTGTTGATGCTGAGCGGTGGGTGCGAGACATGAAGAAGGCTTTTATGGCCCAAGATAGTCAGGATATGGAGCGGATCAGATTTGCCACCTACCTTCTCCAGGGAGAAGCTTATGATTGGTGGTTAGTTGAGGAGCAGCGTCGGGATGGACAGATTATTTCTTAGGGAGAGTTTAGAGAGATATTCTTCGACAAATACTTTTCCAAGAGTGTGCAGAGACAGATGGAATTAGAGTTTATCAAATTGGAGCAAAAGGATCTTTCTGTGGCCCAGTATGAAGCTGAATTCACCAGGTTGGCTCGTTTTGCTTCAAATATTGTGACCAATAAAATGGCCAAGGTCACCAGATTCACTGAGGGACTGCGATCCCGACTGAGGTAAGCAGTCAATGCATTTGAGCTTCTCACTTACAGTGTGGTGGTGAATAAGGACTTGGTGATTGAGAGGGATATGAATGCTGTTCAAAAGGATTGGAAGTAGCGGAAGAAGAGAAAAGGACCTACTTCTGGCCAATCCTCTGCTCAGGCCAAGAAGAAGGGTGCACAATAGGCCCCAGTCGAACCACAGAATAAGGAGACTCGTTGCATTCATTGTGGTAACTCCTATCCTGGAAAGCCTTGCCGCAGATTGACTGGTGCCTGCTTTGTCTGTGGGAAAACTGATCACAAGATTGCCACCTATCCCTTTCGGAAGGATCAGCAGCCTTCTTCAAGTCAAGGGATGAGCCAGCAACAGCAGCAGTAGCCACCGAGGACCCAGGGACGGGTCTTCAACCTCACTCAGTAGGACGCTGCCGCCTCTAATGCTATTGTGACATGAATGGCTAAAGTGGGTACTCACTACTAGAAAAGTGTGATTTACCGAGGGATTTTACCGAGGGAATAATTCCCTCACAATTTCGAAGGATTTTTCGACAAAAAATATAAACTATAAAATATTCCGATAAAAAATATTTTCGCACAAAATCCATCGCAAAATAAATTTTCTGAGGGATTTTTCAATGGATATTTCAAACAAAAATGGGTTCTTTGTAAAAAAATTTTGATAAAAAAATACCCTCGAAAAATCCCTTGGAAATTAATTTTGCGAGGGATTTTTCGAGGGATTTTTTTTTATTAATGAGTTATTAATAAAATTTTTAATAAAACAAATCCCTCGGAAAATCCCTCGCAAAATTAATTTCTGAGAGATTTTTCGAGGGATTTTTTTTGATGATTTTGTGAGAGATTTTCTGAGGGATATTTCTATAATAAATGGATTATTTGTAAAAAAAATTGATAAAACTAATCCCTCAGCAAATCCCTTGGAAATTAATTTTGCGAAGATTTTTTGAGGGATTTTTTTCATTAATGAATTATTAATAAAATTTTTGATGAAAATAAATCCCTCAGAAAATCCCTCGTAAAATTAATTTCCGAGGGAGTTTCCGAGGGATTTTTTGATGATTTTGAGGGATATTTCTATAATAAATAGATTATTTATAAAAAAATTGATAAAACTAATCGCTCAGAAAATCCCTCGAAAATTAATTTTGTAAGGAATTTTTTGAGGGATTTTTTTTTCATTAATAAGTTATTAATAAAATTTTTGATGAAAACATCATGCTCACACCGCCCCGTAGACACAGCCTGCCCCTCAGTTTCACAGACTCAGCCTGACTCTACTGCTCCACAGACCCAGCCTACTCCATCTGAATCCTGGATAGGGGTTGGCCATAGCTTTGCAGACTTCAAGAAGTTTGCCCCCACCCCTTTCTCTGGATCCACCAACCCTGTTGATGCTGATTGGTGGGTGCGAGACATGGAGAAGGCTTTTATGGCCCATGGTAGTCAGGATATGGAGTGGATCAGATTTGCCACCTACCTTCTCCAGGGAGAAGCCTATGATTGGTGGTTAGTTGAGGAGCAGCGTCAAAATGGACAGATTATTTCTTTGGAAGAGTTTAGAGAGATATTCTTCGACAAATATTTTCCCAGGAGTGTACAGAGACAGATGGAATCAGAGTTTATCAAATTGGAGCAAAAGGATCTTTCTGTGGCCCAGTATGAAGCTGAATTCATCAGGTTGGCCCGTTTTACTCTAAATATTGTGACCAATGAAATGGCCAAGGTCACCAGATTCACTGAGGGACTGCGACCCAGACTGAGGTAAGCGGTCAATGCATTTGAGCTTCTCAGTTACAGTGCTGTAGTAAATAAGGCCTTGGTGATTGAGAGAGATATGAATGCTATTCAAAAGGATTGGGAGCTGCGGAAGAAGAGAAAAGGGCCTACTTCTGGCCAATCCTCTGCTCAGGCCAAGAAGAAGGGTGCACATCAGGCCCCAACTGGTGCCTGCTTTGTTTGTGGAAAAACTGATCACAAGATTGCTACCTGTCCCTTTTGAAAGGATCAACAGCCTTCTTCAAGTCAAGAAATGAGCCAGCGGTATCAACAACAACAGCCACCGAGGACCCAGAGAAGGGTCTTCAACCTCACTCAGCAGGATGTTGAAGCATCTAATTCTGTGGTGACATGTATACCTTTTAATGTTATATCTAGTATTACATTCTTATCTAGTGCAATGCATTGATAGTTAATTAAAAGTTAGGTTCAATCCTTAATGTTAAAACAAATTACACTTATGTCCAGGAATGATTAAAGTAGGTACTACTTTTGCGCAAACTTTAATTGACCCGGGTGCCATGCATTCTTTCATATCTGACATCTATCTTGACAAGAATGCATCATTGACACCTATTCCTCTGGAGCAAGAGTTGCATATTGCGCTTCCAAATGGAGATGTTATGAAAGTTGACACAGTATGCAAATCTTGCTCAATTGTCTTGGAGAATAGGAGGTTGAATGCTGATCTCATTGTCCTTCCACTGAAGTTTTTTGATGTTATCCTTGGAATGGATTGGTTGGCCTCCTATCATGCTTCAGTAGACTGCTTCAGGAAGATTGTCAACTTCAAAACTCCAAGTCAGCCTGAATTCAGTTTTATTGGTGGTCAGAAACACCTAGCCTCAGTGTTCATATCAGCAATGCAGGCTGAAAAGTATCTGATGAGTGGTGGTCAAGGATTTCTTGCTGTAGTCAAGGACCTTCACAGGAAGAGACCAAGTTGGAGGATATTCCCATAGCTCGAGAATTCCTGATGTCTTCCCTGAGGATTTGACTAATTTACCTCCTGATCGGGAAGTCGAGTTCTCTATTGATCTAGTTCCTGGAACTGGACCTATATCAAAGGCCCCTTACCGTATGGCCCCGGCTGAGCTAAAAGAACTGAAGGATCAACTGCAGGAGCTCCTAGATCGGGGATTTATTAGACCCAGTGCTTCTCCTTGGGGTGCTCCAGTTCTATTTGTTAAGAAGAAGGATGGCAGTCTTCGACTCTGCATTGATTACCGGGAAATCAATAAGGTAACAGTGCGGAATAAGTACCCTCTACCGAGGATTGACGACTTGTTTGATCAACTCCAAGGAGCCCGAATATTCTCAAAGATTGATCTCAGGTCAGGGTACCATCAACTCAAAGTCAAGGAGGAGATGTGCCTAAAACAGCATTCAGAACCAGATATGGCCACTATGAGTTCTTGGTAATGCCGTTTGGGTTAACTAATGCCCCAGCAGCATTCATGGACTTGATGAACAGAATTTTTAAGCCATATTTGGATCAGTTTGTGGTGGTTTTCATTGATGATATTCTGATATATTCCAAGAGCCATAAGGAGCATGAGGACCACCTGAGGATCGTGCTGCAGATTCTTCGAGAGAAGAAGCTTTATGCCAAGCTGCAGAAGTGTGAATTTTGGTTGGATCAAGTATCTTTCTTGGGTCATATAATCTCTAAAGATGGTGTATCTGTGGACCCAAAAAAGATTGAAGCTATCATTAGCTGGAGCGACCTTCCAATGTGGCGAAGTCAGAAGCTTCTTGGGGTTAGCCGGGTATTACCGTAAATTTATGGAGAATTTCTCTCGCATTGCTCTACCCCTAACTCGCTTAACCCAAAAGCGAGTGAAGTTTGATTGGACAGTGGAGTGTGAGAAAAGTTTCCAGGAGTTAAAGCAGCGCCTGGTGTCAGCTCCCATTCTTGTTCTTCCGACAGGATCTGAAGGTTTTACTATATACTGATGCCTCTCGAAAGGATTGGGATGCGTTTTGATGCAGAATGAAAGAGTGATAGCTTATGCCTCCAGACAACTGAAACCTTATGAGCAGAATTATCCTACTCATGATCTGGAATTGCTGCTGTGGTTTTTGCTCTAAAGATTTGGCGGCATTATCTATATGGAGTGTCGTGTGATGTGTATACAGATCATAAGAGTCTAAAATACATCTTCACACAGAGGAGCTGAATTTAAGGCAGAGGAGGTGGTTGGAACTATTGAAGGATTATGACCTGAATCTACAGTATCATCCTGGGAAGGCCAATAGTAGCTGATGCTTTGAGCAGAAAATCCTCTTCTGAGTTAGCTGCTATGATTACTTCCCAGCCTCACGTATTGAGAGATCTGGAGAAGTGGGAGGTTGGTCTGAGAGTACAGCAGTCTGATGGACTTGTTGCAGCACTTGTACTCCAGCCGACCCTAGTTGACAGAATCAAGTCCTTCCAGATGGAAGATCCAGATCTACAAAGGATTAAAGAAGTTGTACAGTCAGGAGTTCAGAATGAATTTTATGTAATGGAGGATGGATCCCTGAAATTTGAAGGAAGACTTTGTGTGCCAAACATTGAGGAACTGAAGGTTGAAATTTTGAAGGAGGCTCACTACTCTCCTTATACTGTGCATCCAGGTGGCACTAAGATGTACAGAGACTTAAAGAAAATTTTTGGTGGAAAGGTATGAAGAGGGAGATTGCTCAGTATGTGGCCAAGTGCTTGGTGTGTCAGCGAGTGAAGGCCGAGCATCAAAGGCCTGCGGGACCTCTTCAGTCTCTGATGATTCCACAGTGGAAATGGGAAAAGATTACAATGGACTTTGTGACTGGTCTGCCCAAAACTCCTAAGAGTAACGATGCAGTTTGGGTCATTGTGGACAGACTAACAAAATCAGCTCATTTCCTACCTTTCAGAGTTGGGGTCTCTAGTGAAAGATTGGCTAATTGTATATTGAGCAGATCGTGAGACTCCATGGTGTCCGGTATCTATTGTATCAGATAGAGATACCAGGTTTGTGTCCCAGTTTTGGAAGAGTCTTCATAAGGCCATGGGAACCAAACTAAACTTCAGTACAGCCTATCATCCCCAGTCAGATGGACAATCAGAGAGGACCATACAGATTCTGGAGGACATGTTGCGAGCCTGTGTGATGGACTTGGGTGGAGCTTGGGATAACCACTTACCTTTGGTGGAGTTTGCATATAATAATAGTTACCAAGCCAACATTCAAATGGCTCCATTTGAAGCTCTGTATGGTAGGAGGTGCAGATCTCCTATATGTTGGGATGACGTGGGGAAAGGAAATTGCTAGGCCCTGAGCTGATTCAGCAAACAGTAGATAAGGTGCATTTGATCAGGGAGCGTCTTCGTACAGCTCAGAGCAGGCAAAAGAGCTATGCTGATGTCAGAAGAAGGGAATTAGAATTCAGGTTGGGGACCATGTTTTCTTAAGGGTATCACCAACCAAAGATGTGATGAGATTTGGGATTAGAGGAAAGCTGAGTCCACGTTATATTGGACCTTTTGAGATCTTGAGCAGAGTCGGAGAGGTTGCTTACAGTCTGGCACTGCCTCCGATTCTATCTGGGGTACATAATGTTTTTCATGTATCTATGTTGAGGAAGTATATCTCTGACCCCAGCCATGTCATAGCGTATGAGCCTATCAGTTGAGGAAAGATTTATCATATGAGGAGCATCCTATGCGTATCGTGGACCGCAAAGATCAGGTTCTGAGACGGCGTACCATTCCCTATGTCAAGGTGCAATGGAGTAATCATTCTGAGAGGGAGGCTACTTGGGAACTTGAGGAGGAAATGAAAAAGAAGTATCCACAACTATTTGAGTCTTAATATAGTTAATGATAGCTACGACTGTTGACTTTGAATAAAGACTTAGTTGATTGTTAGTCCTTGGGATAAAATTTGAATTTTAATTTTCTCTAATGAAAGTTATCAATTTCGAGGCCAAAATTTTTATAAGGAGGGAGAATGTAATCTCCTGGATTTCATTAACTGCTTGTAAGAGTTATCATGAGATTGGGAAGATAGACTCTAAAGATTTGAATTTCAAATATCTCTAACTAACAGAGTCCCAAATCCCTTGATTTGAGAACTCTACCTCCTTTAAAGGATCACACGAAACCTCCTTTTCACCATTCTCGTGTGCATTGCTTAGTGGATCTTCGCAGCGGAAACGGAGCCACATTCTCCCAGGCAGGTTTCGTTCATAGAGCCGCGACGCGGAGATCACACGGGGTGGAGCAGAAGCAAGCGCTCAGGCTTCCGTGGTAGGGACCGGCTTCATCTCACGAGGAAAGGGGCGCTGGGGAAGTCAAAGAAGATTCAAGCGCCAGTCAACACCAAGAGAGAAAGAGAAGGCCAGCCCAAGAACCCATGGGAGGAGGCCAGCATTTTCTTGGGAGAACGTGAAGAGGAGTTTTTCAGCCAAGAAAAAAAAAAGCGTGGAGAGAGGAGAGAGGTTCCAGCCAAAAGCAAAATAAAAGGAGTCAAAAATTTGGTCAACTGGTTTGGGGAGATTTCAGCAAAGAACAAAAAAAAAAAGGAATTAAATAATCCTAAGAAGGCTGAGGTGATTTTAAACGCTTTCTTTAACAAGGTACCCAGATATCTAAATAGTTGGGTTATCAATTGAAATTTACGTACTGTGGTAAGTAAGTCAAGTATTATAATTTTATAAATTATTGAATTTGTAAATTATAAACTTACAGTTAAATGTAATTATGTTAATCTTGCAAAATTATGTTGTTACTATCAAGATGATAATATGCCATTATGATAATGACAGTAAAAATTTATGTATCGCCGCGTTCTCATATGACAGATTATGATATGACAGATCATCACATGATAGATTATCACATGACAGATTATGATATGATCGATTATGATATGACAGATACTGGTACCAGGACCCTTCCTCTTAGGGGACATTTAAGAGTGATATACAAGATGAGTGTTGTAGGGCCGTGGGACACATAAAGAAAAACGATGACAGTATAAACATTGTTTGGTTTACATCGCATATTCTAGTATTATTTTTTAATTAAGCTTTCAAATTATTTTGATATGATGACATGAATATGCTGATAGCATGAATAAATGTAATTTGAAATTGTATTAGGCTTACTTATTGAGTAAGAGCTTATAGAATTCTCACAATGTTTTTCAGAGCCTCAGGAATGAAGAAGGATATTTAGGATAGACGGAGCTTCTATTAAATAAACTTAGTTCCATTATATTGATTTAGTTCAGATTTGCTTGTGTGTAGGACAGGTAGCCCAAGACTGATAATTATGGTTTATAATAAATCGTGGATTTGAATTTTTGCTTTATATTGATTTGTATGATGAAGTTCGAGACGCCTTGCATGCCTGGCATGCGGCGGGTTGTCACCCTAATTCAAATTTTGGGACTGGGCGTGACAATGTCCAAACCACTGTAATCAATTTTCTTATAACATAATGCTATAATAATATAAATAATATCATCATAATATAATATCTTATAATATTAAATAGATAATATTATATATTTAATTCATGTGCTATTTAATATGAAATAATAATAAAGTAGTATAAAAGATAATAAGAATAGTTTTAATGTGACATATTTAATGATTTTGGATACCTATGACATACCAAATAGGTTAATTATAAATTCACAGTGATTTTTATCGTTGAGATACAACATATCATACAAAATAATTTTAGATCATTAGGAATCAAAAATCTTAAAATAAGAATTACTAGTAACTGAAATCACCATGGTCTTTTCATTTGGATCGTCAAATGCCCCCTTAAAAGGAATCAACTTACTCTCTCATGTAAAATTAATTTGCGTGATAGAATTGACCGAGTGGAGCAACCAAGACGACTTATTTCTCCTGTACTTTTTATCCCAATTAGTTCTTTTACTCCCCAATCTCATTGATTTTTTCAGTTACATGTGAATTATTGCTTTCTTTTTTCACTTTAACCTTTGATATAATTCTTGTCTAGAAATTGTGAAAATCTTCTTATGGTGAAAATTCTTTCTACTTTAGTACTAAAAATTGGAAAAGTTCTGTTACTAAGACAGATCAAATCCTAACTCTTGACTTAACCAAATTCGTTCATCGCTTGATTTGTCACGCAACGTTGGGGGAAAGAAAATTGATGAAACAATAATACTTATTCCATCCAAGCAAAGAAAAAAGAAAAAAAAGGACAAAAAGAAAAAAAGCAACGATATTTGAAATAGATAGATATATTAATCAATCAAAAGCACGAAGGAAAGTTGCACACCTCATTCCAAGCTTATGTTGAGAACAATAACACTCAAAAAGGGCCAACAGCAAAGTTATCAGCAGCATCGTGATCAAGGGGAGCTAGCTGCACCATCGTTATCTTCAAAAACACTTCCCTACATGGCTAACTACCTGGCTCTCGTCCAGTTCGAGAAGAGGGATGCAGCAGCAGCAGCGACCATGCCATTCCATTCCAACAGCATCATCTGGCGCAGTCCCGCCTTGGCCTGCGCCGTTGCTACCGCCGCCAAAGACCAAGTTGACGTCCATGTGCAATATCCTTGGACCATAAGGGGCAGGGCACGGCGATGAAGCATATGAAACGGCGGTCCCTCCGGCCAGTGGTAAAGACCTGACTGACGCGAGCTAAGCCACAATAATAGAATGAGAGCCCATTGGGGCAGTCCTGCCGCCAGGCCACCTGCAGGTTGACGGCTGGTGGGCGGGAATGTGCGATCCGTTCGCTGCCAACTTGTAAAGTTGATGAGAAACGTCCTTTCCCTCTTCTCTCTACTCCCTTGTCTTAAAATATAATCATCTTTAGTTTTTAGTATTTTATTTTATTATATTTATTATTTTTAATTTAAATTAAGCTTTTTGATAGCTTTATATGGATAAGAGGTATTATGCTTATCCATAGAATTAGAAACAATATTTTAGGTGGTAGTGTATTTATGAAAGGCTCTGTTTGAATAGAGAGAAATATAGGAAGAAAAGAAAATGAAAGAAGAGAAAATGAAGAGAGGAGAAAAGTAAAGAGAAAATATTTTTTATTCTTCTATTTGGATGAGTGGTAGGAAAATAAGAAGGAAAGAATACTACAAGGGGAAAAAAATATTGCGACGCCCAAATGCGTCGCAATTGCGTTGCTAAACGTGCTATTGCGACGCAATAGCGAAGCAATGACGGCGTCGCTCAGATGTCCGTCGCAATCTTCATTGTCGCAATTGCGTCGCAATATTGCGACTCTCTGCGATGCAACAATGCATCGCAATATTGTGACGCATCCAACTGCGTTGCTAAATTTAAAACTAATTTTTAATATTTAAAATTATTATTAAATATTGCGACGCATTCAATTGCATCGCAATATTGCAACGCATTTAGTTGCGTCACAATATTTAATAATAATATTTTTAATATAATAGCGATGCAATTTGAGTCGCTAATGCGTCTTCAAGAATTTTTTTTAAAATATTGCGATGCAATATTGCATCGCAATATTTAATAATAATATTTTAGATATAATAGCGACGCAATTTGAGTCGCATTAGTTGCTATTAAAATTTTTTTTAAAATTATTGTGACGCCAGGTCATTGCGTCACAATATTTAATAATAAAATTTTGAAAATATTAGCGATGCAATTTCAGTCGCTAATGCGTCGCTAATTAAATTTTTTAAAAAATATAAAATATTAAAAATTAAAATGGTTAATACAATTTCATTACATTTAAATATTGATAGAAACATTCTTCACTCATATTGATCCAAACAATAATCATTCAATTTTCAAAAATAATTAATATATTAAAATTTTGAAGTTTTCATATACAACATATAAAAAGAAAAAAAAATACATCAAGAATCCGAGCGATCACGTGGAGGCTGGAGACCCTGCGACAAGCGGCTAACCATATCCTGCAAATGACGCATCTGATCTCGCACGTCTGCAAGCTTCTGATCCCGGCCTTGCATACGCTGCTCGAACTCGTGCTCGACCTCCTACCGAACCTCCTGACGAACGTCCTGCCGAACCTCCTCCGCAATGGATCTCCGAATGTCGTCTAAACGCTCGGCAGGAATATCACCAGAAAATCGCGAGCTGAGGCCTGATGGGGAAAATATGCAGAAGCTCTAGTGCCCAGACCATAGACCCTGTGGTCTCGCGGCTGGGCACCAACAGCCTCCAAAAATACACGCCGACTCTCCTCTGCTGAGAGTTCGACGGGCGTCTCCCCATCAGTGGAGTCGACCTGCGATGCCGGAGCGAAGCTCCTCGACTCGTGTCTTTGAATTATAAAATCAACAATAAATGAGTTAATAAATTTCTCAAAATAAAATTTTAGAAATTAAACAGATACTACATAAAGCTAATTTCTTACCGCAACCTCCCGTGATCGCGTGTCGACCCAGGAACCGTCCTCCTGGTGTGTGTCGCCCTGAATAGACGAAACTCACCAGGATCTCCGCCCTCCTGCTCAGACTATAACAATAAAAAATTGATATTATACAAATATTTGTAAATAACTAAATTAGTAATTAAATTATTTATGTTTTCTTACCATACGGCATCTGTGCTCCTGAATCGAAATGGAGCCCGAAGTATGGCGGGAGAGACCCGTGCCAGGACCGCCCTTCTCGGATCGGCGGTTCGTGCTGGCTGATGCGGACCTCCTGCGCCAGCCATCGGACTGCCAGGCCTGCTGCCACTCGTGCCAAATACCCTCTGGCACATGCGTAGGACGCTGACCCGATGATCTCCAATGATGAAGCATGTCGGAGTATCGGCGTCCCGTAAGAGCCTCCCATGCTGCCCTAATGGCATCATGGCTGGCAGGGTCCCACGTAAACTTTTTCTGCATTAAAATAATCAGTTAGTTTTAGAATTTATAAGATTAAGAAATTTTATATCAGTGATAAATTGTATTTAATAAGTTTACCTGAAACTCAGAAAAATAAAACTCCCTCGTGGCTGGAGATACGTGGCGCCAATCGTAGCCACTGGGATCTGCACGCCTCTGAAATACGGTACTGATGTGGCTGGATACATGATGCTGCTCAATAAATTTGTTAAAAAAATGCATGTTTATAAGTAATTGACTTAAAAACATAAACATATATTTTTAATTAGTATATACTTACAGCCCATGAGCATCAAGTCGAAGTACGGTGCGGCCGATGGTGGAAGAACTCTCGGAGGTATGTGCCGATCGGCTAGATGGTAATACCAATGCAGGATCACCGCCGACTGCTGGAGAGATTGAAGGCTGTGCGATGTATGGAGATCCGAACTCTCCATCTCCAAAGCTCATGTGATCTGATGCAGCAGAGCTACGTCCCTGCTCACTCCGTATGTCGTCGGTAGATATACCTCTGCCCGTCATACTGAAAATACTAAAGATTCATGCAATTAAATTACGATTAATGATTGACTATGTAAAAATTTACTACTTATAAAATAAAGTTGAATTTAAAAAAACCTCTATGTTTAATCGGTGTCATTTGTTTCGTGAAATGTTGGTTCAACATCCGATGCCGTATCGGACTGCGATTCAGTTTTATTATCATCGGAAGGAAACCGAATGGTTAATGAGCTAAATTAGTTGACCTAAATAGCTACGATTTATGAGTTTAATCAGTTGATTTAAAAAGAATCATGATTGATGAGCTAAATCAGTCTATACAAAGAGCTCCGACTAATGACATAAATTAATTAATTTATAACTAATCTAATAAAAAATTAGATAAGCAGTCATATTTTTTTAATATTTATCATCAAATTATTTGAAAATATTTTTAAAAATAATAAAATATAATAGAATCTAAATTTTTTGTGTTAATTTTTTTTCATGAGTGTAAAATTTTTTTTAAGGGGCCGGGGGTGGGGAAAACCCCCCTAGCTATTTTTTTTTAAAAAAATTAAGCTGCCCATGTTTTAAAAATATATTTTATTTTTTTATATTTGTCATCAAATTATTTGAAAATATTTTTAAAAATAATAAAATATGATAGAATCTAATTTTTTTTGTTAATTTTTTATGAGTGTTAATTTTTTTTAAATTGAAGGGGCCGGGGGTTGCGATCGATCCAAGCCGTGATCCCGATCGGCCACGACCGATCCTGGACCGTTGCGATCGGTCCGAGATCGCTGACGATCCGACGGTTGCGATCGATCCAAGCCCTGACCCTGATCGGCCACGATCGATCTCGGACCGTGGCGATCGGTCCGATCGCCGACGATCCGACGGTTGCGATCGATCCAAGCCATGATCCCAATCGGTCACGACCGATCTCGGACCATGGCGATCGGTCCAATCGGCGATGATCCGACGGTTGCGATCGATCCAAGCCCTGATCCCGATCATCCATGACCGATCTCGGACCATGGCGATCAGACCGATCGGCATCGATCCGACGATTGCCATCGATCTCAGCCCTGATCCCGATCGGCCACGACCGATCTCGGACCTCAGCGATCGATCCGATCGGCGATGATCCGACGGTTACGATCGATCCAAGCCCTTATTCCGATCGGCCACGATCGATCTCGGATCGATCGCTATTTAACATAATTAATTTTTTTAAAAATATTGCGACGCAAAGGGTTGCATCGCAATTTTTTAATATGATAATTATATTATATAAAAATTAATTTTATTTAAAATAATTGCGATGCAACAAGTGCGTCGCTAAATTAAAACATAATTTTTTTAATTTTCTGATTTATTGCATCGCTAATGCATTGCTATTTAATATAATTAATTTTTTAAAAATATTGCGACGCACTGAATTGCGTTGTAATATTTTTTTCTCATAATTATATTTTATAAAAAATTATTTTGGTGAAAATAATTGCGACGCAATTATTGTGTTGCTAAATTAAAAATAAATTTTTTAATTTTCTTGTTTATTGCGTCGCTAATGAGTCGCTATTTAATATAATTAAAATTTTTAAAAATATTGCGATACACTGTGTTGCGTCGTAATTATTTTTTCTCATATTTATACTTTATAAAAATTAATTTTATTTAAAATAATTACGACGTAATTATTGCATCGCTAAATTAAAAAATAATTTTTCTAATTTTCTGGTTTATTGCGTCGCTAATGCGTCGGTATTTAACATATTTAATTTTTTAAAAACATTGCGACGCACTGAGTTGCATCATAATATTTTTTTCTCATATTTATATTTTATAAAAATTAATTTTATTTAAATTATTTGTGACGCAATTGTTGCGTCGCTAAATTAAAAATAATTTTTCTAATTTTTTTATTTTATTGTATTGCTAATGCGTCGCTATTTAACATATTTAATTCTTTTAAAAACATTGCGACGCACTGAGTTGCGACGCAATATTTTTTTCCCATATTTATATTTATAAAAAATTAATTTAAAAATATTGCGACGCATTATTTGCGTCGCTAAATAAAAAAATTAATTTTTTTGATTTTCTAGTTTATTGAGTGACTAATGCGTCGCTAATTACGTCGCAATATTTTGTTGTCACGGAGGCATCGCAAAGTGGTCGCAATTTATTGAGTCGCTAATGCGTCGCTAATTAATCATTGCGTCGCTAAATTTGCATCGCTATTTTAATATTTTCTTGTAGTGGAAAAGTTGATAATTTATAATGATAATAATGTTCTTATTATAAATGATTAAAAAATGTATTAGTTTTTTCTTTGAAAGGGTGGAAATAAAAAAAAAAATGAAAGAGCACCTTTAAATTTTTTCTTAGAAATCTCTTCAATTTCGAAGTGAAAACTTTTAGGTGGAACTCACTATTTTTTTTTCTTCTAGTTTTCTTTTTCCTTACTTTTTTTTTTTCTAAACAAGATAATTATTTTTTCTTCATGCTTTTCTTTTTATTCAAATATGAGCTAAATTTATTTTTCTTTTTGAAAGAAAACTTTTTTTTATTTTAATTTTTTTAAAATAATTTATATTAAAAATAATTTCAACAAAAATTGATATCGATCAAGAACGACATAGGCATTTTGAAATCATCGTGGCTTCAAAAATCGAAAAAAAAAAACAGTGCCGCCCGCGACGCGGTGCTGTCCTTCCACACATAGCCGTCGTTCTCCTCAAGAACCTATTGCGGAAGCCGCCGTGATTCCGCACCGATACCAAGAGGACGCCGCCAAAATTCCACACGAAAATTTCTCATCAAAACTAGGAAGAAGCCGCCGAGATTCCACCTCAGAACCCGGACGAAGCTCCCCTGGCTACCCATCTTGAAGGGGCTCGGGAGTTGGATAACCCAGAAGAAGCCGACGAGGAGGCGTTTTTTCCAAGACCACCTTCCTCTTAGGTGCCAGATTTCAAAAGGAGATAATTGCTGACAGGGGAACAGCCTCCAAGGGAGAAAATTAAAAGAACTAAAAAAAAAAAAAAAACCGAGAAGACAAAGGAGTTGCTGGCCTAACTCACGAGGTGATCGTAAAAGAATACCATGAAGGAAGGAAATTCTAAAAATAATAAAAAAAATTATTGATGTGATTCATGGCAACCTCAAGCAATATGGGTATGATCAATCAACCTTCTATTTCTATCTTTGAAAGAGAAAATTATGATTATTGGAGCATCAAGATAAAGACATTTTTTATTTCACAAGAAGTATGATATCTAGTAAAGAATGTGTATGAAGAGCCAGTTAATCCAACAAATCATCAAAATGAGCAACTGAAGAATTACAAAAAGAAGGATGTCAAAGCCCTATTCTTCATCCATCAAGTTGTGTCTGAGAAACTTTTTTTCAAAATCATTAGAGCCACTAAATCAAAGGAGGCTTGGGACATCCTGCAAGAGGAATTTCAAGGCAACATCAAGGTGAGAGCTATCAAACTTCAAACTCTAAGAAATGAGTTAGATAACTTGAGAATGCAAGAAAATAAAAAATTGAAGGATTACTTCTCCAAAATTATGGAAACTGATGGGGCCAGTTGATCCCATGAAAAATAAATTTTTTGGATGGTCCCAAAGGCCGACAGACTCCAGCGCCAGTCGCCAGCGTCGGCTGCCAGCCTCCCGTCGGCCTCCCGCATCGGCCTCCAGCGTCGGCCCCCAGCGCCAGCCTCCAGCGATGGCCAAAGGCCGACAGACTCCAGTGCCAGCCTCCAGCGCTGGACAAAGGCCGACAGACTCTAGCGCCAGCCGCCAGCACCGGCCTCCAACGATGGCCTCCAGCGTCGGCCCCCAGCGCCAGCCTCCAGCGCTGGCCAAAGGCCCACAGACGCCAGCGTCGGCCACCAGCGCCGGCCTCCAATGTTGATGTGTTTTTTTTTCTTTTTTTATGTTGTAAAAACTTCAAAATTTAATATATGAATTATTTTTAAAAATTTATTATTATTTGGATTGAGTGAAAAATGTTTCTATCAATATTTAGATTTAACAAAATTGTATTAACCGTTTTAATTTTTAATCTTTTATATTTTTTAAAACTTTAATTTGCGACGCATTAGCGATTGAAATTGCATCACTAATATTTTTAAAATATTATTATTAAATATTGCGACGCAATGACCTGACATCGCAATAATTTAAAAATAAATTTAATAGCGACGCATTAGCGACTAAAATTGCGTCGCTATTATATCTAAAATATTTTTAATAAATATTGCGACGCAATGACTTTGCATCGCAATATTTTAAAAAATTTTTTATTTGCGATGCATTAGCGACTCAAATTGCGTCGCTATTATACCAAAAATATTTTTATTAAATATTGCGACGCATCTAGATGCGTCGCAATATTGCGACACAATTTAGTGCGTCGCAATATTTAATAATAATTTTAAATATTAAAAATTAATTTTAAATTTAGTGACGCATTGGATGCGTCGCAATATTGCAACGCAATGTTGCGTTGCAGAGCATCGCAATATTGCGACGTAATTGCGACAAATGGGTATTGCGGCGGACATCTGAGCGACGCCGTCATTGCGTCGCTATTGCGTCACAATAGCATGTTTAGCGATGCAATTGCGACGCATTTGGGCATCGCAATATTTTATTTTTCTTGTAGTGGATCATCATCCTCAATAATAGATATAATGGGTTAGTTTAGCTACTCTAGATCTTATTCGTCATAAATTCTAAAGTATGGCTTAAGTTTTTGAAAAATATATAATAAAATACTGTAAGCTAATGCCTAATAGTCTAGTAGAAAATCTTACACATATAGATTTAGATATACAATAAAATAAAATACATACATTATATGAAATCGTAATGATATATTTGATAAAATAATTATGTTGCAAATACCATGCTATAAAATCATATGATAAATAAAAATTGTTCTTAGCTTTTATCTTTTTCGGCAGTATTATAAACTAAATTTAACCTCCATCTGGGGTCCTACTAAACTATATAGTGCCACATCTGATAATTAGTATTGCATTTACACGGTATCACTAGTTATAAGTATCTGGATCGCAACCAATGTCACATCTGTGCACAATGCTACTAGCTATAAGTCTTTAGTCTATAACAAATATTACATTTGCGTGATGCTAGCGGTCATAAGTCTCTCAATCATAACCAGTGTCACATCTGCATAGTGCCATTAGCCATATGTCTCTAAACCGCAAAAATGCCTTAGCTACACGGCATTACTAGCTATCAACTTAGATCATAACCAGTGTTAACCACACAATACCACTAGCTATCAACTTAGACCGTAACCATTGGACCCATACGGTACCACTAGCTATCAACTTATGCCACAACCAGTACTGCTTATATAATATCCATTAGCCATCAACTTAAGTCGCAACCAATACTACCCATACAGTACCAGTAGTCATTAACTTAGGCTGCAATTAATACCGTCCGCACATGCCACTAGCCATTTACTAGCCACACCCATACCAATCCACTATTATCATACCACTCCACCATCATCGTGTGTGATTAATCCACATGTCCTTCCTCGCTTTCAAACTATCACATTTTTCATATACGGAAATTAGATTTTAAAATTTACATCATTAATATCATATATACCATAGCCATATATAACCCAAAAACATGCTATCATATATAGAATATAAATCATATATGTACATAATCAAAACATGGTGATGAGATAATGTATGTACAAATCCATGATGCAAGTTGTAAAATATATGCTATAAAATCAAACATATTACATATGAGTATGTATAAAATTCCTACCTTTATTGTTAATCCTGAATCTCAATATGCTCTTAATTTGGTCAATCAACTGTATGATTACCTGCAACCATCATCATGCATAATTTAATCCTCAATATCATATTTAAAATCAGATTTAAACCCATCACAACTTAATTTGATCAAAGTAAGGTTGAATTTAGGCTTATGTTAACTTAATTAGAGTTTAATTAGGCTAATTCCATATGATTGCCTTTAATTAAACCTACAATGACTTAATTAGGTCAATTGAAGTGTAATTAGGTTACTAATATCCTGAATTAGGATTTAATTTGATAAATTAGGGTTCAATTAAGATAAATCCAGTATAATTACACTTCAACCCACATCAATTAGACCCAATCTAGCATTCTGGTTCACTAATTTAACTTGAGCTGGGTTTTACTTCAGTGAAATTGAACTGGTCCAGGTTCTAATTCACTGGACTTAAATTTAATTCTGATTCATTAGACTGGACCTAGATCTATTTCTGGTTCAACATAACAGAACTAGTCCCTGGTCTGGTTGAACCTCTGGTTCAAATCTACCCAATATGATTAGGTTTAATTACCAAGAATTCACTGGGGTTAGGGCTGAGAATCAAAAATTAGGCTTGGACTGGTTTGCATGAGGTCCAACTTGGATAAAACAGGCCTTAAATTGATTGAACCGGCTTGAATCAGTTTTAAATAGGCCTAGTGCAGAAAAAGTCTTACTACACCGCCTCTAGTGCAGCAAGCGCGAATTGACCTTCAATGCATGTTGGCACGTGTATAGTGGCTTAATGGGCCTTATCATGTACCACATATATGCCGGCATGCATGGACGGCCAATCTATACGGCCTGTGCACAGCAAGTCTTTTCCTTCTTTCGTAACAAAGGTAGGGCTAGAAGTGGTCTGAAAGGCAAGACCTTTGCCAAAGCATAGCTCAAATTATTTTTGGATTTCAGGCTGGACCAAAGCTCAAAAATTTTTGCTAACTCAAGCCGTGGCCCAAAACCCATTGGGCTAACTCGAATTAGCCTATTTGGGCCAAAACACTAAGCCGGTCTAATTTTGGCCTAATTTTGATGATTTATTTTACAAAATTATTTTTTTATTTTCTTAGACATACAATTTATTTATGTAGATTATATTATTATGTATATAAAATGATTATTTGTTTAAACAATAAATATATGGATTCAAATTTTGTATAAACTAAAATTAAATAAATATTCAACCAATCCAATATAATCGAGCCGAATTTGGCTTCACAACCGGGCCTAAATTGTACTCGACTTCGAACCAGGCTAATATATATTGACGTACCCAAACTTATTCAATTTTAGCTACTGACTAAATCTCGGCCGGTGAACATATTCCTCTTTCTCTTAAAGGATTATTGAAGATTTATTATAATGATTGTTGGGCCCATGGCCCACTTATTCAGCCCATTAGGGCAAAAGGGAGCGCTACTCCTTTTTCTACCAGGATTTGTTCTCTCTCTTTTATAAAAGGAGCAGCCGCCTTCCTTTTTTGGTTTTCTTTTTTTCAAGGAGCAGCCGTATGGAAAAAGAGGAGAAGCATGTAGCAGGTATTTCTTTTTTTCTAGGAGCATGGATTGCTAGAGGAAGAGAAGGAAGGGCTGCTGCTTGGTGCTTGACTACGTGGGAGGACTTCCACTCCAGGAATCACGTGAAGGTGCTGCAGAAGAAAAATAAGAGAAGAAGAAGAAGAGAAGGGAAGAAAATAAGGAGGTAACGCATAAACCATATTTTTCGGTGATGTAATCCTTATATCCCTATTATTCTCTTGTGATTATTTCTCAAGTTCTGGCAAGGGACTTTGAGACTTGGATATTTATTATTTTATAGTGGATCTTCTTCTCTGGCTTGCCCGTGATTTTTTTTCCCTTTATCTTGAAGGGATTTTCCACGTAAATCTTGGTGTTTCTGTGATTGTGTGGTTTGCGCATTTTTATTTATTATTCCGCTGCGTATTATGGTCTGCTAGTATTTGCTCGTACACGGATTCTTTCCCATCAACTGGTATCAGAACCTGTGAATTTTTTTTTGTGTGCGAGCATGGAGGCCGGTAATGTTTCCCGCATGATCAGTCTGAATGGAAACAATTGGATGATATGGAAACCAAGGATGGAGGACCTCTTATATTGCAAGGATCTATATGGACCTTTAGAAGGGGTCAAAGCAAAGCCCGTTACAGTGATAGACGATGCTTGGATCATGTTAGATCGGAAGGCAGTCGGTTTTATTCGGCAATGGTTGGATGATAGTGTCTTTCACCATGTTTCCACTTAGACTTCTGCAAACTCTCTTTGGAAAAAGTTAGAAAGTCTATATGAGAAAAAAACAGCTGGCAACAAGGCTTTCTTGATCAGAAAACTAGTGAATCTGAAATATAAAGAGGGTGCTTCTATTGCTGAGCATTTGAATGAAATGCAGAGTATTAATAACCAGTTATCCTCTATGAAAATGTCTCTTGATGATGAGTTGCAGGCATTGTTACTTCTCAGTTCATTGCCAGAAAGTTGGGAGACACTGGTAGTTTCCCTCAGTAATTCTGCACCAGACGGTGTTATCATCATGAGTCAAGTAACAAGCAGTTTGTTGAATGAGGAGTTAAGAAGGAAAAATTCAGCAACTTCTCAGATTGATTCACAGGCACTTGTCTCAGAGAATAGAGGACGGTCAAAGTCTAGAAATAGAGACAATTCATACAAGGGTAGAAGCAAATCAAGGTCAAGAAAATATATTACTTGCTATAACTGTGGTGAGAAAGGGCACTACAAGAATCAGTATAAGAAGCCTAAGAAGAGTAAGAAAAAGGGAAAAGAAGTGGAGGATACAGAGTCAAAGGAGAATATCACAGCTACTGTGCAGAGTGATGATTATTTGATTTTGTCTACTTTTGATGGTATCTTCTCATGTGAGTGTCAGAATCATGAGTGGGTGATTGACACAGGTGCTTCTTATCATGCTACACCACGGAGGGAGTTTTTTTTCTACATATAAGACTGAAAATTTTGGTGTTGTTAAGATGGAAAATCAAGGCACAGCGACATCATTGGCATGGGTGACATCCACATGAAGACCAATCTTGGCTGTAAGTTGGTGCTCAAGGATGTAAGGCATGTAGCTGACTTGAGGCTAAATTTAATCTCAGTTGGAAGACTTGATGATGAAGACTTTGATAGCAGATTTCATAAAGGGCAATGGAAGCTCAGTAAAGGTTCACTTGTTGTAGCCAGTGGGAAGAAATGTTACACTTTATACAGGTTGCAGGCTAAAGCTTATGGTGAACAGTTGAATGTTACAGAGAACGACTTCAGCATGGAGTTGTGGCATAAACGACTGGGACACATGAGTGAGAAGGGGCTGCAAGTTCTTTCCAAGGGAGAAGTTCTACCAGACTTCAAAGGTGTACATCTGAACCAATGTGTTGATTGTTTGGTTGGCAAGCAACATAGAGTTTCTTTTGCTAGTCCTGCTTTATCTAGAAAAATACATGTTTTGGATCGTATCTATACAGATGTTTGTGGTCCTCTAAGGACAAAAACTCCTAGTGGATCAGTTAATGTTCCAAGCATCAGTGGTGCACTTTATTTTGTCACTTTTATAGATGATTTTTTAGAAAAGTTTGGGTCTATGGTTTGAAGACTAAAGATCAAGTTATTAATGTCTTCAAAGAGTTTCATGCCAGAGTTGAAAGAGAGACAGGAAAGAAACTGAAATGTATAAGGTCAGATAATGGTGGTGAGTACACAGGGTTATTTGATAATTATTGCAGATCACATGGCATTAAAAATGAGATGACAGTTCCTGGTACTCCTCAGCATAATGCAATTGCAGAGAGAATGAACCGCACCATCATGGAAAAGATCAGATGTATGCTTTCACAGTCCAAGTTACCTAAAAGATTTTGGGATGAGGCATTGAAGATAGCGGTTGATGTAATAAACTTGTCACCATGTACAGCTCTAGATGGTGATGTTGCAGAGCGTGTATGGTCTGGAAAAGATGTCTCTTATAAGCACTTGAGAGTGTTTGGTTGTCGTGCATTTGCACATGTTCCAGACATTGAGAGGTCCAAGCTGGATGGTAAGACAAAAGAATGTGCTTTGCTTGGTTACTCACATGATGAGTTTGGTTATAGACTTTGGGATCCAGAAAAGCAGAAGGTATTCAGAAGCAGAGATGTGGTATTTTTTGAAGATTAAACCCTTCAAGACTTTAAGAAGGAGGTGTCAGTCAAGTCTTCTGCAGGAGGATTAACAGACTGTGATCCAGTTACTCATCTAGTAAATCAGGGTGATAGGGGAGATGTGCAAGAAAATAGTACAGGAGCAGATATTAACTCACCTGTAGGACATGTTGAGCAGGAAGGAGATCATGAGCAACCTCCTACAGAGCCTCAGCTGAGAAGATCTATCAGACAACGTCAACCTACCAAAAGGTATTCTACAGATGAATATATAATGCTTACTGATGCAGGTGAACCAGAATGTTACCAGGAGGCAGTTGAAAGTGAGCAGAAAAAGGAGTGGTTAGTAGGTATGCCGGAAGAAATTGATGCCTTACAGAAGAACCACACATATGATTTAGTGGAACTACCAAGAGGAAGGAAGGCTTTAAAGAACAAGTGGGTTTTCAGGTTAAAGACTCAACAGCATTGTTCTCAACCAAAGTACAAGGCCAGATTGGTTGTGAAAGGCTTTGGTCAAAAGAAAGGTATTGACTTTGAAGAGATTTTTTCTCCTGTTGTTAAAATGTCTTCAATTCGTGTTGCTCTAGGTATTGCTGCTAGTCTAGACTTGGAGGTTGAGCAGTTAGATGTGAAGACAGCTTTTTTTCATGGTGATTTGGAGGAGGAAATCTATATGGAGCAACCAGAAGGCTTCAAAGTCAAAGGTAAAGAAAATCTTGTCTGCAGATTGAAAAAAAGCTTATATGGGCTGAAGCAAGCTCCAAGGCAGTGGTACAAGAAATTTGATTCATTTATGGCTGAAAATGGATACAAAAGAATGGCTTCAGATCATTGTGTGTATATCAAATGGTTTAGTGAGGATTTTGTCATACTCCTACTTTATGTTGATGACATGCTTATTCTTGGGAAAGATATGTCTATGATTGACAGGTTGAAGAAGGAGCTGAGCAATTCATTTGAAATGAAGGATATGGGACTAGCAAAGCAAATACTGGGTATGCAGATTTCCCGTGATGAAGAATCAAGAAAATATGGTTGTCACAGGAAAAGTACATTGAGAAGGTATTGGATAGGTTCAGTATGATCAATGCAAAGCCAGTTGGTTCTCCTCTTGCAGGTCACTTCAGGTTGTGCTCAGAGCAAAGTCCTTCAAGTGATGAGGAGAAGGAGAAAATGAAGAAGGTTCCTTACGCTTCAGCAGTCGGAAGTTTGATGTACGCAATGGAATGTACGAGGCCAGACATCGCATATGCAATGGGTGTTGCTAGCAGATTTCTTGCAAATCCAGGGAAAGAGCATTGGGCAGCAGTGAAGTGGATCTTCAGATATCTCAGAGGAAGCTCCAAAGTTTGTTTAAGCTTTGGGGATGGTCCAGCTGTGCTGATTGGTTATACAGATGCAGATATGGTGAGAGATATTGATACAAGGAAGTCCACATCAGGTTTCATACTTACTTTTGCAGGGGGAGCTGTGTCATGGCAATCCAGATTGCAAAGGTGTGTAGCTCTCTCTACCACAGAGGCAGAATATATTGCTGCTACCGAGGTCTGTAAGGAGATGCTGTGGATGAAAGAATTCTTACATGAATTGGGGCTGAAACAGAAAAATTATGTGGTACATTGTGACAGCCAGAGCGCCATCCACTTGTGCAAGAACCCAACTTTTCATTTCAAGTCAAAGCATATATATGTGAGATACCACTGGATTCGAAATGTCTTTGAAGAGAAGCAGTTACAGCTTCAGAAAATTCACACAGATCAAAATGGGGCAGACATGTTGACAAAGACCTTATCAAAAGAAAGGCAAGAGATATGCCGACAGCTGGTCGGCATGATTTCACACTAAGGAAGCATGAGACAGCCTCCCTTATGGGCTGAAGGGGGAGGTTGTTGGGCCCATGGCCCACTTATTCAGCCCATTAGGGCAAAAGGGAGCGCTACTCCTTTTTCTACCAGGATTTGTTCTCTCTCTTTTATAAAAGGAGCAGCCGCCTTCCTTTTTTGGTTTTCTCTTTTTCAAGGAGTAGCCGTATGGAAAAAGAGGAGAAGCATGTAGTAGGTATTTCTTTTTTTCTAGGAGCATGGATTGCTAGGGGAAGAGAAGGAAGGGCTGCTGCTTGGTGCTTGACTACGTGGGAGGACTTCCACTCCAGGAATCACGTGAAGGTGCTGCAGAAGAAAAACAAGAGAAGAAGAAGAAGAAGGGAAGAAAATAAGGAGGTAACGCAGAAGACCGTATTTTTCGGTGACGTAATCCTTATATCTCTATTATTCTCTTGTGATTATTTCTCAAGTTCTGGCAAGGGACTTTGAGACTTGGATATTTATTATTTTATAGTGGATCTTCTTCTCTGGCTTGCCCGTGGTTTTTTTTCCTTTATCTTGAAGGAATTTTCCACATAAATCTTGGTGTTTCTGTGATTGTGTGGTTTGCGCATTTTTATTTATTATTCCGCTGCGTATTACGGTCTGCTAGTATTTGCTCGTACATGGATTCTTTCCCATCAATGATAGCCTCTTAATAGCTATATCTAAGAGTTACTAAGTGAGAAAATGAGGGCAAAATCCTCAACCGACGGTTGCGATCAATCGAAGCCATGATCCCGATCGGCCACGACCGATCTCGGACCGTGGCAATCGGTCCAATCGGCGACGATCCGATGGTTGCGATCGATCCAAGCCCTGATCCCGATCGGCCACGACTGATCTCGAACGTGGCGATTGGTCCGATCGGCGACGATCCGATGGTTGCGATCGATCTAAGACATGATCCCGATCGGCCACGACCTATCTCGGACCGTTGCAATCCGTCCGAGATCAGCGACGATCCAACGGTTGCGATCGATCCAAGCCATGATCCCGGTCGGCCACGACCGATCTCGGACCGTGGCGATCGGTCCGTTCGGCAACGATCCAACGGTTGCGATCGATCCAAGCCCTGATCTCAATCGGCTCTGACCGATCCCGGACCGTTGCGATCGGTCCAAGATCACTGGCGATCCGACGGTTGCAATCGATCCAAGCCCTGATCCCGATCGGCCACGACTGATCTCGGACCGTGGCGATCGGTCCGATCGACAATGATCCGACGGTTGCGATCGATCGAAGCCCTGATCCCGATCGGCCACGACCGATCTCGGACCGTGGCAATCGGTCCGATCGGCAACGATCCGACGGTTGCGATCGATCCAAGCCCTGATCCCGATCGACCACGACCGATCCCGGACCGTTGCGATCGGTCCAAGATCGCTGGCGATCCGACGGTTTGCAATTGATCCAAGCCTTGATCACGATCGGCCATGACTGATCTCGGACCGTGGCGATCGGTCCGATCGGCGATGATCCGACGGTTGTGATCGATCCAAGCCCTGATCCCGATCGTCCATGACCGATCTCGGACCGTGGCGATCGCACCGATCGGCGTTGATCCGACAGTTGCCATCGATCGAAGCCCTGATCGATCCCGATCGGTGATCAACGATCTTGGACCATCGCGATCGATCCGATAGGCGACAATCCGATGGTTGCGATCGATCCAAGCTGTGATCCCGATCGGCCACGACCGATCTTGGACCGTGGCGATCGGTCCGATCGGCAACGATCCGACGGTTGCGATCGATCCAAGCCGTGATCCCGATCGGCCACGACCTATCTCGGACTGTTGCAATCCGTCCGAGATCGGCGACGATCCGATGGTTGCGATCGATCCAAGCCATGATCCCGATCGGCCACGACCGATCTTGGACCATGGCGATCGGTCCGATCGGCAACGATCCGATGGTTGCGATCGATCCAAGCCTTGATCCCGATCGGCCACGACCGATCCCGGACCGTTGCGATCGGTCCAAGATCGCTGGTGATCCGATGGTTGCAATCGATCCAAGCCCTGATCCCGATCGGCCATGACTGATCTCGGACCGTGGCGATCGGTCCGATCCGCAACGATTCGATGGTTGCGATCGATCGAAGCCCTAATCCTGATCGGCCACGACCGATCTCAAACCGTGGCAATCAGTCCGATCGGCAATGATCCGACGGTTGCGATCGATCCAAGCACTGATCCCGATCGGCCATGACCGATCCCGGACCGTTGCGATCGGTCCAAGATCGTGGCGATCCGATGGTTGCAATCGATCCAAGCCATGATCCCGATCGGCCACGACTGATCTCGGACCGTGGCGATCGGTCCGATCGGCGATGATTTGACGGTTGCGATCGATCCAAGCCCTGATCCCGATCGTCCATGACCGATCTCGGACCGTGGCGATCGCACCGATCGGCGTCGATCCGACGGTTGCCATCGATCGAAGCCCTGATCGATCCCGGTCGGCGATCAACGATCTCGGACCGTCACGATCGATCCGATAGGCAACAATCCGACGGTTGCGATCGATCCAAGCTGTGATCCTGATCGGCCACAACCGATCTCGGACCATGGCGATCGGTCCGATCGGCGACGATCCGATGGTTGCGATCGATCTAAGCCCTTATCCTGATCGGCCATGACCGATTCCAGACCGATGCGATCGGTCCGAGATCACTGACGATCCAACGGTTGCGATCGATCCAAGCCCTGATCCCGAGGCCATGACCGATCTTGAACCGTGGTGATCGGTCCGATCGGCGATGATCCGAGGGTTGCGATCGATCCAAGCCCTTATTTCGATCGGTCACGATCGATTTTGGACTGATCGCTATTTAACATAATTAATTTTTTTTAAATACATTGCGACGCAAAGGGTTGCATCGTAATTTTTTAATATGATAATTATATTATATAAAAATTAATTTTAATTATAATAATTACGATGCAACAAGTGCATCGCTATATTAAAACATAATTTTTCTAATTAATTTTTTGGTTTATTGCATCGCTAATGCGTCGCTATTTAACATAATTAATTTTTTAAAAACATTGCAACGCACTGTGTTACGTCGCAATTATTTTTTCTCATATTTATACTTTATAAAATTTAATTTTATTTAAAATAATTGTGACGCATTTATTGCGTTGCTAAATTAAAAAATAATTTTTCTAATTTTTGGTTTATTACATCGCTAATGCATCCTTATTTAAAATATTTAATTTTTTTTAAAACATTGCGACGCACTGAGTTGCGTCGCAATATTTTTTTCTAATATTTTTACTTTAAAAAATTTAATTTTATTTAAATTATTTACGACGCAATTGTGCATCGCTAAATTAAAAATAATTTTTTTAATTTTTGGTTTATTGCGTCACTAATGCGTCGCTATTTAATATATTTAATTCTTTTAAAAACATTGCGATGCACTGTGTTGCGTCGCAATATTTTTTTTCGATATTTAAATTTTATAAAATTTAATTTTATTTAAATTATTTGCGATGCAATTGGTGCGTCGCTAAATAAAAAATATTTTTTCTTTTCTGGTTTATTGCGTCGCTATTTAACATATTTAATTCTTTTAAAAATATTGCGACGCACTGTGTTGCGTCGCAATATTTTTTTTTGATATTTATATTTAATAAAAAATTAATTTAAAAATATTGCGATGCATTATTTGCATCGTAATATTAAAAATTAATTCTTTTTGAGTTTCTGGTTAATTGAGTCGCTAATTGCATCGCAATATTTTATTGTCACAGAGGCGTCGCAAAGTGGTCGCAATTTAGCGACGCATAATTGCATCGCTAAATTTGCGTCGCTATTTCAGTATTTTCTTGTAGTGAAGGTTATGTACCATATTATGTTTTTTTTCCTGAATAAATTCAAATATCCATGTAGCATTGCTAGCGGGCGATGTCAGGTAGGTCTATGAGAAAAGCTTCATCAATACTACTTCTAGATCTAAGTTTTAGTCTAAGATCCAGTCCAAAGTTGTTTTGGGGCTCAAGAAATTAGATTGTTGTCCTATGCAAGCTATTAATGGCAATACAATTCATCATCAAGAATTAGAAAATGGATTGAAATCAATAAAAAAAATAGGGAGGTTGTAATTTAAATATTGATTTGATCCTGAATAGAGCAGAGTGAAAAAGCAAATTCATGAAGCCTTGAAAAAAAAAAAGCTTGAAAAAAAATTCAGATTTCTGACGAAGTAAAACAGAAATCATTTGAACTATGTTGTTTTCATGCATAAAATGCAACTGATAACAAAGGGGGAAAATCCTATCTTACATATAAACACCATTTCCTCCTATTTTCTCTACCTGGACCCATTGCATGTCTCTGGATTGGCAAGTTTATCCCATTTCCACCTACTTGGTTTATCCTATCAAAGAAACGTTATTCTTCTCGGAGACCAAAAAGATTGGCACACTGGCTCCTGCGATGAACTCACCATAATCCTACCAACCAACTGCCAATGGCCAGCAAACATGATGAGATAATTTGTAACATTATGAAAATATTAAAGATTTTCCTATGCAGAGGAAAACTATCTGAAATTCCAGTGTCATGAATTATTGCTCGCTGAATTTGCATCCAAACCATTCCCCGGCTTGTACGGTTTGCTTTTTAAGAAGGTTTTCGTGTAAAGAGCTCCAAAGACAATGGCCTGAAGGAATGATAATGTTACTTCTAAATTCAAAAAAAAAAAGATATTAGACATGAAAATCAGTTGATAAGAAGAAGGAAAAGCTTACAGCTCCAATCCATTGCATCCAACTAAGGGGATGAGAAAACCAAACACATGACAGTAATATGCTAACCAACTACACCAATGATGTGTTAAAAAAAATGGTTATTAGTTTGTTAGTATTTTATTTTATTTTATTTAGTCTGAGTTAGTTTTTAAATAATGAGCCTATCTTTTTATGATTTGATAGGATAGCCTTAGATGGATAAGATCATAAGAGGATTATGCTTATCCGTAGAAACAAGAAACAATATTTATATGGTGATGTGCTTAATGAAACGTAATAGATCAATTTTTCTTTTATGAGAAAACCCTTCTTCTACCTTGATTTCTCTTTCCAAAATAATTTGAGTTGGAAACAATCCCAATAAAAATTGGTATGAGAGCCTAGTTCCCCGATTCTATCAGATTCAAAGCAAAATCGAAGAAAAAAGAAAGAAAGAAAAGAAATCTTGCTTTCTTGATTTTGTTGACGGTGATAAAGGAGAAGGAAGCCGGTGAAGATGAGGAGGATGAGAAGACCAAAGCCAACAGTCTTTTCCTTCCACGCGTAGCCGACGAGTTTTTTTCCACACAAACAAGAAGGCTCGTTTTTCTTCCGTTCCGGCCATGAACGTGAAATTGCTGTGGTAGGTAACATGTTCCTTCCCAAACTGCCCGTTTGACTTCGTTGCATCATGTTTCAAAAAAAAAAAAACTTTGGCGTTAGGGAACAGCCGAGTCTTTTCAACTTCTTGATCTATGGTTACTTTTGGCAAGAGATTCATCCTCAAAGAAAAAAAAAGAGGGCCACGATTTTGCAGCCGTGTTTGGAAGTTTTCTTTCTTGCCGGCAACCGTTAGAATTTTTCTTGTTCTTGAAGCAAAAAGGAAAGCCCTTTGGTAGGTGGACGTTAAGACCAAAGATCTATTGTCTATTCGTGAAGAAAAAATTACTACAAAAAAGATTCATGGCAACCCCAAGCAATATTGGAATGAATATCCACCAACCTTCTATCCCTATTTTTTATGGAGAAAATTATGATTATTGGAGCATCAAGATGAAGACCCTTTTTATTTACAAGAAGTATGAGATCTAGTTGAGAACGGGTACGAAGACCCAGTTAATCCAACAAATAATCAAAAGGAGTAACTGAAGGACTACAAAAAGAAGGATGCCAAAGCCCTGTTCTTCATCCAACAAGCTGTATCTGAGAAAATTTTTCCCAAAATTATTAGAGCCACCAAATCAAAGGAGGCATGGGACATCTTGCAAGAGAAATTTCAAGGCAATATAAAGGTAAGAGTTATCAAACTTCAAACTCTAAGAAGAGAGTTAGATAATTTGAGAATGCAAGAAAATAAAAAATTAAAGGATTACTTCTTCAAAATTATGGAGACTGTTAATCAAATGAAGAGCTATGGTGAAACCATCACCGAGCGAAGAATATGTGAGAAAATCTTGGCTAGTTTATCTCCAAAATTTGATACAATAGTTGCAATTGTTGAAGAATCTAAAGATCTTTCTGAATTAAGTGTTCATGAATTAATGGGATCTCTTGAAGCTCATGAGCAAAGATTGTTTAGGCATAAAGAATCATCAATTGAAAGTGCCTTTCAATCTAAACTCAAAGTGGTTGATAAAAATTTTCAAAAAGAATCACCTAGTCAGGCTCCAGTCAAAAGAGAGTCATTCAGAGGTGAAAATCAGAGTAGAGGAAGAGGAAGAAATATGAAAGGAAGAGGTAGAGAAACACAAAGAAATAATTTTTTAAGAAGGCAATATGATGAGAGCACTCAACAAAGGTGCAATATATATAAAAGGTCCTCTTATGCTGAAAAAGATTGCTGGTTTAGGGGCAAACCCCAATGTTATAATTGTAAAAAGTTTGGACATGTTCAAAAAGATTGCAGACACAAAGCAAGTGAACAAGCACACTTCTCAGAAGAAAATGAAGGTCAGCAAAGCACACTATATGCATGTCAAACTGCAGAAGAGCAAAGTAATAATATGTGGTATCTCAACAGTGGTTGCAGCAATCACATGACAGGAGACAAGTCTATTTTTATGGACATTGACAGTTCTTTAATTTCACAAGTGAAGATGGGAAATGGTGCAATAGACCAAGCAAGAGGCAAAGGCACAATTGAAATCAATACCAAGAAAGGAAGAAAATTCATTCATGATGTTTTACTTCCCAGATTTATGCAAAAGCCAAGTAATATTCACTTTGGACAAGCAAAAAGAGTCTTAAGATACATCAAAGGTACTAAAGATTATGGGATCATGTATGACAGAAACAAGGATGATATTGTGAAATTATTTGGCTTTGTGATAGTGATTGGGCTAGAAGTATTGATGACATGAAAAGCACATCAGGATATGCATTCTTTTATGGATCATGTATCATATCTTGGACATCCAAGAAGCAAGATACAGTGGCATTATCTTCTTCTGAAGCAGAATATATTTCAACAACTTTGGCAGCACAACAAATAATTTGGTTGAGAAGAATACTTGAAGATATGGGTGAAAAGCAAGAAGAAGCTACTACTCTGCTATGTGACAACAAATCTACTATTTCTATGACAAAGAATCCTATATATCTTAGCCGCACCAAGCATATCAAAATCAAGTACCATTTCATTAGAGATGTGGTAGAAGAAAAAGAAATTAAAGTCAAGTATGTGAAGACTGAAGACCAAATTGCAGACATCTTTACCAAGGCACTACCCAAGGAGAAATTTATTCACTTTAGAGATCTCATGGGTATCCAAGAACAACCATTAAAGGGGAGTGTTAAAAGATAATGGTTGTTAGTTTGTTAGTATTTTATTTTATTTTATTTAGTCTGAGTTAGTTTTTTAAATAATGAGCCTATCTTTTTATGATTTGATAGGATAGCCTTAGATGGATAAGATCATAAAAGGATTATGCTTATCCATAGAAACAAGAAACAATATTTATATGGTGATGTGCTTAATGAAACGTAATAGATCAATTTTTCTTTTTGTGACGAATCATAAAATCTACCGCTGAAATAAGATGACCCTCTACGACAAGTCCTGTATGTTAGAGAAATTGTTTTAATTTTTAAAAAAATTCTTTTTAAAAATGCTAGAATAATTAATCTAAAATTTAAATTCAAAATCTAAATTAAAGTTAAAAGGAATCAAACTGGTCGAGGCGTGTTAGACACTGCCTTAAGGACAAATTTTTGCCCCCTCATGCGGGTTGTTGGCGATTTATCCCCAAGGTACAACGATCCGGCTCGATCCGATCCTCCTACGCGAGCACGATCGGGTGGAGGTGCAAACCCAATAATTCTTCAGATGCCCAAATAAAATATAACAATAAAATAGTTAAATACACTTTTTACCACTAGTAACTTTCACCAGGTTAAGACAAACAGGTTAAGACTAACTCCCAACTCCAAACCGCACTTGCAGCAATAGGAGACAAACTCCCAACTCCAAGCAGATAGACTCCCAGCTCCAAGGACAACTCAGCTCCAAGGACAACTCCAAGGATTTGCAGCAACAAGATCTTCTCTAAAATGAATAAATCTTTTGGGATTTGAATTTTCTTTTTCTACCTTAAATTTCTTTAGACTATCCATATATATATATATATATATATATATTTTAAGCCGTTAGGCCATGTTACCGTTCCTCTTGGAATGGAGGAAATGATGGAACGCTCGAGCGTTTGCTCGAGCATTTCCGAAAATCACGCTCGCCGAGCGTTCCAAACGCTGGCTGGCTGGCGAGACTCCACGCGAGCTTTAAATGCTCGCGTGGGGTCTTCATCGCTTTCCTTTTTTTTAACTTTTTCAAACGGTCAAAAGTCAACAATCCCCATAAAAATTTAAAAATTAAACTAAAATAAAATAAATAATAAAATTAATATACCAAAAATTTTAGGGCATCTTATACTGCGCAATAGATGAGGTGTCCTATGGACTTGAACATCACTTAGTGTTAATTGTATACATCTAAAGGAACCATAGTGGATTAGACCTTGAACTAGGTCCTTGACTAGACTTCTACTAATCACACACACAGCATGAATCAATTGGGTTTAAGCGGTCAGCGCATATTAAAGGCCTTGCGCTTAGTACCTTGATTTTTATGAGAATTTCTTAAGGTTTGCCCAAACCTTTAGTCACGGACTTATATGACAATTCTCATATAGGTAAATCCTCTAAGGGTATTTGTGACTAATACCCTGCAGATAACCTACCTCGGATCCATTAAGAGAATCACTCAACCTTACACAAATTTACTTTGTCACTTTATAAGAGCACTCATCATAGGGATGGGTTGAAAAAATTTTCAAAATTTGTGCTCTAACACAATCACTCAATTAGCTTCATTTCTGCCATATTGAACCTCATTCATGGGATCTCCAATCACAGAGGTTGGGTATCCACTGCTGGTAACCAAATAATGGGCTTAAGCCCCATCCTCTTCGATGAATCTAGGACTCTACTCCTAGATAATCCCTTGGTTAATTGATCTGCCAAATTTTTCTCAGATTTGACAAATTCCAAAGAGATAACATCATTTTTCTTATGTTGTCTTATAGACTTATGACGAAGCCGTATATAACGATTCATCTTTTATTGGTACTCTTTTGATTTATCAGTTCAATTACAGCCTTATTATCACAATGGATTGATATAGCTGGAACTAGCTTAGGTACCAAAGGTAGCTCTGATATTAGATTTTTTATCCACTCTGCCTCATTACAGGTGGTATCCAAAACTATCAACTCGGCCTCCATGGTGCTTCTAGAAATAATAGTTTGCCTAGTGGATCCCAAGCAATAGCAGCACCGCCAAGAAGAAAAACATATCCGGTGGTTGATTTTAAATCATGAGAATCAGTGACCCAATTAGCATCACTGTAACCCTCAACCACCTCAGGGTATTCAGTGAACATCAAAGAGAGATTAAGTGTTCCCTTTAAATATCGAAACACTCTTTCTAAGGCTACTCAATGAGATTGATCAGATTTTGATTATATCTACTAAGCCTTCCTACGGCATAGGCAATATCATGTCTTATCCTGTTTGCTACATACAAGAGAGATCCTATAATTTGAGATATTTTAATTGATTAATTGGGTCACCTAAATTTTTCTTTAGGTGAAAGCTAGGATCAAAAGGAGTAGATATTGATTTAAGATTGGAATAACCAAACTTCTTGATCATTTTTTCTATAGAATAAGAAAGAGAGAGAGAGCTATCCTTTCATGGGACTTGATAAGCTTCATCCCTAGGATTACATCGGCTTCACCTAAATCTTTCATATCAAACTTAGAAGAGAGGACAGATTTAACACTTGAAATAATTTCAAGAGATGTTCCAAAAATTAAAATATCATCGACATATAAGCAAAGAATTACACAATCATTATCGACGATCTTAGAATACACACACTTATCATAATTATTGATTTGAAATCCAAAAGATAGAATAATTTGATCAAATTTCTCATGCCATTGTTTAGGAGCCTGTTTAAGACCATAAAGGGACTTGATAAGTTTACAAACCTTGTCGTCTTGTCCCTTTACAATAAAACCTTCAGGCTGTTCCATTCATAAGTTAATCATTAATCAAATGGATGTGAAGACTGCATTCATAAATGGCTGTTTAAGACCATAAAGGGACTTGATAAGTTTACAAACCTTGTCATCTTGTCCCTTTACAACAAAACCTTTAGGCTGTTCTTTATAGATCTTCTCCTCAAGATCTCCTCCATTTAGGAATGCAGTCTTCACATCTATTTGATTAATGATTAACTTATGAATGGAAGCAATGACAAGAAGTGATCTAAGGGTTGTTATTCTAGCTACACGAGAATATGTATCAAAGAAATCTAATCATTTCTTTTGGTTATACCCTTTGGCTACTAATTTAGCCTTATACTTTTCTATTGAACTATCAGGTCTAAATTTCTTCTTAAATACCCACTTACACCCTAAAGGTTTGCTTCCAGAGGATAAATCAGATAAGATCCAAGTTTCATTTTGTAAGATTGAATTAAATTCAGAAAGAATAGCTTCCTTCCAAAAAGGAGCATCAGGAGAAGTCATCGCCTCTGAAAAAGAAGAAGGTTCACCTTGACTAGGAAAGTAAAGAAACCTTCACCAAGGTCTTTTTCTTTCCTTATCCTTGAACTTATTAACATTGAGTTAACTATATCCATTAATGTACGATTTTTTTGTTTACCTACACCATTAGACTGAGAAGAGTATGGTGGTGTAACTTCAGAATAACCCCATATTCTTGACAAAATAGAGTCATTTCATTTGAGGTATATTCACCACCGCGATCTGACCTAAATTTCTTAAGCTTTTCTTAGTTTGGGTTTCAGCTTCTACTTTATAAATCTTAAACTTATCTAATACTTCATCCTTAGATTTTATCAAATATATGTAACAATATGAGAGAAGTCATCAATAAATGTTACAAAGTAACGACTTCCTCCCCGTGTAGGAAATTTAGTAGAGTCACATACATCGCTATGAACTAATTCAAGAAGTGTTGAACTCCTATTTACTGATTTAAAAGGTTTTCTAGGCATCTTAGCTTGAATACAAATCTCACATTTAAACTTTCTATCAATATGAACTTTAGGAATTAGATTAAGATTTGTCATGTAATGAATACGATCAAAATTCACATGACTAAGTCTACTATGCCAACATTTGAAGATTCAACATTAAAAAGAAGAGGACTTTTATTAGATAACTTAGAGGATACATTTAATTTAAAAAGGCCTTCACATACAAAGCCTTTACCAACAAACTGATTATTATGAGTAATTACAACTTTATTTGACTTTAGAACAATTTTATATCCTCTAGATATAAGGAGAGATCCACTAATCAGATTTTTTCTAACACTAGAACTAACAACACTTCATGAAGGACCAGGATTTTTTCAGATGTCATCTTTAGATCCACTTGACCTTTCCCAAGCACTTGTGCTGAAGAGTTATTCCCAAGTGTCACACCTCCTCCACTTGATTCCTAAAAGGTGGAGAACCAGGAGCGATCAAAACAAACATGAACATTAGCTCCTGAATCAAGCCACCAATCACAAGAAGATTGGGTTGAGTTAATTAAGAATTTTGAGTTTACCGACCTGAAAGAAGGCTCAGCACCACTCTCAACCACGTTAACTTGTGGTTTAGATGATTTCCTCAATGGTTCAGTCTTTCTGTGGTAGCAGTCCTTCACCACATGATTTGTCCTTCCGCATACAAAGCAGAACATGCCTTTATAATTTTTTGACTTCTGATTTGGTCGGTTCTGATTTGATCGGTTCTGAGGAGGTTTGTATGATTGGTTGGATCTAGATTGGAATTTCTTTTTCTTAAAATTCTTTCCCTTAGGTTTGAATTGATTTGGAGTTGGATTTGACTCGGTCAGATGGATTTTAGGTCCAAGGTTAGTCTTTTGATTTTGATTGAGCTTAAGCCGGTGTTCTTCTTCAATCCTAATAGAGTTAATCACTTCTGTTAGGGTCAAGCTACCTTGCTTATGACTTAGCTCTCGAACAAAGGATGACCAAGATGGTGGAAGGGCATCTACTAAGGCTTGGACCTTATAGTTTTCAGAAAAACTACAACCAGTCAATTCTGACTTTCTAAGAAAATCTTGAAATTCATGAATTTGAATACTAATGGGTTTGAAATCTACCATTATGTACTTTCTAAATTTTGAGATAGTGAATCTATCTAGACCAGCATCAACCATCCCATATTCAGCCTCAAGAGCATCCCATAGTTCATTAGCAGTTGTAGTATGAAGGTAGACATCATAAAGATTATCAGATAGGGCACTTAAAATTCTATGTCTACAATGAAAATCTATTTATTGGGGTGTTTTTGATGAAGATGAGGTGTCACTATACTAGAAGAACCTTGTTGAGTGTTAGATTTAGGATCTGATAATTCTATGGCAGAAAATAAACCTTAAGTGGTAAGCCAGTATTTCACTTGATTTTGCCACCTCCTAAAGAATAATCCATTGAATTTTTTAGGTTTAATTGCACTAAGATCATCAGAACTCATTTTAAGTAAATTTGTTGCTTAATGCGTTCTGCACAACCAAAAATTGAAGATTTAGCTTTATAATTTGATTTTTTTTTTAAATTAGTGATTTTTTTTCCAGATATTTCTAGATTTTAAATTTAAATTCAAAAGAATTAAATCTAGAAACTACTTGCAATAATAATAAAACCACTAAGCAAAAATTAACTCAAATAAGTCAATTTTGAATTTGAGTTTCAAAATTTTTTTTTCAAAATTTGAATTTTTAATTTTAATTTTAAATTCAAAACTCCTTTTTTTAAATGAAATTACTTATAATAAAATCTAGCAATTTTTAATGATAGGAAAAACTTGTCCTTGGCTGTTAGAGAAATTGTTTTAATTTTTAAAAAATTCTTTTTAGAAAATGCTAGAATAATTAATCTAAAATTTAAATTCAAAATCTAAATTAAAGTTAAAGGAATCAAACTAGTCGAAGTGTGTTAGACACTACCCTAAGGATAAGTTTTCACCCCTCGTGCGGGTTGTTGGCGATTTGTTCCCAAGGTACAACGATCCGGCTCGATTGGATCCTCCTACCGTGAGCACGATCGGGCTCGATCCGATCCTTCTACCGTTAGCACGATCGGGATTTACAACAGAATCTTTTCTAAAATAATAAATCTTTTAGGATTTAAATTTTTTTTTTTTACCTTAAATTTTTTAGATTATATATATATATATATATAAAATATGTTAAGCTGTTAAGCCATGTTACCATTCCTCTTGAAACGGAGGAAATGACGGAACTCTCGAGCGTTTCCGGAAATCACGCTTGCCGAGCGTTTCAAACGCTCGCTGGCTGGCGAGACTCCACGCGAGCTTTAAATGCTCGCGTAGGGTCTTCATCGCTTTTTTTTTTTTTTTTTTTTGAACTTTTTCAAACGGTCAAAAGTCAACACTGTATTCAAAACAAATGATTCTTTCAGCAAGCAGAGGAATTATAAAGCATGCATGGCCATGTTGATGTAGGGGGGAAAAACTTTGATTAAAGAAAAAGGCAAATTAGGAGGAGCCCTTCACGACTACCAAAGGTTGAAAAAAGAAGGAACTTAAAGAAAACAAAAGCCCAGCAGAGAAAAGCATGAAATAATTACGCAATAAAAAATTATTTCATGAGGTGACTGGGGAAAGGGAGGGAAAAGAGAACGAAGTTGCAAGGGGCTGAAGTTCATGCAGCATACCCAGAATTTAAAGAAACAAAAGCTGGATTCAAGAAAATTTTATATTATAAGGTGCCTTGATAAGAGAGAAGAAAAGAAAACCCAGTTGCAAGAGGCTGAAATTCTTGCAACTTTAACCTTACGCATTGATACCATTGAAATTTAATGATGCACTACAGGAAGCAGCTGAAACAAATAAAGAATTAAATCATTAAAACAACCAAGTGCTAGAAGTACCTCAGACAGATATAACAATTTAACAATCCTTTAATGGTGAAAGAGCAGGAAGAAAAATAGAAGACTCCTCTCAGAGTTTGGAATATGATTTCATAGTTTAGGTAATTGATCTTACTGCTGCTATCTCAAAATTTACAACTCGGCCTTTAAAGTAAATATGAATATTGTACTCTGTAATATTATTAAAAGTTGGAAAAAGGCTTAGATGAGTTGAGTTGTTGAGTATCTGTAACATTATTAAAACTTAATTTGCGCATGATAAATGCACAAATAATCACCATAAACAAATTAATTAATAGGTCAAATTACATTTATTATTTAATATTTGATTATCTTTTATAATATTTTTAGGTAAAGCCCCATCAACTTAAATAGCTCAATTTTAGAAGTCCAACGACGCAAACGATATTCAAATCGGACTTAAAATGAGTCCGGAATTGAATTTACAATGATTTATCTATTTCTGCATACCTCTCAAAACAAAGTCGGCAAACCAATTGCCAAGTTCATCATCTTTTCACACGAATTTTTCTTTTTTCTCTCCCAATTCTTCTTCTCCTCCGATTCAATCGTTCCCCCCACCAATCAAGAAATAAATTGGATTAAAATTCTCAAATTAGAAGTATGGACTTCAGATGGAAGGAATTTTGATCTCGTCCGCAATCTCTCCAGGATTTCTTCGCGTCCGCATCATCTCTGCATTTGGGCATCTGATATGGAAACATGGATCACGTCTTCTCTGCGTCTGGGCCTCTACAAATAGCAGCAAAGGGTAGAGTTCGGGGGGGGGGGGGGGGGGGGGAGCCATTGAGAGTTCCCAGGAGCCGTTCGTGGGTTCGTGAGGCATCCGTCCGGGGGTTCTGTAGACGTTCGTAGAGGCTCTATTCCCAGGAGCATTCGTGGCGTCGAGGCTCTGTTCCCAGGAGCGTTCGTGGCTTGGAGGCGTCTGCGGAGGAAGAACAGAGACTTTGGCTTGGTTCAGCCCGGCTTGGTTCAGCCAGTCTTCGGTTCAGAAAGAATCTGTTGCCTTCTTAATGTCAAAAAATAAAACTCTTTAATTTTAATTTTAATATGCACTCTTGGATGCTATAAATAAAATTTTTATATTTAATTCTTATTTAATTCTATTTAAGTGAAAATAATTCTTGATTGGTCTATTCTTAAAAGGGACGGACCATGATCTACGGGTACAGGTGTGCTCTCATCAAGATATATCATATCTTAATTATTTTTTATTACTAATTATCTATTTATTTAAATTTTTAATTACATAATTTATTTCAAGATAATCGCTAAAGTCCATGTGGATTCGATCCCTTGCTCTCGTTACTCTATTAGTGAAATTAAGGTATTTTAATCGTGCGCTACGACACGCATCAGATTTTGGTGGGCCGGGGATCCAAGCATGATTAGTTCATGAAAAAAAAATAAAAAAAAATATTACAAATTTTTTCTTAATTTTATTCTTATTTTTAATTTTTTTATTGTTTCATTATTATTCATGCTTCTCTATAAAAGAAAAGAGTAAAAAAAAATCCTTTTTGTTGAATAGTTATTGCTTTCTTTAGCTTATTTTTTTTTTAGTTACCTTAATTATTAGATTTTTTTATTTTCTTTTTAACTTAAAAAGATTACTTTCCTTCTTATCACAAATCCACGTTTAACCTAATCAACTTTTCCTTTTAATTAACTTACCTTAAAAGAACATGAAATAAAACCCTAAGACACTTTCCGTAAAATATAATTAATTTAAGAAAACAAAATAATAATAAATAAATAAATAAAAATAAAGTATAATAAAAATAAATATAAAATATTTTATTTCTTTGCTTAGATTGACTTAGGTAAATTTATTTTCTGCGAAACTCAAAATTTTTTCATTGACATCTCATAATTTATTAGGAAATTAGAAACTTAATTACAAAAATCTTAAAAAAAAGTAATTAGATTAATTTTGTTTGATAATTTCAAGAGCTGGACATCTGCTTGTTGCACAGTATTTTCATAATTAACTTTAAGGCACAAACCCTTAATCAAGATAAGGTGAGGAGTTGATCACCCTTCCTTGGCCCACAAATCATATCCTTTATTTTGCATTAACCCAAGCCTTTAACTCTAAAATTAATTAGACGTCAGCCCTAAGAAACTCGAGCTCAATAGGATAAGACACCCGAAAGAGTTGGACCGGGTCGGATTGACTGCTTAACTGTGTCTAAAAAAAAGGAAAATGGTTACTTAATTGGTTCCATTTGCTTACCTAGTAAGCGACAGGGGACTCCCACTGACCTTACCCTTAACTGGCTAGTTGATCAGTTAATTTTTGATTTGGAGGGCTCCAAGGCAGTCTTGGAAGTTAGGAGGTGTCTAGATTTAGGTTAAACCTAGGGTAGAGAGTCTAATCTTGTTAACTTGATTGCAAATAATTATTAAACCATAACTAAATTATTCTTCATTGCTCTTAGTTCTAAGAATCTTTTAGGATATTTTCTTTAGAATCTTCTCCTTTCTCTTCTATTATATTAGTTAAAAAAAACTGAATTACTGTTTGCTTTAGAGTGTATTGGTAGGGTATATGCTTTGTTACCGATCGTTACAACCCAACCTCTTACCCTTAAACCCTAAAATAGAGAGAACTTGTAGAGCAAACAGAGTACCATTATGGATCTTAATCAAGAAAATAATCCACCATGTCAATTGAAGGAGTACTTCGCCCCTTCACAATATACATATTCACCATGCATACAAGTACCCCTAGTAGAGGCTGTCCAATATGAAATTAAGTCCAGTATAATCCAAATGTTACCAGCTTTCCATGGATTTATAAATGAAGATACCTATAAACACTTAGATGAATTCTGAGAAATTTTCTCAACCGTCAAGATTCAAAATTTCTCCGAGGAGGCACTTAGGCTTAAGTTATTCCCTTTCTCCCTAAAAGATAGAGCCAAGTATTGGTTAAATTCACTAGACATTATAATTTCAACTTGGGACCAACTTCAGAGGAAATTTCTTAAGAAATACTTTCCTACAGGAAAAACGAATCAAATTAGAAAAGCCATAACCAATTTTTCTTAGTTAGAGGGAGAAATATTTCATGAAACATGGAAGAGATTAAAAGAATTAACTAGGAAATGTATGCACCATGCAATACCTAAATGAAAGTTAGTTCAATGTTTTTATGATGGATTGTCAAAAAGGTATCGACAAATGGTGGATGCCTCATGTGGAGGAATATTTATGCTAAAAAATGAACATGAAGCATGGTAGCTTTTTGAAATTCTAAGTGAAAATTTCTGGTACCACATGTCTGCTGCCCGTAGAGATCATCCCACAGAACCTAAGAGTGGGGGAATATATAACATAGGTCAGTATATAGATATTTATATCAAAATTGATGAACTATCCCAAAAACTTGATCAAATTGTATAAGTTGGAAACACCTCTTCCCCATCTACTCAATTACATGAGGCTTGTATAATCTGTTCGAGTCCGACACATTCTATAGGTGAATGTCCAGCCACATACCAATTTCTTGAGCTTATTCAAGAGCAAGCCTACCAAGCCCAAACCCGAATGGCTCCTAGACTAGAAAATGATCCATATTCGAATACTTACAATCCTACCTGGCAAAATCACCCAAATTTTTCATGGAAACCCCAACCTATCATCAGTCCAACATCAATTAGGCCTAACCATCAGGAGACCCAATTCAGAAGCATATCGTATACTCAATATCCAAGTGCTCCTCAACCTCTACCAAATAATTATGATCCTACTTTCGAAGAGGTGTCACAAGCATTGAAAGGGCTAGAAATGAATAC
>UESW01004455.1:345273-527601 GCA_900491605.1 Calamus simplicifolius
GCCATAACAATTTTTCTTAGTTAGAGGAGAAATATTTCATGAAACATGGAGAGATTAAAAGAATTAACTAGGAAATGTATGCACCATGCAATACCTAAATGAAAGTTAGTTCAATGTTTTTATGAAAAGGTATCGACAAATGGTGGATGCCTCATGTGGAGGAATATTTATGCTAAAAAATTAACATGAAGCATGGTAGCTTTTTGAAATTCTAAGTGAAAATTTCTGGTACCACATGTCTGCTGCCCGTAGAGATCATCACAGAACCTAAGAGTGGGGGAATATACAACATAGGTCAGTATATAGACATTTATATCAAAATTGATGAACTATCCCAAAAACTTGATCGAATTGTACAAGTTGGAAACACCTCTTCCCATCTACTCAATTACATGAGGCTTGTATAATCTGTTCGAGTCCGACACATTCTATAGGTGAATGTCCAGCCACATACCAATTTCTTGAGCTTATTCAAGAGCAAGCCTACCAAGCCCAAACCCGAATGGCTCCTAGACTAGAAAATGGTCCATATTCGAATACTTACAATCCTACCTGGCAAAATCACCCAAATTTTTCATGGAAACCCCAACCTATCATCAGTCCAACATCAATTAGGCCTAACCATCAGGAGACCCAATTCAGAAGCATATCGTATGCTCAATATCCAAGTGCTCCTCAACCTCCACCAAATAATTATGATCCTACTTTCGAAGAGGTGTCACAAGCATTGAAAGGGCTAGAAATGAATACTCAACTTCTTCACTCACACACATAATCCATTACAAAACTAGAAATCCAGATAGGTCAACAGCCACAGCATTCAGTGAAAGAGAATGGGGTAAGCTACCGAGTCAGCCCGAAGCTAACCCTAGGAACCTAAACATCCAAGGATCCAAACAAGGAGCTCAAATTAACCAACTAAGTGTCATTCATACATTAAGATCTGAAACAAATAGATAATCAGGTGGATACATATGAAAAAGAAGAATTAGAAGTCCCACCACTTGAACAACTTATTGAGCTGGGTCAGCCCGAAACACCTGAGGCATCAAAGTCTAATGTAATGCCCAACCCACCAGTTGAGCCCATGTTAAAAGAAGATAAAAAAAAATTAGGGTTGTAGCACCATTCCCAAATAGACTTAAGTCTAATCAAAATTCAGCCCAATTTGATAAGATTTTGGAAGGTCTTTAAGCAAGTTAAAGTGAACATCCCCTTACTAGACATGATCCAACAAGTCCCAGCCTATGCCAAATTCCTTAAGGATCTATGTACCAAAAAGAAGACCATCAATGTGCCAAGAAAGCCTTTCTGGCAGCCAGTGTGAACTCTTTTCTATCAAACCATATGCCAGTAAAATGCAAAGATTCAGAGTCACCCACTATTTCATGCATTATGGGGAACACCCTCATAAATAGGGCTCTATTAGACTTAGGGGAAAGTGTTAATATATTGCCATACTCTATATATAAGCAACTAGGGTTAGGAGAACTAAAGCCTACGAAAATGATCCTACAAGGTGTACTTAAAAATAGGTGAGGTTCCTGTTGCTTTCTACCAAGACATCCCAACGCTGCACCCTGCAACACTGCAAGCATCACTTTCCTTGCAGTCAAAGAAGCCCAGCGGAAGTTTCCTGGGCCTCATAGCCTCTCTCTCTCTCTCTCTATAATCATCAACTCTAAATTGTGCAGACCAAAAAATCTTGGCAGAGAAAATAAAAAATCTTATCTTAAGGAATGAAGATTCATAAAACCCTAATACATCCCAATGCATAAATCATAATAAAATGATAACACACACTCACACACACACACTCACATATATCATAAATCATAGGATCAATCCATATATATTTACTCTAATACCATACGTAGGAATTTTCAGAGATTTCATATATAAAATTTTAGATTATCAAATATTAATAAAATAAAATTTACTCTAATACCTGTTTGTGCCATAATTTATATAAGAAGAATTGAAAATACTCACCGTGCAAAAGCTATATCTTTCCCTTCTTATTTCTCGTGCAAGCGATATTCTTAATAAAAAAAACTAATCACAACATATGAGGAGAGAAGATGGATTTAGCCTATTTATAATTAAACCCTAACAGTAGTTGGGAAAAGGCTTAGATGAATTGCTTTGCCCCCACCAACACCTCCTGAATTGCGCCAAAAGGGACCAAGTAATTCATCTAGTCCAAACCAAAATTTTGTGTGTTTAGACGCTAAAAGAATCTTAATTAAATTCTAAATGTGCATGGGAGGAGGGAAAGAACATTCATAACTGGTGGATAGGCCTAAGATTAATTTTGGGTTAGGCCTTGCCAAACATATGTGTTTGATTATTTTGGCAAATCATCAAGTCTAGCGACCAATGTGTAGCTTAGCTCAAAATTATATTATCGTAGAGCATCTATCAAGTGCCAAGTTTAAGAAAAAATTTTATAAGACAACCATAAGTGTAGCTATGCTTTACAGTACAGAATGTTAAAAATATTGGGCAGTTTAAAAAAATATATGTATATAAGATGAATGTGATGAAAATTAAAATATTAAAATAGATATATGCTAATATAAGAAATATAAGATAAAATTAAAATCATTCGTAAAAGAATAAAGATGGCTCTAATTAAGGATAACTTAAGAGAAGAACAACTTAAATGGTTTAAATATGTACAACATAAACTTAGAGATGTATTTGTGTGAAGAAATGACTTGATACATATAGAAGAAAAAAGATAGAGTAAATAAAAAAAAATTATATGAAAGAAAGTGATAAAAAATTATATTATAATATATATATATATTATATTTATAAAATATAAAATGATCTATACATTATTAAACATGCTATTCATAATGCATAAAACATTATCTTAAAAGTATACCATGTGCCCATGCTCAATCAATTGTCCAACACTCAAGAGATTTTGCTTCAAGTGGAATAAGTAAAACACCATGAATGAACTTTCTTTCTTTCTTGGTATTAATTGTAATTATACCTTTGCTTTTTGCTTGGACTAATACATCATTTTTTATCTTCACTTGTAAGATTGAAGAACTGTCAATGTTCACAAAAATAAATTTATCACTAGTCATGTTATTGCTGCACCCACTGTCAAGATACCACATATTATTTCTTTGCTCTTCTGCAGTTTGACATGCATATAGTATGCGTTGTTCACCTTCATTTTCTTCTGAGAAGTATGCTTTCTCACTTGCTTTGTACCTATAATCTTTTTGAATATGTTCAAACTTTTTATAATTATAACATTGGGGTTTTTCCTTAAACCAGCAATTTTTTTCAACATGAGAAGATCTTTTATATATGTTGCACCATTGTTGAGTGCTCTCATCATATTGTCTTCTTGAAAAATTATTTCTTTGCATTTGTCTACCTTTTCCTCTCATATTTCTTCCTTCTTCTCTACTTTGGTTTCCAACTTTCAATGACTCTCTTTTGACTTAAGCATGACTAGATGATTCTTTTGAGAATTTTTATCAACCACTTTGAGTTAAGATTGAAAGGCACTTTCAATTGATGATTCTTTATGCCTAAACAATCTTTGCTCATAAGCTTCAAGAGATCCCATCAATCATGAACACTTAGAATATAAAGATCTTTAGATTCTTCAACAATTGTAACTATTATATCAAATTTGAAGATAAACTGGTCAAAATTTTCTCACATATTCTTTGCTCGATGATGGTTTCACCATAGCTCTTCATTTGATTAACAGTCTCCATAATTTTGGAGACTAATCCTTTAATTTTTTATTTTCTTGCATTCTCAAATTATCTAACTTCCTTCTTAGAGTTTGAAGTTTGATAGCTCTCACCTTTATGTTCCTTGAAATTCCTCCTACAAGATGTTCCATGCCTCCTTTGATTTGGTGGCTCTAATAGTTCTGGAAAAAAGTTTCTCAGATACAGCTTGTTGGATGAAGAACAGGGCTTTGGCATCTTCTTTTTGTAGTCCTTCAGTTGCTCCTTTTGATGATTTGTTGGATTAACTGGCTCTTCGTACCCGTTCTCCACTAGATCCCATACTTCTTGTGAAATAAAAAGGGTCTTCATCTTAATGCTCCAATAATCATAATTTTCTCCATCAAAGATAGGAATAAAAGGTTACTTGGCTGATACTCTCATCGAACCAGGCTGATACTCCTATCAAACTAGGCTGATGCTCCCACCGAACTGTCTTCTTACGACTATTTGTTCTCATGCCTCTACGACTCGTACCTTCGATGACGATGGTTACTTGGGCTACAACCCTAATCTAGACTGCAAGGATGATCTCCTCAAGGATGGCGATGGTGACCTCCTTCGTTCTTCAAATCAGGCTCTGATACCAATTTTTGTTGGGATTGTTTCCAACATAAATTATTTTTGAAAGAGAAATCGTGGTAGAAAAGGTTTTCTCTCAAGAAGAAAAATAGATCTAGAGTTTTCATTAAGCACATCATTGTATAAATATTATTTCATATTCAATGGATAAAAATAATGCTTCTTATCCATATGGGGTTATTGTTGGAAAATAATTATTGTTCTTGAAAAAAATCTTTCTAAAAATGCTAGAAATATAATATAAAAATTTAAATACATAAATAAAAAATAAAAGAAGATATGAATCAAACCATGATCAAGTGTGTTAGACACTGCCCTAAGGATTAGATTTTTGCCTCTTTGTGCAGATTGTTGACGATCTGTCCCTAAGGTATAATCTGTCCCCAAGGTACAATGATCCATCTCGACCTGATCCTCCTACTATGAGCACGATCGCATGAAGGTACAATCCAATGATTCATTCAGATGCAAGAAAAGATCAATGGTAACAACAAAAATAATATAATAAAAAAATTTCTGATTGATTCATCCCTCAATCTGAATCCCTGAGCCAATTTATAGGCTTAGCCCATAAAAGCTCCGACGGCTCGGTCCATAATGGCCTTAAAAGCCTGCCATTAGCCCCAAATTAAATTAGAAATGGATTAATAAATTAATTGATTGGATTATCCCTGAACATTGGCGAGCAAACGCTCTCCCAACATTCCAGAACTCGTGAACAACGCGAGAGCGTTCGCGGGCATAAGGCTCGCGAATGCTAGCGAGCGTTACATTTTTTTTTCTTTAAAACTTTTTCCAACAATCCTCGATAAAAGTTTTAAACTAAAAAAATAAAATTAATATAACATAAATTTTAGTGCATCTTATTGCGTAATAGGTAAGATGTCTTACGGACTTGAACCTCAGTATTGACTGTATACATTTAAAGGAACCATAGTGGATTAAACCTTGAACTAGGTCCTTGACTCAGACTTCTACTAATCACACACACAGTATGGATCAATTGAGTTTAAGCGGTTAGCGCATATTAATGCCTTGCGCTTAGTACCTTAATTTTTATGAGAATTCTTTAAGGTTAGCTCAAACCTTTAGTCATGGCCTAATATGACAATTCTCATATAGGTGAATCCTCCAAGAGTATTTGTGACAATACCTATAGATAACCTGCCTCATATCTATTAAGAGTATGACTCAATCTTACACAAATTTACTTTGTCACTTTATAAGAGCACTCATCATAGGGATGGGATAAATTTTTTTTTAAATTTGTGCTCTAACATGATTACTCTATCAGCTTCGTTTCTACCACATTGAACCTCATTCATGGCCAGTGAAAAATTAAAACCAACCTAATCTATATAGAAACTATATATATACACACACACATATTTACGTATATACATATGCATATTAGAATCAAACATGGCCAGGTGGCCCATCTAACCTAGATCAAAATTTTGTGGGCTTGGATATTAAAAAAAATCCTAATTAGATTTTAAATGTGAGAAAAAAATGTAATGCTTAATGGATGGACCTTAAATCAACCTTAGGCTAAACTTGGAGCAAAATTATGGGCTTGATAGTTGGGTTGGGCCAAAGCTGAGCATGGTACCAAGCCTAGCTACCAGTTTGTAGCATACCCGAGTTTGGTTCAGCCTGACATTTGATATGCTCTACTGGGAAATAAAACTTACAAGTGGTAAAAAGTTGCTTTGATCACGTTTCAAGTCGTACAAATTGAAGTTACTATAATATAAGTGACTAAATTGGATAACAAGGGTCGGGTTGGGACTAGGTGTAAGTAAAGGGTTCTATAATTTAATGTTGGGTTGGGACAATGTATGTATAAGTAAAGAGTTCTATAATTTGATATTGGGTTGGGACTATGTATGTTTCAAGATTTCTTGCGTTGATTTGTATCAGCCAAATAAACAAACTAGCTATTGATTGTTTCGGTTTTAAAATGCATCAAAACCAAAGTTAGGATGGAAATAGCTACGAGCAGTCTTTGCAAGCGAGGTTGCATCAAATTTATCATATAACTACGTACATCCTCAAGCTACACATGAGCACTGCTTTAATTTTAATTTTAAAATAAAAATAAATAAATAAAATAAAGTTTAGAAATATTGTTTATAGACTAAATTTATAAAATAATCCATTACTATTTCTTTTTAGGCTTATTTTTACTTCTCGGCTATGGTAGATAAGATCTGTATTAAAATATTTTGTACTTATATTAAATTTAAGGAATTGTCATAAGCCATTAGTTGTTTAGAGAATACATGCATGTTATAGAAATTTTTAAAAGAAATAACTCAATAGTGTTTATAGAGTTAAGAGGGAAAGATAGCTTTTTAAGCTTAGAGATAAAAGTGTTTTGGCAAAAAACACATATGGAAATTGAAAAAGAATACCACTTTAAAAAATAAAATTAATAAATTAAATGAAATAAAATTCTTTTGAAGACAGGATTGCAACAAATATTTTTTAATAGAATTTCTATATGAAAAATTTTAATAATTGAATATTGTTCATATACCTCTATTTATATATAATGATGATAATAATAATAATAATAATAATAATAATATCAATAATTATGGTTTTAATATGGGAAAAGAGAGAGATAATACAGTTTAATTAGCCATTAAAGTAATCCATATAGAAAAAGAAAAAAATTATCTACATTAATTATTATTAAATAAAATTAAACATATGGAAATAAAAGAGAATATTCGGTCTATCTTCTTAGCTTTACTATATTATTAAATTAAAAATAATGATGATTCTCCTATTTATGCTTTGCCTTGATTTCAAGTCTGTTTTTAATTTTATTTTAATTTTATTTTTAGAAACCGAAGACCGGCCAGTCCAACACGATTGAGCCTCCCATAAAAGTCTTAAGGGGTCTTTCACTGAAGGGCCCATGCCGGTTTCTAGTCTATGAAAGTCTTGTACATCGCTCCGGCGCAGCATGGCCTGCATCGGGCGCAGTGATTTACCCGCATGCAGGCCAACGCATCAGTGATATGGGACCCATAGGTGGGCTTCACGGTGCGGGCCTGTATGTGGGTAAATCATCGTGCCTGATGCAAGCCATGCTACACCAAAGATGGTGTACTAAGACTTTCTCGTAACCTTAATACCATCCAGTTAATGGCCCATTATCACATGTGGAAAGTAGAGAGTATGCTATTTGATTCCTGACACAATACGGTAAAGTTAGTAGATATGATTTTAATTTTATGAAGCTGAGATTATTTTTGAGTTTGTCTATTGGGACTAAATTTTAGTAATATCATTTTGCCATGGAATTCTATTTATACCAAATATTTGATTACTTGTCAAAGAGACAATTTATTCATTAATCAAGAAATCATAGACTCCTCGTGTAGATGAATTGAAAGGTTATAATTTTAAGGCATACAAGTGGACTCAAACTTCTCGGTATGTCAGCAAATCTATCAAAAGGACAACAATTGAAATTCATAGAATGGCCAATGTATCCCATAATAAGATTTCTTCTATGAAATTGATCACTATAGCTATACTTTAATAGAGGATCTTGTAGCTTATTAAAGTCATTGAGGGCAAATTTTATGTATCCTTTGATTTCAAATCCTAAAGGGCATTATCACAATTGTCTCAGAAATGTTAATTAGTTAAATGTCACATTCTTAAGGTATTGTTTGAATTGGATAAAAAAGTGAGCAAAATTATTTATTAGGGATTGTAGAGTATAAAATATTTTATATCAACTAACAGCATAGTAGATAAACATATTATTTTTATTATACTTATATATGTATGTATATATGATTGATGAAAAAATATAGATAATATCATATAATGAAACAATAAATACTATTAGAATATTATAATATATTATCATATTGCATTACTTAATGTTATAATATTATCATATGATATTACAATATTATTTTCATTTTACAATTTAGTGTAAATTATTTTTAATCTATAATTCATGTATGATAACAAATAATATTATAATTTAATTCATGTAATATTTAATATGAAATAATGATACAATATTATAAATATATTAGCAGTTGTTTTGGTATTAAATGGTTAATGATTTTGGATTCTTATGATGTACTCCTCAAATCTTAGGATTAAGCATTCTTGTGAAATTAATTTCATTTGTTAGATTTAATTACATATAAATTATTTCTTTCCTTTTTTACTTTAATGTTTGATACAACTCCCATTTAGAAATTGTGAAAATCTTCTTATGGTGAAAATCCTTTCTTCTCATACCAAGACAAATAAAATCTTATCTCTTGACTTAGCTAGATCAATTGATCATTCTATTTGGCACATAATGTTGAGAGGCAGACAATAGATGAAACAATAGTTCTTATTTCTATATGAATTTTGTGGATTGCATATGTGAAAATTATAACACTAATTAGTTAGACTAAATAAATAAACTTTAATGTGGCCACAATCAATGTAGCACCTTAGAAAAATGATCCAATCACATGAAAACTACCAATATCGAATCATGTTTATCATTATAACCCATACTGATATAGGGTCAATTTATAATTACAAAGATCAATAATTATCGTGGATCATTATTGAGCTTTAGGTGCTTACAAACTGCTAATCAAATCCTCTTACAGAGATGCACTTAGGCCCAAATCAAACAGAACACTTTATCAAGACTTATTTCATTTGCATTATTAGACCAAATTCATCTAACCAATTTTGTAAAATTAAAATCGCTACAAACATATGGTGCCACACACATTTACGATTTCCAACAACTCAATCCGAGAAGGAGAAAAAAAAAGCAATGACAAAGTTGCACTTCTCATCCCAAGCTTATTCTAAGAACAATAACACTAAAAGAGCGACCATCATTGGTAGCAACCTCAAGCCGCACCAGCAGTAAAGTTATCAACATCATCGTCATCCGAGGGAGTTGCACCATCATCATCTCCAGAAGTACTCACCCCATCGTCGTCGCTTGAGTTAATTTGGAGTCTCCAAAAAAATAAGGTAGACTACCTTGCTCGTTTACTCCTCGAAGAGTGACGCACCAAGGACCACACCATACCATTTCAACACTGCTACTGCCGCCAAAGAAACCCAATCGACGTCCACATGCATCCTAGGACCATAAGGGCAAGGCACGACGGTGAAGTGCATGAAGCAAAGGTCCATCAGTTAATTAGTGATAAAGATTCAGTGGATGCGAGCTAAGCCACGACAATAGAATGAGTTCCAAGAGGGATAACTGCACTGCCAAGCCAATTGGTTGACATTGGTTAGGTCTGATGGACTGGGCCCGATGCTGACGACCAATGGGAATGTAAGATCTGATAGCTACCAACTTGTGAAGATGATGACCAAGGTCCTCGCTTTCTCTCTCCCTCTCCCGCTCTCTCTCTCTCTCTCTCTCTCCTTCTCTCTCTCTCTCTCCCGCTTAACTAGCCGATACTCCTCTCCCTTGGTTTGGATACTATAAGGCTCCTACTCCCCCCACCCCTTGAAATATATAGATGGGAAGAGATAAAAAGAAGTTCATTGAACCATTAGCATTAAGGATAATAGAGGAAAGCAATTATGGCGGTATCCATTGCGCAAACGGGTTAAAGGCTCAATGGTTACATAGCGATGTCGTTTATCTGAAGTTTAAAGGCAAAATTGCTCTACTTTCGAATGCATTAGAACATCGGATGAAAGTTAATTAATTTTTTGTAACTTATAAATAAGTTTAGGGTCATACAACGAATGCCATTGAAATAGCACATATATAACAACTAGATTTTCTCATGGCATTTTTAAGGCTTCAATAATCAGCAATGAACATAGCTTTATGGTTGTGTGGATGACTATTTCTTGATGATATCACCGAAGAATTACAAAAATAAATTTTGGATAGAAATCATGATAAAGCTTAGAAAAAATTTATTCTTCAATGGACCATGGGTCCTATGGCTGACAAATATTTGCGTTATGACAGAGGTGATTTCTTTATTACTTGCTCCTTTGTTATTAAGAAAATGGGTAATAACTTTGTCTCCTATAATTTAAAATATTTCTATGAAATTATGATTTTAATTATTGAGCTTTAAAGTCTATTTCTTGAGAACAACAAATTTTTTTATTATATCTTTATATAATTATTATGTTTCATTATGGCCTAGCCATTACAAAATCCAAGCATTATTGATTTGATGCTTATATGATATTCCTAAATGATGAACAATATGCCACCATGATGATCTGGCATCCTTAAGCGGCCCACTATTGCAAAAGGTCTCATAGTACTGGACCCAATTTGGATCCTCCTAGGCCATAAATTGGCTACCATTTAGGCAAGGCATGTCTTCAACATTCTTGATCCTTTCTTCAACAACTATACTAGTGCCCTGTAATGCCCACATGTACATGCCTCTTGAACCTCATCACGAAAGGTGCAATGTTGTCATTCACGTTAAGGCCTTAATCCATTGAAGGAGCTCATAGTAGAGGCTCACCAGGAGGGAGACTCTCATCTGCCATGCAAGAGAGCATGAATGATAGGATCTTTGTTAGGGCCTCCTTAGGTTGCACTCCTGCACCACCTTATAGGGGTGGAGGCATGTATATTGATGAGAGGGCCTTGGCCTTCCTAAAATTTTAAAGTTTCCTCAAAAATAATATAATAAAGTCAAGTTTAAGCTCATTCAAAGAATGACTTTTTATTTTCTTAAGCTGATCCCTTCAAGAAAAGTTTAATCATTATAATATATAATTAAAATAATATGATGAAGCCAAACAAACACAAGTTATAAGAAAGAAGTAGTTCCAAGTCTAATCAAAATTTATATGATATTACAATATTTTTTATTTTATAATTTAATATAAATTATTTTTAATCTATAATTAAAGTATTGTAATAAATAACATTATAATTTAATCCAAATGTTATTTAATATGAAATAATGATACAATGTTATGAAATATATTATGGGCTATTTTGTTATTAAATGGTTAATGATTTTGGATTTCTATGATAAGCTCCTAAGATCTCATTCTTAAATATTCTTATGAAATTAATTTTATTTATTTGTTTAATTACATATAGATTATTACTTTCCTTTTTATTTTAATATTTGCTATAATTTTCATCTAGAAATTATGAAAATCTTCTTATAATGATAATTTTCATCTAGAAATCTCCTTATCTCTTGACCACGCCACCCCATGTCATCAGGCGCAGTCCCGTCATCGTTTGTGCTGTTGCTGCCGTACGCGTCCTCAAAGGAGACCCAGTCGATGTCCATGTGCATCCTAGGACCATAAATAAGGGCAGGGCACGGCAGTGAAGGCAACGAGACGACAGTCTATGCAGCCAGTGATAAAGAGCCGGCGGACATGAGCTAAGCCATGATAATAGAATGAGTTCTGGAGAGGCCAGTCGCAGCACCAGGCCAGCTGGTTGATGAGGATCAGGCCTGGTGAACCGGTCACATTGCGGATATCTACGGCGGTCGGTGATAAAGAAAGATCGGATAGCTGCCAATTTGCAAAGGTGACAACCAACATCCTCTCCCTCTTCTCTCTACTCTCCCTCGACTTATAACTACTCGTAATCTTTTCCCTTGCTTTGGAGACCATGAGGCTCCTCCTCCCACCACCACTTGAAATATAGGTGGGGAGAGATGAGGAGGAGTTCTTTGAACCGCTGGCATTGAAGGGTGATAGAGGGAGGTAATTATGGTGGTATGCATTGCGCGAACAAACGTGGTGCTCTGCGAACGAGTTGCGGAGCTCAATGATTGCAGGATGGTGTCGTTTATCTGGCAGTTTAAAGGCGAGGTTTCCTACTTTCCATTGCACTGGAACGTCGGATGGAAAGTTAGTTAATTTTTTTTTTTTTAACATAGAAATAGGATTAGAGGTTCATACAGCGGATACCATTGATAACCACGCTTAATAATCTGAATTTTCTCGTGGCATTTTCGAGGCTTCAATTGCCAGCAATGAATAAACTTTATGGTCGTATGGATAACCATTTCTTAATGATATCATGACAGCATTACAGAAATTAATTTCAGATAAAAATCATGATAAAGCTGAGTAGAAATTTCTTTTTCAACGGATATCTTTTAAGAGCCAAGCTTTGGTATTGGTAAGAAAATGTATCGAGACCCTTTGTAGCTCACGGGCGGCAAAATATGCATTATGACGTAGGTGATATCTTTTATTACTCGCTCCTATAGTAGTAAGAAATAGATATTAACCTTTTCTCCTATATAATTTAATGATCGATATGAAAAAATATTTTGAGGAAATTATGTTTTAATCATTGAATATTTTAAGGGTCCATTTCTCTCAACTATAAATAAAAAGCTTTATTATATTCTTGCGCTATATATCATTTTATTATGGTCTACAACATTGTTGGTTTGATGCTTATGTGGTATTCTTAAATGGTAAACAACATGGCACTACGATAACCTCGAATATTACAATGAGTCGGGCCTTGATCGGGTTGGTCGTGGGAATTAGTTGGAAGCTGGATTCCCAAGCATGCCTTCTACTTAATTAGTGCTAGTGCCAGACCCAATCGATCTGCATGCATGCGCCCTTCTGAGCCACCAAGTTGGCTAGCTTTTAGGCAAGACATGCCTCCACACACTCTTGATCCTTACTCTAGCAACTGCACTAGTGTCCTGTAATGCTTGCACATCTCCCGAACCTCATCGCAAAAGGTACGGTGTTACCGTTCTTGCATTGTGATCCGCCAATGCCACCACTTACGACATCAGAAGCTTCATTCATTGGAGGAGCTCATAGTAGGGGCTCACCAAGGAAACACTCATCTGTCACCCAAGAGAGCATGAATGATAGACTTGTTGGGCCTGGTGTGGTGCTATTAAGGCCCAGGTGGGCTAACTTGTATTGGGCTGGGTTTGAGTCCAAGGGTTGAGATTAAATCAAGTCACGGGTGTACACGGGCTTGGGGATTAGTTTAATCTCATTGGTTTAGTCCATGGAGTTTTTTGTTGAGTCTGGGCCTGGCCCACTTCGTGGATGTATTTAAACTCTAGTCTCTAGGGTTTGGATGTAATAGAGAACAGATTCTTTTCTCCCAAAAATTCCCTTCTCTCATCATCGGGCGGCAGCCCTTTCTTTCTCCTCCCCATCTTCCTCCTTTTCAAGAAGTAAACCTAACAGGATTAGAAATCCTTAATTCTAGTTCTTGTTGAACGGGGAATCCCATTGCTATTCATCAAGGTCTAAACCTAACAGGATTAGAAATCCTTAGTTCTAGTTCTGTTTCAACGGGGAATCCCATTGCTATTCATCAAGGTCTAAACCTAACAGGATTAGAAATCCTTAGTTCTAGTTCTTGTTCAACGGGGAATCCCATTGCTATTCATCAAGGTATAAACCCTAACAAGTGGTATCAGAGCCTGGTTCAAGGAGTAATCTGGAGGCCTTCAAGGAGTTGAAATAATTTCAACAGAATCTCGTCAAGGTACTTCTCTATTTTATAAAATTTATTTTTGTGCTATTTTTGAAATTGGCCATTGGGAGTAGCATAAAAATAGAGGTTGAGAAGTTTGATGGGAAGGGAAGTTTCTCCATGTGGAAAGTCCGGATAGAGGACCTCCTTGTGCAGCAGGGTTTAGATTTGGCTTTGGAGGAAAGGCCAGATGGGATGACAGACAAGCAGTGGATTTCATTGGAGAAGAAGACATGTTCAATGATCAGGGGCTGTCTGGCGGATTCAGTCCTCTATTCAGTGCTGGAGGAGAAGACCCCGAAGGGACTCTGGACGAAGTTGCACACCCTCTATATGGGGAAGAATATGTGCAACAAGTTGATGTTGAAGAAGCGCCTCTACAGCCTTCGGATGTCAGAAGGTGGAGATGTGCTGGGTCACATCCAGATATTCGACCAGATGAGCAATGAACTTCTGAATGTTGGGGTCAAGATGGAGGAAGAAGATAAAGCACTTCTACTTTATGTTCAATGCCCACGTCTTATGACTCATTGGTCACAACACTGCTCTATGGAAAGGAGACATTAATTTATGAAGATATTGTCTCGGTGCTTCGGACGAATGAGCAGAGGGAGAAGATGACCAAGGAAGCTGTTCCCCAGGAGGGTCTATCAGTTGGGGAAAGGACAGGCAGAGGTAGGGGCAGGGACAGAAGTAAGTCTGGAGGACGATCAAAGTCCAGGAAAGGCAAGAGAGAGTTGAAGTGCTATAAGTGTGGAGAGGTAGGACATTTTAAGAAGAATTGTCCTAAGTGAAAAAATCAGAAGGGAGAAAAAGGAGGATCTGAGTCAGTGAGTACAGTTACAGATCAGAAGGTGGAGGATGATCTCTTGGTTGTATCAGATGATCACAGGCACAGCACAGAGATGTGGACCTTGGATTCAGCCTGTTCTCATCATTACACTCCCAACCGGTCGTGGTTCAGTACTTACACAGAGGTTGAGGAGGGGAATGTGACTCTTGGAGATAATCACCCTTGCAAGGTGGCAGGTATTGGCACAGTGAGGGTGAGGATGTTTGATGGTATGGTGCGCACTCTTACCAGTGTGAAGCATGTTCCAGAACTCAGAAGAATCTGGTATCACTGGGGTACTTGGAGCGGACTGGATACAGCTTCAGCAGTCGTGCCAGGAGTGGAGTTCTGAACATCTCCAATGGAGCCATGGTGGTGATGAGAGGGAGGAGGCTGGAAAATAATCTATACAAGATGGAGGGCTCTGTGATGACTGTGAAATCTGAGGTGGCAGCTGTGGAGCAAGATCCCCGGGATGTGTACAGGATGTGGCATTACCGCTGGGCCACATGGGAGACAAGGGGATGAAAGAACTGAGCAAGAGAGGTCTGCTTCCAGACTTGAGTAGCGGAGATATGGAGATCTGTGAGCCTTGTCAGATGGGAAAGCAGAGGAGAGTACAGTTCTCAGTCAGCACAGCTAGGAGTGCTGAACCCCTGGAGTTAGTACACACAGATGTCTGGGGACCAGCCCCAGTTTCTGCAAGGAATGGGGCCAGATACTTTATGACCCTGATAGATGATTTCTCAAGGAAGCTGTGGATCTACTTTATGAAGGAGAAATCAGAGGTCTTCACCAAGTTCAAAATCTGGAAGGCTGAGGTGGAGAAGGAGCAGGGTAAAAGTGTGAAGTGTCTGAGGTCTGATAATGGCGGGGAATACACCAGCAGGGAGTTCCAGATTTTTTGTGAGGAGTGGGGCATCAGAAGGCACTTCTCGGTGATGGGAACTCCTCAACAGAATGGGGTGGCTGAGAGGATGAACAGAACACTATTGGAAAAGGCAAGATGCTTAAGGCTGCAGGCAGGGCTTCCAAAGATGTTCTGGGTTGACGCAGTAGATGCAGCTAGCTACTTGGTCAATCGGTCACCGCACACCAGGTTAGATGGAGACATTCCAGAGGAGATATGGTCCGGAAGGAAGACAGCCTAAACCATCTAAGGTGTTTGGATGCACAGCATATGTGCATGTTGGAGCTGGGGAGCGGAGTAAGTTGGATGCCAGGTCTAAGAAGATGGTGTTCCTAGGCTACCCGCGAGGAGTCAAGGGGTATCGGCTATGGGACCCCTTGGAGAAGAAGGTTGTCATCAGCAGAGATGTAACCTTTGATGAGAGCTCAATCCTCCAGAACAGAAGTGGCATGGATGCACAGCAGGGACTACAGGAGGTAGAACACGGTAACACTAGTCAGACAACCTCCTATACAGTTGTGCCATTTGCTAGTGGATCAGGAGGATTTGAGATTCAGGTGGAGAGGACTGACAGAGGGGGTAGAAGCCAGGGAGTTCAGCAGGATGCAGCTGGACAGGGGACTGATACTGGGATCGCACAGCAAAGGCCCAGGAGGAACGTGCGACCACCAGTTCGATACGGCTTTGAGGATTCGTTGTCATATGCCCTGGTGACAGCGAATGGAGACCCTTTCACCTATGAGGAGGCTATGGAAAGTCAGGATAGAGATAGGTGGATCCATGCTATGGCAGAGGAAATGCAGTCTCTTCACAGCAATAATACGTGGCAGGTGGTCCAGCTGCCAAAGGAAAGAAACCCATTGGTTGTAAATGGGTTTATCAGCGCAAGGAAGGAGCTTCAGAACAAGAGGGTATCAGGTATAAGGCAAGACTAGTGGCCAAAGGACACTCTCAGAAAGAAGGCATCGATTATGGTGAGATATTTTCTCCAGTTGTCAGGCACACTTCCATCAGACTATTATTGAGTATTGTAGCAGCTCAGGACTTGGAGCTGGAGCAGATGGATGTGAAGACAGCATTCCTCCATGGTCATTTGGAGGAGAGCATCTACATGGAGCAGCCACCAGGGTTTAGAGAACCAAGATCAGATGGGAAAGTCTGTTTGCTGAAGAAATCTCTGTATGGGCTGAAGCAGTCGCCGAGGCAGTGGTACAAGAGATTTGACACTTATGTTAGGAGCATTGGACTTTTCAGGTGTGAGTATGATTCTTGTGTGTATGTTAAATCTCTGGATGATGGGTCTAGGATGTACTTACTCTTGTATGTAGATGACATGCTGATAGCATGCAAGAGTAAGAAGGCTGTACAGGAACTGAAGATAGCTTTGTCTCGGGAGTTTGAGATGAAGAATCTGGGGCCAGCCAGGAAGATCCTAGGGATGGAATCATCAGAGATAGATCCAAAGGTGTGCTGCATCTGAGTCAGGGTGGCTACATTAAAAAGATTCTGGAGCGATATGGGATGAAGGATGCCAAACCGACAGCACTACCTTTGGCAGCACATTTTTCCTTATCGAAGACCATGTCACCACAGACTGAGGTGGAGGCTCAGGAGATGGAGAAGGTACCATATGCTTCTGGTGTTGGGAGCCTTATGTATGCCATGGTATGTTGTAGGCCAGACATAGCCCATGCAGTGAGCCAGGTGAGCAGGTTCATGGCGCAGCCTGGTAGGGAGCACTGGCGAGCACTGAAGGGAATCTTCAGGTACTTGGTAGGTACAGTTGGGGTTGGTATTTGCTATGGACAGCAAGAAGATGCTGAGAGATCCAACTTATCCAAGGAGGCTCGTGGGCAGTTATATGGGTATGTGGATGCATACTTTGGTGGAGATGTGGATACTAGGAGATCCACAACAGGCTTTGTGTTCAGCCTGTTTGGTGGTCCAGTATCGTGGAGATCATGTCTGCAGCCCATCACAGCCTTATCTACCACGGAGGCAGAATACATAGGTATCACAGAGGCAGCAAAGGAAGCTCTTTGGCTGAACGGGCTTGATGCTGGAGATGGGACTTGATCAGAAGGTTGTCCAGGTGCATAGTGACAGCCAGAGTGCTCTGATGCTTGCGCAGAATGCAGTCTATCATGCCAGGATGAAGCACATTGACCTCAGATACCACAGGATCAGAGAGCTGGTGGAAGATGGTGAGGTGGAGCTGGTGAAGGTATACACCAAAGAAAATCCAGCAGATGCACTGACTAAGGTTCTTCCACGGGACAGTTTTCAAAAGTGTATTTTGTTGTTAAAGCTGATGGACACAGTGGACGTGCTGAGGCCTTGAAAGCACCAAGGTGGAGATTGTTGGGCCTGGTGTGGTGCTATTAAGGCCCAGGTGGGCTAACTTGTATTGGGCTGGGTTTGAGTCCAAGGGTTGAGATTAAATCAAGTCACGGGTGTACACGGGCTTGGGGATTAGTTTAATCTCATTGGTTTAGTCCATGGGAGTTTTTTGTTGAGTCTGGGCCTGGCCCACTTCGTGGATGTATTTAAACTCTAGTCTCTAGGGTTTGGATGTAATAGAGAACAGATTCTTTTCTCCCAAAAATTCCCTTCTCTCATCATAGGGCGGCAGCCCTTTCTTTCTCCTCCCCATCTTCCTCCTTTTCAAGAAGTAAACCTAACAGGATTAGAAATCCTTAATTCTAGTTCTTGTTGAACGGGGAATCCCATTGCTATTCATCAAGGTCTAAACCTAACAGGATTAGAAATCCTTAGTTCTAGTTCTTGTTCAACGGGAAATCCCATTGCTATTCATCAAGGTCTAAACCCTAACAAGACTCACTGTTAGGATCCCCCCAGGTTGCACCCAATGAGGCATGTGTATTGGGGGAAAAGGGCCTTGGCCCCGCTACAATTTTAGACGTCCCATTAAAAATAATATGGTGAAGTTAGGCTTACACTAGTTAAATGAAAGACTTTTTATTTTCTGAAAGCTGACCCTTTTTAAAAAAGTTTAAGTATTATAATATATAGAAATGATACGATGAATTCTGGTAGACACTAGTTTTTTTTTTTTTTTGGTACAAAAACGGGCGATCACACTAACCTAGTGCGAGTCAGCCCAGAAAGATTCGAATACAAAATTTACTGTAAAATAGAAGGACAGGGATCGCTCGGCTTCCAAAACCACGATCCAGCATGCTGGGCCACAAAGGATGCTACCCAGTCCACCGCCGAATTGGCTTCACAATAAATATGGTGAATCCGGATACAGTCGACCTTGGAAAGGATGGAACAAATGTCCGTCAGCATCGGATTAGTAGGACCAGAATGCAATTCTCCTTCTGCAGCCAGGAAATAACCGACAGGGAATCACCCTCAATGACAACCCTATGGGCCTGAAGAGTCCTGACAGCATAAGAAATGCCCGCCCAGGCCGCATAAAGCTCAGACATCAGGACGGAGGAGTTAATAGAACCAAAACCTCCCGCTCCCAGAAGCTTACCCTGAGGGCCACGGACGAGGAAACCATAACCAACAGCTCTGCCACGGACACTACCATCAAAATTGATTTTGACGAACCCTGGAGGAGGGGGATCCCAGGAGATGAACACCGAATGACGGTTCGCTGCCGAAGCAGCAGGGGATCCCCAGAGGCCAGAGACATCAGAACCAACCCGGGCACAGTCCATGACCAAAGATCTGATTTTCCTCATAATTCTGAGGGAAGACATAGGGTCGTCCGTGAAAAGAATCTGGTTTCTCAATAACCAGATATGATAAGCCGTGGCAATCCAACAGCTGCACCTCTGCGGAGAAGCTCTACGAATATCCAGGAAGAAAGAAGAGCGAGGAGAACCCTGATCGTCCATCCTGAAAGAATAACCTACCCTCTGCCATATCCGACTCACCCTGGGGCAGGTAAAGATAGCATGGTCAGAGGATTCATCCTCCACCCTACATAAAGGACAGCACGGATGAATCGACAGACCCCTTCTAGAAAGAAGAAGACAAGTAGGAAGACAATCCCACATAAGCTTCCACATAAATAGCTTCACTCTGGGGAGGGTAGGAAGCTTCCAAATCCACTCTGCATCCATCGAACGCTGGGACCCCGGCCTGAAAATCATCATCAAATCCTTGATAGGAGCCCTAGAGAGACAAGATCTCTGCCAAAGTCTGGAGTCAGATGAGCAACCTGGGATAATGGGCATCGAGAGAATACGCCTAGAAAGCTCCAACCCAAAGAAATGGGTCACAGAGGGGATATGCCAGGTAGGGGGATCAGAAGAAATCAAATCCTTTACCCGAAGGTTATAAGGGATGTCAATACTTTTAAAAGAGGGCCATCGTGAGAGAGGAATATCCGAAAACCAAATATCCTGAATAACATCAATAGATGATCCATCTCCCATCATACACGTAACATTACCCCTGATAGCCTGACCAAATCTGCAAACTTCCTTCCAAAAAGAGGAGCAACCACGAGGTGGCCTGATATAAGAATCCGGCATCTAGGCACCATACCTAGCACGCATCATGGTACTCCAAAGGCAATGCGGCTCCAGAAGGAATCTAGAAGCATGTCTGGCAAGAAGGGCATCCCTTCTAACAATCAGAGACTGGATCCCAAGCCCGCCGTCTTGGATAGGCATGCAGATAGTTTCCCAGGATAGAAGATGCATACCATGACCTTCTTGTGTAGAAGCCCACAGAAAATCACGGAAACTTCTCTCAATCCTCTTAAGACAAGTAATTAGAATAATAGAATTAGACAGAAGGTACATGGGAAGGGAGGAGAGAACCGAGCGTATAATAATAATCCTGGCCATCATCGAAAGGCCAGTATCTTGCCACCCCTCCATACGCTGATGAATCCTCCTCTCAAGCTCATAGTAATCAGAGCAACGGAGACGTCTTCCTGTGATAGGAATCCCCAATACATCAATCTGTCTGTCTGAGTAGAAATTCCCGATAAAGAAATAATGGCTTCCCTGATAGCTCTAGGAGTCTTCGGGCTAAAACATATAGTGGACTTTAGAAAATTAACCTTCTGGCCCGAAGCCTGACAATATGCTGGATAATAGAATAGAAAGATGACGCATTAACAATAGAAGCCTGGCCTAGGAGAATGCAGTCATCCACAAACAGGAGATGGGACACCAAAGGGCCCTCCGCACCAGCCAAAAATGGGACTATCCTCCAATCTCTCTGCGCCTGATGGAAAGCCCGAGATAGATCATCCACAGCTAGAATAAACAACAAAGGGGATAAAGGGCAACCCTGTCGGATCCCCACAGTAGAGTGAAAGAATCTGGTCGGACTCCCATTAATAATTATAGAAAAGGACGGCGTCTGGATGCAAGCCATAATCCACTCAATGAACAAGCCATCAACTCCAAACTCCATAAGAGAGCGGTGCAAAAAGGCCCAATTCAGTCTGTCATAGGCTCTCTCCATATCAAATTTAACAGCCATAAGACTACTCCTAGCCGAAGCTCTCTGCAAATCAAACATAAATTCCTGGGCAATGAGAATATTATCTGAAATAGAATGCCCTCTAATAAACGCCCCTTGTTCAGCTGAAATTAAGCGAGGGATCACCAGAGAAAGATGACGAGCCAAAAGCCGAGCACAGACCTTATAGAGAGTAGTGCAAAGACTAATGGGCCGAAAATGCTGAGGAAGGGAGGCATCAGGACGCTTAGGCACCAAAGAAATAAAGGTCTGATTCCATTCCGCAGGAATTTGTTTAGCCAGAAAAACAGACTGAATTGCCAATACCACCTCCTGACCCACAATGTCCCAATAATGACGATAAAAGAAAGGCGGAAACCCATCAGGCCCAGGGGCCTTATCCGGGCCAAGGTCCCAAAGGGCCACCTTAATCTCGTCCGCAGAAATTGATCTGGCCAGCATACTGTTATCCAAGGAAGAGATTTTCACAGAATCAGAAACAGGAATTACCGGCCCCCCCACCAGAAGAATCAGCCCATCTAGACTGGAAAAAATGAAGAATCATCTCCCTAATAGATTGGGTATCCTCCTGAGTATTCCCCTCATCATCTACTAATCTCGAATCCTATTGGCAGCACGCCGCTTCAGAGTAGCCTGATGAAAAATCTGGTATTACGATCGCCATCACAGATCCACTGAGCCCTGGATCGCTGCCACCAATAAACCTCCTGCTGCCGAAGAAGAGAGTGATGCTGAGCAAGCTTATCCCGGAGAGAATAGAGGTCCGAGGCCTGCAAAAATCCGTCCTGATCTTCCTTAGCCTGTAGAGCGCTAATATCACTTTCTAACTGTTCAATATGTCTGACCAAATCCCCCAACTCCACTCTACTCCATCTGGATAATCTATGCCTGGTCATCTTAAGACGGCGAGATAAATGATAAACTGCATTACCCTTGACAGGGAGATGCCAGATGTGATGAATAATAGCACGAGCAGCTGAATGGGCAGTCCAAAACTACTCAAATCTGAACTGCTTGCGCTGATGCTGAACAACCTCCGTGGAAATCAAAATAGGGCAGTGATCAGAAGCAATTCTAGAAAGGTGAGTGACTGTAACCGCAGGGAACAAATGAAGCCACTGAGCTGTAGCCATAACTCTATCCAGCCTCTCCCAAACACAAGCAGAACCCTGCCGATTATTACACCAGGTGAATTGGGGTCCAGAGTATCCCAAATCTAGCAATCCAGCAGAATCAATGAAAGATCTGAATTCAGTTATGTCAGCTGAGCCAGTAACCCGTCTACCCCTTCTTTTCTCATTGGGCTCTGTAATGCAATTGAAATCCCTAGCAATAACAGAAGGAATACCTTGATCAAGAAGGGAAAAGTTCAGACCAGAGAATCCTTCTCTCCCGATAGTCAGTACTGGCGTAGACAACCGATAAAAGCCAAGGGTCAGAAGCACCTTTAGAGACAATCATACTTATCTGCTGACTACACTAATGAAATGCATCAATCGTAACCACAGTGGAACGCCAAAGAGCCAACATACCTCCTGACAATCCTTCAGCCTCCACGGCATACGAAGACCAAGATCGGGCCATCTGCTTACGAAACCGTGCCAGACTCTCACCCGACAGTCTCGTTTCCAAAAGGACACATATATCAAACTTATGCAGCTGCAACAATCTTCCAAAAGAGGAACGAAAGGATGGCTTACGAGCACCTCTTACATTCCACAGAAGAATCCTCATTTACAGACTGGGAGAAGCTAGGACCCCTCCATGGTCCTCCAACATAATGCTGTCAGCAATACCCCCTACCAATGGAGGGCAAACATCAGACTGAAGATCTGAACAGACCAGCGGCCCATCCATCTCCAAAGTAGAATCGTTTGACACGGAACCAGGACCCTGACCAACAGGACATCCGTCAATCTCCTCCGCAACGGGCCCAGAACCCTGGATAGACTGCCCCCTTGACCGAACAAGGTCACCGTTCTGGCCAGAAGGGGGTAAGTCAAGTCTGACACGAGGAGAAGATGTGGCCCCCCCTTTTTTAATCACAGAGGCCTTTCCTTTTTCCCTCCGGAGCACCGATTTAGGAAAAGATCTTGGAGACATTGACACCTCCGGTCTGGCCCGCTTCAGGGAACTCGGGATCCCGTCCCTACAGTCCATGTGGCCTTCAGCTCCCAGCTCCAGATCAAGAGAGGAGAAGGGATTGGAAGTCTTAACCACACTATTCAGAGGAGGATCACTGGCACTTTCCTTATTCACTGGCTGTTGCTTCTGATCACAGTGTTTCAATACGGCACCCCCAGGCACACCTCCCTTCGTCAAAGAGAAGGGGGACTTCTTCTTCCCCGACTGAATAACCGCAACGCCCGACCCTTCAGCAGTCACCTTGGATGAGGATAACTGCCGGCGAGCCACCTTCACCGGAGACTTCCAGCCATCACGCCGACCCTCTGACCCAGGGCGAAGCCCATCCACTGAGGAAGGGGAAGCAGAGACGAAGGCTGCAGAAGACGCAGACACACTCGGAAGAGAGCTTCTCCTTCCCACAGGCTGAGATCCCGGAGCACCTCTCCGCTGCCTCACAGCTAAAAGCCAGGGCCCAAAAACGGAAGCCGAAGCCAAATCCTCCTCAGCGAACGAGACGGGAGAGAGCAGGGACCTCCCAGATGAAGCGAACCGCAGTTCCAGCATAGCCCTTGAAGGTTTTCGTAAGAGAATTGTTGCCAAAACCTCTGGTTGAGACCTTGCACTCGAGCTCCTGGACGGAGAGGACGAGATAGGTCAATCCGCATACAAACCTGAGCAAAGCCACCTCCTCTGTTTCTCGCCAGAGTAGCAGCATCAGGACAGATGAAATCCCCCACCATAGCCAGTATAGATTTGAGGAAATCAACTTTCCAGAACTCAAGGGGGAGGTTCGGCAGCCGGACCCAGACCAACGCCGACGAGATTGAGTCCTCAGCCGGAGCGAAATCCGGCCGCCATCCTTCGATGCCAATAACCTGACCGTTGATAACCCACGGCCGTTGCATCACTAACTCCCGAGCTTCGGGAGATTCGAAGCGAAAGACATGGCAACGGAATGCCATGCTGATCAGAACAATTTCTCCAGGAACTCCGGCGCACCGAAATTCCCTGAGAAATGCATCCGCTGGAACCCATCGATGATAGGAACGAGAGATGATGGCTGACTGCATCCACCCGGCCACCTCCTCAGCAAGCTCCTTAGCTGGGAGGGTCACCACCTCAGGGAAGGCAGCCTCCAACCTCGCCACAGTGGCCGGCGATGGGGACGAAGCCACCCAAACGAACCCTCCTTCCGCCGCGACCCTCCTGGAAGCCCGGCCTACATCAGCTGCATCCGAGGCCATAGGAAGGACAGAGAGATCAAATAGGAGCACCTGAACCGCGGCGAAGACCAGACGACGACGATCGCCGAAAGATCGGGGAAGAAGCAAAGAGCAGCACGAATCTTAAAGCACTAAAGTCTAAGAGAACCGGAGCTTAGGCTGCACGATTCTTAAAGCATGAAAAAAAAAAACGAAAGCTTCATAAAATCTCTATTGGTAGACACTAGTTACAAGAAAGGAGTAGTTTCAAGTCTCATCAAAATTTATATGCTATGTAAATTTATTATTTGATTCAATGTTTGGTGATTGATTATCTTTTATTTATACAATACTTTAGCAATTTGTTAACAAAAAATACGGTTTAAGCAAAAGAAAATGGTAGGACCAATTGATGGCTTCCCCAAGAAAGAATTGTAGGGTAACTCGGTCCCCGAGAGAAAATTCTTAGCCTCACCACTGCCATGCATGTCATACAACTCCAATGCATGTCGGCACATGATGCTCAACTGGAGCCCCACCTTGAACTGTTTTTCCAACTACACCCGCTAGTCACTTACTATCCTCAACCCATCGCCACCATTGTTGGAATTGAACGGGGAGGTCATGTCGACGATGGCAGAGATCTTGAGGTCCAAGAGCTAGGCAGATGAGTCATGGCACTCAATGAGGGCATAGATGAGGGAGAAGTATTGGCTTCCTTGCTCGACATCATATTCGAGAAGGTAGATCCCAGGGTAATCCCTAGTGGCCTCAAGGATGGCGAGATTGGTAGAAATTGGTAGTGAGAAGGACAAGCGGAGAGATTGCAGAGCATCAGAGTAGTCGCTAGATTCTTGGTGTTGTAGAGGTGGAGATTGGATGATGAAGCATCTCGAACAATAGTAGCACTCGATGTGTAAGTATAGTGCGGCCACCATCGTCGCTTAAGCCACTCCTCACACTCATCACAGTGGCATGTCATCCACCACATAAGCATGCTACATAAGCATCAAATGAATGGTGTTACGATTTTATAATAACATGGGCTATAATAAAACAAAAATAATGGTATAAGAATGTAATAAAAAAAATTTGTAGTTCAAGAAATAAAGTGAAATAGATTTTAAAGCTCAATCATCAAATATTTTTAAATTGGCTGAGTATATAGATTCCAACCGGTAATGCTAAAAATTGACATAACACTATACTATTCCGGCCATGTTTAGTGAGGGTTTCTCAATTTGGATTGGACTTGAAACTCAAATAGGTCCAGCATAGGGTGTGTACGGATTCAAATTAATCATGGGATTTGGTTTCATTCAGATTAAGATAGTTCTAAGTTTATGTTTTATATTCGGGTGAAGATAGAGCTGATGACAAGCCAGATTATCTACCCAACTCAATCTAAAATTTTATGAGCTTGGTATTAAAAATAGACTTGCGGAATGAAAGCAGACCAATATATATAATCTAAAACTAAGCTAAGCGAGAAAAAATTAAAACCAACCTAGTATGAACAGAAACTATATATGTTTAATCAATGGATCTTAAATCAATCTTATACTAAGCCTGGAGCAAAATTATGGGCTTGATAGTTGGGCTGGGTGGAAGTTAAGCATGGTACCAAGCCTAGCGACCAATTTGTAGCATGCATGAGTTTGGTTTAGCTTGACTTTTGATCTGCTCTACTGAAGAATAAGACCCTACGAGTGGTTAAAAGTTGGAGTTAAAAGTTGCTTTGGTCATGTTTCAAGTCATACGAATTGGACTACATTGTAATCTAATTGACTAAATTAGATAGCAAGGGTTGGGTTGAGACTAGGTATGAGTAAAGAGTCCTATAATTTGATATTAGGTTGGGACTATATATGTTTCAAGATTGCATGCATTGATTCGTATCAGCTAAATAAACAAACTAACTTTTGATGGTTTCGATTTAAAAATGCATCAAAACCAAAGTTAATATGAAAACAGCTATGAGCAATCTTTGCAAGCGAGGTTGCAACAAATTTATTATATAACTGCATACATCCTCAGGCTGTATGGATGTTGCTTTAGTTTTAATTTTAATTTAAAAATAAAAATAAATAAAAAAATTAAATTTTAGAAATATTATTTATAGACTAATTTTATAAAATAATCTATTATTATTATTATTTCTTTCTTGATTTAAATTTGCTTCTCGGTAGATAAGATCTATACTAAAACATAATATACATATATTAAATTTAAAGAATTATCATTAGCCATTAGTTGTCTATAGCATACATGTTACAAAAATTTTTAATAGAAATAACTCATTCAGTGTTTATAGAGCTAAGAGGGAATGATAACTTTTAAACCTTGAGATAAAAGTGTTTTGAAAAATATATACATACATAGAAACTTAAAAAATACTACTTTAAAAATTAAAATTAATAAATTAAATGAAGTAAAATTCTTTTGAGGACAAGATTGCAACAAATTTTTTTAATAGAATTTACATATGAAATATTTTAATGATTAAATATGGTTATATACCTCTATTTAGATATATAATAATAATAATAATAATAATAATAATAATAATAATAATAATATCAATAATTATGGAATTAATATGAGAAAAGAGAGATGATACAATTTAATTGGCCATTGAAGTAGTCCATATAAAAAAAAGAAAAAAAATAACTATATTAAATATCATTAAATAAAATTAAACATATGGAAACAGAAGAGAATATTCGGTCGATCTTTTTAGTTTTACTATACTAAATTAAATTAAATAATAATGAGGATTCTCCTATTTATGCTTCGCCTTGATCTCAAATCTGTTTTTCTTTTTTACTTTTTCTTTTTTATTTTTGGACATCGGAGGCCAGCGCAATCCTGCATGGTTGAACTCCCCCTTGAAGACTTCTCTCAAGGGGTCTTTCACTGGAGGGTGTGTGCTGGTTTGTAGTCTGCGTAACCTTAATTCCACCCCATTAATGGTCCATTATCACATGTGGAAAAGTAAAGACTATACTACTTGATTCCTGACACAATGTGGTCAAGTTTAGATATGATTTTCATTTTAGGAAGCTGAGATTAATTTCAAGTTTGTCTGTTGGGACTAAATTTTAGTGATATATCATTTTACCATGGAATCTAAATTTTAGTAATATATCATTTTGCCATGGAATTATATTTATACCAAATGTTTGATTACTTGTCAAAGAGTCAATTTATTCGTTTATCAAGAAATCATAGACTCCTATTGTAGATGAATTGAAAGGTTAAAATTTTAAGACATACAAGTGGACTCAAACTTCACGATATGACAGCAAATCTATCAAAAGGAGAATAATTGAAATTCATATATAGAATGGCCAATGTATCCTGAAATAAGATTTATTCTATGAAATTGATCACTATAGCTATACTTTAATAGAGGATCTTGTAGCTTATGCAAGTCATTGAGGGCAAATTTTATGCATCCTTTGATTTCAAACCCTAAAGGGCATTATCACAATTGTCTCGGAAATGTTAATTAGTTAAATGTCACATTCTTAAGGGTATTGTTTGAATTAGATTTAAACAAGTGAGCAAAAGTTATTTATTAAGGATTGTGGAGTATAAAATATTTTTATATCAACCGACAACATTATATATATATATATATATATATATATATAGACACACACACAAAGTATTATTTTCATTATAACATTTATATATGTATGTATATATGTATGATTAATGAAAAAACATATATAACACCATATATCAATGAAAAAATATATACTATTAGAATATTATAATATATCATATTGTATTATCATATTGCATTACCTAATGTTATAATATTATCATATGATATTATATTATTATTTTCATTTTATAATTTAGTGTAAATTATTTTTAATCTATAATTCATTTATTATAATAAATAATATTCTAATTTAATCCATAATTTATTTAATATAAAATAATGATAGAATATTATAAAATATATTAGCAGTTGTTTCAGTATTAAATGGTTAATGATTTTGGATTCTTACGATGTACTCCTCAAATCTTATGCTTAAATGTTATTGTAAAATTAATTTCATTTATTTGTTTAAATTACATATAGATTATTGCTTTCCTTTTTACTTTAATATTTGATACAAATCTCATTTAGAAATTGTGAAAATATTCTTATTGTGAAAATTCTTTCTTCTCTTACTAAGACAAATCAAATCTTATCTCTTGACTTAGCTTGATCTATTGATCATTCTATTTGGCACATATTGTTAAGAGGCAGACAACAGATGAAACAATAGTACTTATTTCTGTATGAATTTTATGGATTGCATATGTTGAAATTATAACACCAACTAGTAAGACTAAATAACTAAACTTTAATGTGGCCACAATCAACATAGCACCTTAGAAAAATGATTCAATCCCATGAAAGCTACCAATATGGAATCATGTTTATCGTTATACCCCATTATGACATAGGATCAATTTATAGTTACGAAGGTCAATAATCATCATGGATCACTATTGAGCTTTAGGTCCATACAAACTGCTAACCAAATCTTCTAACAGAGATGCACTCATGCCCAAATCAAATAGAACACATCTATCAAAAAATTATTTCATTTGCATTATTGGACCAAATTCATCTAACCAGTTTTGTAAAACTAAAATCGCTACAAACATATGGTGCTGCACACATTTATAGTTTCCAACAACTCAATCCGAGAAGAAGGGGAAAAAAAGGCAATGACAAAGTTGCACACCTCATCCCAAACTTATTCTAAGAACAATAACACCAAAAGAGAAACCACCGTTAGTAGCGACCTCAGGCCACACCAACAGCAAAGCAATCAGCATCATCATCATCAGGGGGAGTTACACCATCATCATCTACAGATGTACTTGTTGACCTAATTATTGATTTTGATGAATAATAAAATCATATGGGTATATTTCTTATGTTACTAATATTTTTAATTAAGTATTTTAGGAATTTAAAATATTTAATTATTTAAAATCTAAGAAAATTTAAGTTTGGATCCTTGTCTAATGTCAAGTGTCAAGTTTCAGTAATTAGAGTCAACTCTAGAAGTATTAGAGCCGACTTCGAAGCGTATCAAAATTATTTGGCACTTTCGGTACAGATTAGAGCTGACTCCTGCGGAGATTATAGCCGACTCTAATCGAAAGACAAAGAGTCTTATTTCTGTGTTAAATTAGAGCCGACTCCTACAGAGAATTAGAGTTGACTCTAATTGTTATATAGAGAGTAATTTTTGGGGCTTTATTAGAGCCAGCTCTTGCATTCACTAGAGCCGACTCCAGCATAAAATGGTGTCGATCCCTTGAAAAGCCAGAGCCGACTTCGCGATGGATGGATATTCCTATTTTGCATATCCCGAGTTAGAGCCAACTCCAAGTTGGTTAGAGTCGACTCTAACCTATCAAAGGTGGATTTCAGAAGTGTCAGAGATGACTCCAATGACTGACATTTCTTCAACGAATTTCAATGACTCTTTTCTCTTTCATACTAACACATCCTCAAGCCTTTTTTAACGGCTAATTTTATCTAAAAGTAGATTTAGAGAAGATTATAAAAGAGAGCTATCCAACCATTTTGAAAAGAGAATTGAAGAAAGAAATAAAAAAGGATAGAGTTAAAATTTGAAACCCTCTTTGTTCGAAACTAAGTTTAAAGAAATTCAAAGTATTCAAAAGTTTATCTTAAAGAATTTTTATCAAATCAAAAGAAGAAGTAAAGAGCCCTAGTTCTTCAAAAGCCTTTACATCAAGGATTCTTCCAAAGCTTCAATCCCATCTTGAAGAAGATCATCCCAGAGAAAAAGAAGAAAAGCCAACTTCAGAAATCTTCTAAATCAGGCTCTTCTATTTTTATCTTGATTATATTGTCTTATCTGCTCATTTGAGTAGCTTTATTTCTGTTGTAACTATTTCACTATTACTCTTGTTTATTGATTCAATCAGGGAATTGAATCAAAGGAGAATTTAGCCTTGTTCAAGCTAGAAAGCTTGTGGTAATTTTGTGCTGGTGAACCTGTAAAAACCAGCTGGATTCGTTGTGATCCCATTATAAAACAACAAGTTTGAGTTGTAAGCTTGTAAAACAACCCTACTGTAATAGTAATGATTATAATCTGGGCCCAAGAGTTTTTTGGAGTGGATGTATGTAACTAACATCGAATCATTATAAATTTCTTGTGTTTCTCATGCTTATCTCTCTTTCTCTTGACTCTATCTTTTATACTCTGCTTTGCATTCTTAGCACCACATTCATTGCATATATCCTTATGCACTATCACTTTTTAAAATTATTTTTAAGTGTTAAAATTTTTAAGAACCCAATTCATCCCCCCTCCTCTTGGCTTACCATCAGGGCCAATAGTACTCACCCCATCATCGTTACTTGAGTTGATTTGGAGTCTTCAAAAAAATAAGGTTGACTATCTTGCTCGTTTACTCTAGAAAATGGATGCACCAAGGACCACACCACACCATTTCATTAGGCACAGTCCCGCCGTTGCTACTGCTGCCGAGGAAGACCCAGTCAACATCCATGTCCATCCTAGCTAGGACCATAAGGGTGGGGCACAACGGTGAAGCGCATAAAGCAAAAGTCCATCTAGCTAGTGATAAAGACCCAGTGGATGTAAGATAAGCTACGATAGATCGAGTTCGAAGAGGGATAACTACACCGCCAAGCTAACTGGTTGACAATGGTTAGGCCCGGTGGACCGGGCTTGATGCTGACAATCGACAGGAACGTAAGATCCAATGGCTACCAACTTGCAAAGGGATGACCAACATCCTCTCTCTCTCTCTCTCTCTCCTTCTCTCTCTCTTGCCCTCGAGTAATCAATACTCCTCTCCCTTGGTTTGGAGACTATGAGGCCCCTACTCCCCCCACCCCTTGAAATATATAGGTGGGGAGAGATAAGGAGAAGTTCATTAAACCATTGGCATTGGAGGATAACAGAGGGAAGCAATTATGAAGGTATCCATTGCACAAACAGGATGCGAGGCTCAATGGTTGCAAGGGATGTCATTTATCTTGCAGTTTAAAGGCAAATTTGCACTGCTTTTGAATGCATCAGAACGTCAGATGAAAAGTTAATAATTTTTATAACTTATAAATAAATTTATGATCATACAATGAATGCCATTGAAATGGCACATAATAACTAGATTTTCTCATTGCATTTTCGAGGCTTCAATCGTCAGCAATAAAAATATTTGTCAAAATACAAATATTTATCAAAATAAATATTTGTCAGCCGTAGGACCCATGGTCCATTGAAGAATAAATTTTTGCTAACTTTATTACGGTTTCTATCCAAAATTTATTTTTGTAACCCTACGGTGATATCATCAAGAAATAGTCATCCACACGACCATAAAGCTATGTTCATTGCTGATTATTGAAGCCTCAAAAATGCCATAAGAAAATCCAGTTGTTATATGTGCCATTTCAATGGCATCCGTTGTATGACCCTAAACTTATTTATAAGTTATAAAAAATTAATTAACTTTCCATCTGACTTTCTAATGCATTTGAAAGCAGAGAAACTTTGCCTTTAAACTGCCAATAAACGACATCGCCATGCAACCATTGAGCCTTGAAACCCATTTGCGCAATGGATACCGCCATAATTGCTTCCCTCTGTTATCCTTCAATGCCAAGTGGTTCAATGAACTTATCCTCATCTCTCCCCACCTATATATTTCAAGGGGGGGGAAGTAGGAGCCCCATAGTGTCCAAACCAAGGGAGAGGAGTATTGGCTAGTCAAGGGGAGAGAGAGAGAGAAAGAGAGAGACAGAGAGGAGAAGGAGAGAGAAAGAGAGAGAGAGGAGAGAGAGAGGATGTTGGTCATCATCTTCACAAGTTGGTAGCTATCTGATCTTATGTTCTCATCAATCGTTAGCACCAGGCCCGGTCCACCAGGCCTAACCAATGTCAACCAGTTAGCCTGGCGGTGCAGTTATCCCTTTTGGAACTTGTTCTATTATCATGGCTTAGCTAACATCCACTGTGTCTTTATCACTAGCTAGACGGACTTTTGCTTCATGCGCTTCACCGCCATGCCCTGCCCTTATGGTCCTAGGATGCACATGGACGTCGATTGGGTCTTCTTCGGCGGTAGTAGCAACGGTGAGACTGTGCCTGATGAAATGGTATGGTGTGGTCCTTGTGCATCCCTCTTCGAGGAGTAAATGAGCAAGGTAGTCAACCCTATTTTTTTGAAGACTCCAAATCAACTCAAGCGACGACAATGGGGTGAATACTTTCTAGAGATGATGATGGTGCAACTCCCAAGCTTATTCTGTTGCACACATTTACAGTTTCCAACAACTCAATCTGAGAAGAAGGGAGAAAAAAAGATAATGACAAAGTTACACACCTCATCCCAATCTTATTCTAAGAACAATAATATTGAAAGAGAAACCATCGTTAGTAGCGACCTCAGGTCATACCAATAGCAAAGCAATCAGCATCATCGTCATCTCCAGAAGTACTCACCCCATCGTCATCTCTAGAAGTACTCACCCCATTATCATCGCTTGAGTTGATTTGGAGTCTCTGAAAAATAGGGTTGATTGCCTTGCTCATTTACTCCTAGAAAAGGGACGCACCAAGGACCACAGCACACCATTTCATCAGGCACAATCCTGTCATTTCTACTGCCACCGAAGAAGACCCAGTCGATGTCGTTCATCCTAGGACCATAAGGGCAGGGTATAGCTGTTAAGCACATGAAGCAAAAGTTCGTCTAGCTAGTGATAAAGACTCAGTGGATGCAAGCTAAGCCACAATAATAGAATGAGTTTGAAGAGGGAAAACTTTACTGCCAAGCCAACTAGTTGACACTGTTAGGCCCGATGGACCGGGCTTGATGCTGACGATCGATGGACCATAAGATCCGAGGGCTACCAACTTGCGAAGGTAATGACCAACATCCTTACTCTCTCTCTCTCCCCCCCTCGACTAACCGATACTCCTCTCCCTTGGTTTGAAGACTATGAGGCTCCTACTCCCCCCATCCATTGAAATATATAGGTCGGGTGAGATGAGGAGAAGTTCATTGAACCATTGACATTGAAGGATAATAGAGGGAAGCAATTATGGCGGTATCCATTGCACAAACAGGATGTGAGGCTCAATGGTTGCAAGGCAATGCCATTTATCTGCAATTTAAAGGCAAAGTTGCCCTGCTTTCGAATGCATCAGAACATCGGATGAAAGTTAATTAATTTTTTGTAACTTATAAATAAGTTTATGATCATACAATGGATGTCATTGAAATGGCACATAACAACTGGATTTTCTCGTGGCATTTTCGAAGCTTCAATCGTCAGCAATGAACATAGCTTTTTAGTTGCATGGATGACTATTTCTTGATGATATCACTACAGCATTATAGAAATAAATTTTGGATAGAAATCATGATAAGCTTAGCAAAAATTTATTCTTCAGTGGACAATGGGTCCCATGGCTGACAAATATTTGCATTATGACAGAGGTGATCTCTTTATTACTTGCTCCTTTGTTATTAAGAAAATGGGTATAAAATTTTTCTCCTTTAATTTAAAGATATAACTAAAAATACTTTCGTGAAAATATGGTTTTAATTATTGCACTTTAAAGTCCATTTCTCAAGAACTACAAAAAGTTTTTAATATATCTTTATATTATCATTATATTTCATTATGGCCTAATCATTATAAAATCTTAACATTATTGATTTGATGCTTATATGATATTCCTCAATTATGAACAATATGCCACCATGATGATCCGGCATCCTCATGCAGGTCCACTAGTGGGAAAGGTCTCATACTACTAACCCAATTTGGATGCTCCTAGGCCTTAAATTGGCTATCATTTAGGCAAGGCATGTCTTCAAACATTCTCGATCCTTTCTTCAACAACTACACTAGTGCCCCATATTGGCCACACACCTCTTGAACCTCATCGTGAAAGGTGCAATGTTGTCATTCATGTTAGGGCCTTTATCCGTCGAAGGAGCTTATAGTAGAGGCTCACCAGAAGGAAGACTCTCATCTGTCATCCAAGAGAGCATGACTGATAGGTTCATTGTTAGGGCCTCCCTAGGTTGCACCCCTGCACCACCTTCTACGGGTGGAGGCATGTATATTGATGGGAGGGCCTTGGCCTCTCTAAAATTTTAAAGTTACCTCAAAAATAAAATGATAAATTTGAGCTTACGCTGGTTCAAAGAAAGACTTTTTATTTTCTTAAGCTGGCCCCCTTAAGAAAAGTTTAATCACTATAATATATAATGAAAATAATATGATGAAGCCCAACAAACACTAGTTACAAGAAAGAAGTAGTTCCAAGTCTAATCAAAATTTATACGATATTACAATACTATTTTTATTTTATAATTTAGTATAAATTATTTTTAATCTATAACTAAAGTATTTTAATAAATAACACTATAATTTATCCAAAAGTTATTTAATATGAAATAATGATACAATATTATAAAATATATTAGGGGCTGTTTTTTATTAAATGGTTAATAATTTTGGATATATATGATATGCTCCTAAGATCTCGTGCTCAAACATTCTTGTGAAATTAATTTCATTTATTTATTCAATTACATATAGATTATTACTTTCCTTTTTATTTTAATATTTGATATAATTTCCATCTAGAAATTATGAAAATCTTCTTATAATGAAAATTCTTTCTTCTCTTACTAAGACAAGTCAAATCCTATCTCTTGGCTTAGCTAAATTTGTTGATCATTCAATTTGGCATATAATGTTAAGAGAAAGACAACCGATGAAACAATAACGCTTATTTCTGTATGAATTTTATGGATCACATATGTGGAATTTAGAATATCAACAAGTAATTAAAAAAAGAATTTATTATCATATTTGTTTGTTTATGATTTTTGCAAAAAACCACATCACTCATTAGGAATGCCTTGGCTTATATTTTTATCTTCTTGCTCCTCTTTCAAGCTGTATTCTTGATTAAAAAAAACTAGTTGCAACATATGAGGGGAGAAGAGAGAACATAACCTATTTATAATAAAATCCTAATAGGTCCTTCCATCACGAGTCATTATATTGAACTTCAAACCATCACATATCACCAACTATATCATTCAACAGAGGCGTGCTCAAGCCCAAGCCATATACATTACATTTATTAACAATGGGCTTATCTCACTGATAACATTAGATTAATTTATTTAGTTAATTGTATAAAATTAAAATCACTAATAATTAATAGTAGCCAAGCATAGAAATTTTTAATATATTTTTGCTTGAGAAACAATTATTGTAATTGTTGTAAGGTTTTGAAAAAAATTGCTTATTTGAAAATGATGCTCAAGCTAAATAACTAAACTTTAATGTAGTTATAATTAATTTTAAATTTTTTTTTTGATACAGCACTTAAAAAAAAAAGAACCAATTCTATAAAAGTTACAAACATCGAATCATGTTTATCGTTATGCCGCTTATTGATATAGGATCAATGCATGATTACAAACTGCTAACCACACCCTCCAGCAAAGGTTTGCTTAGGCCCAAATCATATGAAACGCATCTATCAACAGACTATTAGACCAAATTCATCCAACCAGTTTTATAAAATTAGAATCTGTACAAACTGGTGGTGCCCCACACATTTAAAGTTTCCAACAACTGAATCTGGGAAGAAGAAAGGGGAAAAAAAAGAAGCAACACAAAGTTGCATAACTTATTCCAAGCTTATTCTAGGAACAATAGCGCTGTAGGAGAGACCATTGGCATGCAGCAGCAACCTCAGGCTACATCAGCAGCAAAGTAATCAACATCACCGTCATCGGAGGATGTTGCAGTACTATCATCGTCTCCAGAAGTATTCATCCCATCGTCGTCGCTTGAACTGGAGTCGACATCCCCAAAGATACAAGGTTGACTACCTTGCTCATCCATTCCTATTACAGGAACGCACCAAGTTCCAGGCCGCAACATGTCATCAAGCGCAGCCCCATCGTCGCCTGCGTTACTGGTGCCGTCCTCGAAGTAGACCCAGTCGATGTCCATGTGCATCCTAGGACCATAAGGGCAGGGCAGGCGGTGAAGGAAAAAAGACGGCAGTCTATCCAGCCAGTGATAAAGAGCCGGCGGACGTGAGCTATGCCACGATAATAGAACGAGTTCTGGAGAGGACCGTCGCAGCACCAGGCCAGCTGGTTGGCGATGATCAGGCCTGGTGAACCGGGCACATTGCGGACATCTACGACAGGTCGCGGGAACGAAAGATCGGATTGCTGCCAGCTTGCAAAGGTGACGATCAACATCCTCGATCTCCCTCTTGTCTCTACTCTCTCTCTCGACTAACTCGTAATCCTCTACCTTGGTTTGGAGAGACCATGGGGCTTCTCCTCTCCCCACCCCTTGAAATATAGGTGGGGAGAGATGAGGCGAAGTTCTTTGAACCCTTGGCATGGAAGGATGATAAAGGGAGGTAATTACGGTGGTATGCAATAAAGCACGAACAACGTGATGCTCTGCGAACAAGTTGTGAGGTTCGGTGATTGCAAAATGTCATCGTTTATTTGGTAGTTTAAATGCGAGGTTTCCCTACTTTCCATTGCATCGGAACGTCGGATGGAAAGTGTTGGAAGAGGAGAAGATATTTTCTTTTGGGCAAATTTCTGGTTTCTTTCTATTTTTTTCATGCTGAAACGTGAAGGGATACATGGCCTTTTATAATTACAAAATGACTCTTGGTTTTCCACAATACTAAATTCAGAATAGCAACTTCCTATGCAATTAAATAACAGCAATTTTCTATGCAATTAAATAACAGCAATTTCCTATGTAGTAATTAAATAATATCAACTTCCTATGCAACAATAACAACTTCCTATGCAGCAATTTTCAATAATCAAGTTTAGTTTCCAACACCCCCCTTTAAACTTGATTCTTCATGACTCCAAGCATGCTTCTCAACTTCTTGAACTCTTCTTCCTTGAGGGCTTTTGTGAAGATATCAGCTACTTGATCTTTTGTTGAAATGTGGAGAAGTTGTACTTCTTGATTTTTGATACAATCTCGAATGAAGTGAAATCTTGTATCAATATGCTTACTTCGATCATGAAAAACATGATTTTTTGCAAGTTGTATAGCAGATTTATTATCAACAAAAATGTTGGTTGGCTCTTCATGTGAAATCTTCATTTCTTGTAGTAATCTTTGAAGCCAAAGTGCATGACAAACACAATTTGCTGCAGCAACATACTCTGCTTCACATGATGAAAGTGTAACAATTTGTTGTTTCTTTGAAGACCATGTAAATACTCCATTTTCAATATAAAAGGCAAATCCACTAGTACTTTTTCTATCATCAATATCTGCTGCCCAATTGCTATCACAAAAACCAACTAATTTTATTGGATTAGTAGATGAATAGAAAATACCATGATCTTGCGTACCTTTGATATATCGAAGGATTCTTTTTGCAACAATTAAATGATCCATTCTTGGCTTCTCCATGTAACGACTTATAACTCCAACACTATAAGCAATATCTGGCCTTGTATTTGTAAGATATCTTAAGCTTCCAACCAAACTTTTATAATATGTTGGATTGACAAGATCTCCTTCTCCATCTTTACTTAATTTAGTATTGTATTCAATTGGAGTGGTGCTTGAATTGCAATTCTTCATCTTGAATTTCTCCAAAATTTCCTTTGCATATTTGCTTTGTGAAATAAATATGCATTCATCTGATTGATTTACTTCAATACCCAGAAAATAAGACATTAAGCCAAAATCTGTCATTTCAAATTCTTTGATCATTGAAGTCTTGAAAACTTCAATCATAGCAAGATTATTTCCTGTGAATATCAAATCATCCACATATAGATAAACAAATAGAACATCACCAACATGATTAGACTTCATATAAAGAGAATGTTCAAGAGGGCATTTTTGAAAACCATTTTCAGCAAAATACTTGTCAATCCTTGTATTCCAAGCTCGTGGAGCCTGTTTCAATCCATAAAGAGCTCGTTTGAGTTTGTAGACTTTGTCTTCTTGTCCTTTTTGAATGAAACCCAAAGGTTGTTCTACATAGACTTCTTCATTCAAATATCCATTCAAAAAAGCTGATTTCACATCCATTTGAAAAATTTTCCATTTCATTTGTGCTGCTAAGGAAATGAGAAGGCGTACCGTTTCCATTCGAGCAACAAGAGAGAAAACTTTATCATAGTCAATGCCATATTGTTGTTTGTAGCCTTTTACTACCAAGCGGGCTTTGTGTTTTTCTATTTCTTCACTTGCATTTGTTTTTGTTTTATACACCATTTGACTCCAATGGCTTGATGACCTTGGGGAAGATTTGTGAGTTCCCAAGTGTCATTTTTCTCTATTGATGAAATTTCTTCATGCATGGCATTTCTCCATTTTTCTTCTTTATTTGCTTCATAAAACTCAATTGGATCATAACCTGCAAAAAGACAAAACATAGTATAATCATTAGCATCAAGACGCCTTGTGGCGTCAAGCAATTCTTGCACACTCCGAGTTTTGTGTGCTCTATTTGAGGATGAGCCACTGGAACTTTCTTGTGGAGATGAATGTCTTGGACTTTGTTGTGGAGTTGATGGAATTTCTTCTTGATGTTGTGACTCTTATTCTTCATTATTTTCTTGCATTTTATTGTTATCTTGCCAGCTCCACATTTGCTTTTCATCAAATTCAACATCTCTTGAAAAAATCACTCTCTTTGTAATAGGATTATACAACTTATAGCCACTTGAATTTTCAGCATATCCTAAAAGAATACACTTTTCTCCTTTGTCATCAAGTTTGATCCTTTTCTCATCAGGCACTTTGACATAAGCAACACTTCCAAAAATGCAAAGATGATCAACCTTAGGCTTGTATGAACTCCATGCTTGCTCAGGTGTCATATTGTGAAGCCTTTTTGATGGAAATCTGTTCAACAAATAAACTGCACAAGCAACTGCTTCTCCCCAAAATTCTTTAGGCATATTTTTATCTTTCAACATACATCGAACCATATTTAAAATAGTTCAATTTTTTCTTTCTGAAGCCCCATTTTGCTGAGGTGAATAAGGTATGTAACCTGATGAAAAATTCCTTGTGCTTTGAAAAAATTTGAAAACTCTTTGGATAAATACTCACCACCACGATCCGATCTCAAAGCTTTAATTTGAAAACCACTTTGTTTTTCAACAAGCAACTTAAATTCCTTAAATTTCTGAAACACTTCACTCTTTTTTTTTAATAAATAAACCCATGTCTTTCCAGAATAATCATCAGTGAAGGAAAGAAAATATTCATTACCTCCCATAGTTGTTGGTTTGATTGGGCCACAAACATCTGAATGTATCAATTTCAATGGTTTTGTTGCTCTTCTTGATCTTCCTGAAATGAAGGTTCTCCTTTGTTGCTTTCCAACTATGCAAGTTTCACATTTTTCCTTAGACATTTTCAGCCAAGGCATTCCTGTCACCATATTCTTGCTAGACAAAAGTTTTAATCCATCAAAGTTTAAATGTCCATATCTAAGATGCCATAGAGTAGAGTCATCAAGACTTTGTGTTAACATACAAGAGGAGCCATCAACATGCAAACTTAGCTCAAACATTCTATTTTTTGACATAGGAACATGTGCAATAAGAGTATTGTTGTTGTCTCTGATAGAAAGACCCAATTCTTTCATGTGAATGTCATAGCCTTTTTCAAGCAATTGGCCCAAACTAAGAATGTTATTTTTAATGTCTGGAACATAATAGACATCTGAAATAAAATTTTGAGTGCCATTTTGAAGCTTGATAAGGATTTTACCTTTCCCTTCAACTGGCCTTTTAGAGAAGTCTCCAAAATTCACCGAGCCTTTGAAGCTTTCATCCATCTTAAAAAACATGTCCTTTATCCCACACATATGATTACTAGCACCTGTGTCTAGATACCAAGTACTTCTTATGATAGCACCAGAAATGTTATTGTAGGCCAAAAGTAGAGTTACTTCTTCTTCTTGTTCTTTTGTAAAATAAATTTTCTCATCAACATAATTAACATTATCTTTGTACCAACAATCTTTAGCATAGTGCCCATATTTTTTGCAAATAAAACATTGTAGTGCTTGTTGTCCATACCTTCCTCTTCCTCTAGGATTAAAAAATCTTCCACGGCCTTGACCATGGAAACTTGTTTGACCTTTAAGATCACCTTTTTCTTGTAGTGTAAGATTTGTTTGAAGTACTTGCTCGATGGGTTTCTCCTCCATCCTTTTAGACAGCTTTTGCTCATGTGCTTGTAAAGAGCCCATGAGTTGCTCTATAGTCATCTCTTCTAATTCCTTTGATTCTTCAATGGCTACAACAATGAAGTTAAATTTTGCATCTAAAGAGCGCAAAATTTTCTCCATGATTCGAACATTAGTAATTTCTTCACCATTTCTTTTCAATTGATTGACTATAGACATCAATCTTGAAAAATAATTAGAAATTGACTCCCCAGTTATCATTTTGAAAGATTCAAATTCAGACCTTAAAGATTGTAGCCGAATCTTTTTCACCTTTTCTGCTCCTTTATGTGCCTTATGCAATAAGTCCCATGCCTCCTTTGATGTTGCAGCTCCAGCGATAATCTCGAATGTGCCTTCATCTACACTTTGGTATAGTGTGTAGAGAGCCTTCTTGTCTTTCTTTTTTGACTCCTTATGTTGCTTTCTTTGCTCTTGTGTGAGCATTGCTTCACCTTCGGTCAGCTCCATGTAGCCATCTTCTACAAGATCCCAAACATCAAGGGATCCAAGCAAAGCCTTCATTTGGATGCTCCAGTTGTCATAGTTGTCTTTGGTGAGTTTGGGTATTTGGGATTGAACAAAGTTCATGGAGGCCATGGATCTTTTGTGGCTCTGATACCAAATTTGTTGGAAGAGGAGAAGATATTTTCTTTTGGGCAAATTTCTGGTTTCTTTCTATTTTTTTCATGCTGAAACGTGAAGGGATACATGGCCTTTTATAATTACAAAATGACTCTTGGTCTTCCACAATACTAAATTCAGAATAGCAACTTCCTATGCAATTAAATAACAGCAATTTTCTATGCAATTAAATAACAGCAATTTCCTATGTAGTAATTAAATAATATCAACTTCCTATGCAACAATAACAACTTCCTATGCAGCAATTTTCAATAATTAAGTTTAGTTTCCAACAGAAAGTTGGTTAATTTTTTTAACGTAGAAATAAGATTAGGTTCATACGGTGGATCCTATTAGTAACTGCACTTAATAATAATATATATATATATATATATATATAGCATTTTCAAGGCTTCAATCATCAGCAATGAATATAACTTTATGATTGTACGGATGATCATATCTTAATGATATCATGACAGCGCTACATAAATTAATTTCGGATAGATATTACGATAAAGCTGAGCAAAAATTTCTTTTTCAACGGATATATCTTTTAAGAGCCACGCTTTGGGATTGGCAAGGAAAAGTACTGGGACCCTTTCGAGCTCATGGGTGACAAAAATATGCATTATGACATATGTGATCTCCATTAAGAAATAGATGCATGCATGTTAACCTTTTCTCCAAATTATGATAAAAAAAATATTTTGATGAGATTATGTTTCTAAATATGATACTTGGGTCCGTTTCTTTAAATTATAAAAAGCTTTTATTATATTCTTATATATCCTATCATTTTATTAATTTCATTATGATCTATGTCGTCACAAATTAAGTTATATAGTCAGCGTGAATTGTAACACGGTTTGCTCGTTTGATGCTTACGTGGCAATGATGACTGGCATGCCACCGTAGTGATCCCTGGTAGCAACTCACGATGAGTTGGCCTTTGATTCAGTTGACCCTGGTGCTCCTCCTCTTGCTTTGTCGTCCCATCAACACCTCCTGAATTGCGCCAAAAAGGGCATCGTATTGCCATTCATGCCTTGCTCCACGAGTGCCACCACCCATGGCCTTAGAGCCTTAATTTGCTCATTGGAGGAGCTTGTTGTGGGGGCTCACCGGGGAGACGCTTTCGACTGCCACCCTGGAGAACATAAATTAAACGGCAAGTTCACTATTAGATGTGTTGGGATTGTTTCCAACTCAGATTATTTTTGGGAAGAGAAATCAAGGTAGAAGAAGGGTTTTCTCTCGAGAAGAAAAATTGATCTATTACGTTTTATTAAGTACATCACCATATAAATATTGTTTCTTGTTTCTATGGATAAGCATAATCCTCTTATGATCTTATCCATCTAAGACTATCCCACCAAAAGATAAAAAGATAGGCTCATTATTTAAAAGCCCAACTCAGACTAAATAAAATAAAATAAAATACTAAAAACTAACAACCATTATATTTTAACACTCCCCTTTAATGGTTGTTCTTGGATACCCATGAGATCTCTAAAGTGTATGAATTTCTCCTTGGGTAGTGCCTTGGTGAAGATATCTGCAATTTGGTCTTCAGTCTTCACATACTTGACTTCAATTTCTTTTTCTTCTACCACATCTCTAATGAAATGGTACTTGATTTTGATATGCTTGGTGCGGCTGTGATATATAGGATTCTATCATAGAAATAGTAGATTTATTGTCACATAGCAGAGTAGTAGCTTCTTCTTGCTTTTCACCCATATCTTCAAGTGTTCTTCTCAACCAAATTATTTGTTGTGTTGCCAAAGTTGTTGAAACATATTCTGCTTCAGAAAAAGATAATGCCACTATATCTTGCTTCTTGGATGCCTAAGATATGATACTTGATCCATAAAAGAATACATATCCTGATGTGCTTTTCATGTCATCAATACTTCCAGCCCAATCACTATCACAAAACCCAAATAACTTCACAGTATCATCCTTGTTTCTGTCATACATGATCCCATAATCTTTAGTACCTTTGATGTATCTCAAGATTCTTTTTGCTTGTCCAAAGTGAATATTACTTGGCTTTTGCATAAATCTGGAAAGTAAACTTGATGCAAACATAATATCTGGTCTTGTAATTGTTAGATATAATAAGCTTTCAATAATGCTTCTGTATAATTGTGCATTGGCTTCACCACTTTCATATTATTTTCATCAACTTATCATTGCCACAAAAGGTGTTTCCACACTATTGCAATTTTTCATGTTGAATTTCTTGAGAATGCCTTCTCCATACTTCTTTTGACTGGTAAATATACCATCTTTTCTTTGACTTATTTCAATTCCCAAAAAATAATGAAGCAAACCCATATCATTCATTTCATATCTTCTCATCATATCATTTTAAAGTCAAGATCATATTCTCATTGTTACCAGTAATAATTAAATCATCAACATAAAGAGAGACAATGAGAATATCATTACCTTGCTTCTTCACATAAAGTGTTGGTTCACTTGGACTTTTACAAAACCTTTTTCATTGATGTAGGTGTCAATTTGAGAGTACCATGCTCTAGGTTCTTGCTTCAGCCCATATAATGCTTTCTTCAACTTGTATACCTTGTTTTATTGACCTTTGATGATGAAGCCTTAAGGTTGTTCAAAATAAATTTCTTCTGCCAATACTTCATTCAAGAATACTGACTTTACATCAAGTTGATGTAGTTTCCAACTTTTATGAGCTACTATAGAAATAAGAGTTCTAGTTGTATCATATCTAGCAACAGATGCAAAAGTTTCTTGATAATCAATACCAGGTAATTGAGAGTATCCCTTTGCTACTAATCTTGCTTTGTGTCTTTGAATAGTGCCATCTGGATTGTGTTTTGTTTTGTAGATCCACTTCAAGCCAATGACTTCCTTATCACTTGGTTTCTTCACTAATTCCCAAGTTTTATTCTTCTCAATCATGTTGATTTCTTCTTGCATTGCCTTGTTCCACACTTCTTCATGCATAGCATTTTCATAAGTTTCAGGCTCAATCATGCAGAAATTACATGAAGCATAAATGTCACTTAACCTTCTCATTTTTATAGGAGTAGAACTTGAAGATGGACTTGAACTTGAAGAAGTTTGTGGTGAACCTTCAACCTTATTTTCTTCATTTTGAGCATCATGAATTTATTCATCTAGAGGAATTATATTTTCTTCAACTTTCTTTTGTTTCCAATCCCAAGCAACTTTCTCATTGAAAATAATATCTCTTCTTATGATCACTTGATTTTGCTTCAAGCTGAAAAGTCTGTAACCTTTTGATTTAGAACTGTATCCAACAAAGATACATTTGTTACTTTCTTGTGAAATAAAGAGGGTCTTCATCTTGATGCTCCAATAATCATAATTTTCTTCATCAAAAATAGGGATAGAAGGTTGGTGGATATTCATACCAATATTGCTTGGGGTTGCCATGAATTATTTTTAGCAATATTTTCTTCACTGTTTCTTGGTTGATCACCTTGTGGGATAGGCAATGGATCTTTGGTCTTCACGTCCACCTACTAATTAAAGGCTTTCCTTTTCTCTACCAAAGATCCAAAAAGGAAAAAATCCAATCACCGTTTTCGCTCCGTGGCTCCTTGTTCTCTTGCCAAAAAGCAATGCGGAACCGTGGCCTTGTGAGATCCAACGCCAAACGCCTGGCAGCTAAATCTCTTTCTTCACGGCTTCTTGAACGGATCGTGGACGAGCACAACTTCTTGAACGGAAGACTTTACCGCTTCTTGGCTTCTTCTTTTTCTTTTGCTCCAAAAGACTACTTCCGTTATATAAGAAAGAAAAGGACTTGTGTACCTTGGAGGTTGTTCCCTAACGCCAAATATCAATTTGGAGATCTGACACTTAGAGAAAGGTGGATGGGAAGTCTCTCCTATGCGGTCAAAACACCTAGCGTCTGGTGGAAGAACTCGTCGGCTACGCGTGGAAGAAAAGTACCGCTGGCTTCGGTCTTTTGTCCTCCTCGCCTTCATTGGCTTCCTTCGCCTTCGTTATCGTCTACAAAATCAAGAAAGTAAGATTTCTTTTCTTTCTTTCTTGTTTCTTCTTCGGGGGAACCAAGCTCTGATACCAATTTTTGTTGGGATTGTTTCCAACTCAGATTATTTTTGGGAAGAGAAATCAAGGTAAAAGAAGGGTTTTCTCTCGAGAAGAAAAATTGATCTATTACGTTTCATTAAGCACATCACCATATAAATATTGTTTCTTGTTTCTACGGATAAGCATAATCCTTTTATAATCTTATCCATCTAAGGCTTCCCACCAAAGATAAAAAGATAGGCTCATTATTTAAAAGCCCAACTCAGACTAAATAAAATAAAATAAAATACTAAAAACTAACAACCATTATATTTTTACAAGATGGACCAAGTAGTCTGTTCAACTCAATCTAAGATTTTACAAGCTTGAGTACTGAAGATAAGACTTTCGGAATGGACTTGGACAAAGAAAGGTATACTCAATCTAAAACCATGCCAAGGCTAAAAAAATTAAAAATCAACCTAGTTCGATCAGAGAATACATACATACATACATACATACATACAAATAGTAGAACCAATCATGAACCAAGTAACTCATCTAGTCCAAACCAAACTTTGTGCGCTTAGATGCTAAAAGAATCTTAATTAAATTCTAAATGTGCATGGGAAGGGGGAAAGAACATTCATAACTGGTGGATAGGCCTAAGATTGATTTTGGGTTAGGCCTTGTCAAACATATGAGTTTGATTATTTTGGCAAAGCATCAAGTCTAGCGACCAATGTGTAGCTTAGCTCAAAATTATATGATCGTAGAGCATCTGTCAAGTGCCAAGTTAAAGAAAAAATTTTATAAGACTGCCATAAGTGTAGCTATGCTTTACAGTACAGAATGTTAAAAATGTTGGGCAATTTAAAAAAATATACATATATAAGATGAATGTGATGAAAATCATAATATTGAAATAGATATATGCTAATATAAGAAAATATAATATAAAAATAAAATTATTCGTAAAAAATAGAGATGGCTCTAATTAAGGATTAATTAAGAGAAGAACAACTTAAATAGTTTAAATATGTACAACATAAATTTAGAGATGTATTTGTGTGAAGAAATAACTTGATACATATAGAAGAAAAAAGATAGAGATAAATAAAAAAAATTATATGGAAGAAAATGATAAAAAATTTATATTTATAAAATATTATATATATATATATAATAATAATAATAATTAAAAAATATAAAATGGTCTATACATTATTAAACATGCTATTCTTAATGCATGCAAATAAAACAACTATCAAGGTATATCATCATCATCCTCAATAATAGATATAATGGGTTAGTTTAGCTACTCTAGATCTTATTCGTCATAAATTCTAAAGTATGGCTTAAGTTTTTCAAAAATATATAAAAAATACTGTAAGCTAATGCCTAATAGTCTAGTAGAAAATCTTACACATACAGATTTAGATATACAATAAAATAAAATACATACATTATATGAAATGGTAATGATATATTGATAAAATAATTATGTTGCAAATACCATGCTATAAAATCATATGATAAATAAAAATTGTTATTAACTTTTATCTTTTTCAGCAGTATTATAAACTAAGTTTAACCTCCATCCGGGGTCCTACTAAACTATATAGTGCCACATCTGATAATTAGTATTGCATTTACATATAAGTATCTGGATCTCAACCAATCTCACATCTGTGCACAATGCTACTAACCATAAATCTTTAGTCTATAACAAATATTACATTTGCGTGATGCTAGCGGTCATAAGTCTCTCAATCATAACCAGTGTCACATCTGCATAGTGCAATTAGCCATAAGTCTCTAAACCGCAAAAATGCCTTAGCTACACGGCATTACTAGCTATCAACTTAGATCATAACCAGTGTTGACCACACGATACCACTAGCTATCAACTTAGACCGTAACCATTGGACCCATACAGTACCACTAACTATCAACTTATGCCACAACCAGTACTGCTTATACAATATCCATTAGCCATCAACTTAAGTCGCAACCAGTACTACCCATACAGTACCACTAGTGATTGACTTATGCTGCAATTAATACAGTCCACACATGCCACTAGCCAGTTACTAGCCACACCCATACCAATCCACTATTATCATACCACTAGCCAGTTACTATCGCATTTTTCATATAAGGAAATTAGATTTTAAAATTTACATCATTAATATCATATATACCATAGCCATATATAACTCAAAAACATGCTATCATATATAGAATATAAATCATATCTGTACATAATCAAAACATGGTGATGAGATAATGTATGTACAAATCCATGATGCATGTTGTAAAATATATGCTATAAAATCAAACATATTACATATGAGTATGTATAAAATTCCTACCTTTATTGTTAATCCTGAATCTCAATATGATCTTAATTTGGTCAATCAACTGTATGATTACCTGCAACCATCATCATGCATAATTTAATCCTCAATATCATATTTAAAATCAGATTTAAACCCATCACAACTTAATTGGATCAAAGTAAGGTTGAATTTAGGCTTATGTTAACTTAATTAGAGTTTAATTAGGCTAATTCCATATGATTGCCTTTAATTAAACCTACAATGACTTAATTAGGTCAATTGAAGTGTAATTAGGTTACTAATATCCTGAATTAGGATTTAATTTGATAAATTAGGGTTCAATTAAGATAAATCCAGTATAATTACACTTCAACCCACATCAATTAGACCCAATCTAGCATTCTGGTTCACTAATTTAACTTGAGCTGGGTTTTGCTTCAGTGAAATTGAACTGGTCCAGGTTCTAATTCACTGGACTTAAATTTAATTCTGATTCATTAGACTGGACCTAGATCTATTTCTGGTTCAACATAACAGAACTAGTCCCTGGTCTGGTTGAACCTCTGGTTCAAATCTACCCAATATGATTAGGTTTAATTACCAAGAATTCACTGGGGTTAGGGCTGAGAATCAAAAATTAGGCTTGGACTGGTTTGAATGAGGTCCAACTTGGATAAAACAGGCCTTAAATTGATTGAACAGGCTTGAATCAGTTTTAAATAGGCCTAGTTGTCTTCTTCTCCATAACAAGAGAAAGACTTTGTACAGAAAAAGTCTTACTGCACCGCTTCCAGTGCAGCAAGCGCGAATTGACCTCCAATGCATGCTGGCACGTGTACAGTGGCTTAATGGGCCTTATCATGTACCGCATATATGTCGGCATGCATGGACAGCCAATCCACACGATCTGTGCACAGCAAGTCTTTTCCTTCTTCCGTAACAAAGGTAGGGCTAGAAGTGGTCTGAAAGGCAAGACCTTTGCCCAAGCGTAGCTCGAATTATTGTTGGATTTCAGGCTAGACCAAAGCTCAAAAATGTTTGCTAACTCAAGCCTGAGCGTGGCCCAAAACCCATTGGGCTAACTCGAATTAGCCTATTTGGGCCAAAACACTAAGCCGGTCCGATTTTGGCCTAATTTTGACGATTTATTTTACAAAATTATTTTTTTATTTTCTTAGACATATAATTTATTTATGTAGATTATATAAGAATGTATATAAAATGATTATTTGTTTAAACAATAAATATATGGATTCAAATTTTGTATAAACTAAAATTAAATAAATATTCAACCAATCCAATATAATCGAGCTGAATTTGGCTTCACAACCGGGCCTAAATTGTACTCAACTTCGAACCAGGCTAATATATATTGACGTACCCAAACTTATTCAATTTTAGCTACTGACTAAATCTCGGCTTGTCACATGGCCGGTGAACATATGCCTCCTTCTCTTAAAGGATTATTGAAGATTTATTATAATGATAGCCTCTTAATAGCTATATCTAAGAGTTACTAAGTGAGAAAACGAGGGCAAAATCCTCAACCAAAAAAGCCTTGTCGTAAATATCATGCTCAAGGTTATGTACCATATTGTGTTTTTTACCTGAATAAATTCAAATATCCATGTAGCATTGCTAGCGGGCGATGTCAGGTAGGTCTATGAGAAAAGCTTCATCGATGCTACTTCTAGATCTAAGTTTTAGTCTAAGATCCAGTCCAAAGTTGTTTTGGGGCTCAAGAAATTAGATTGTTGTCCTATGCAAGCTATTAATGGCAATACAATTCATCATGAAGAATTAGAAAATGGATTGAAATCAATAAAAAAAAATAGGGAGGTTGTAATTTAAATATTGATTTGATCCTGAATAGAGCAGAGTGAAAAAGCAAATTCATGAAGCCTTGAAAAAAAAAAAAAAGCTTGAAAAAAAATTCAGATTTCTGATGAAGTAAAACAGAAATCATTTGAACTATGCTGTTTTCATGCGTAAAATGCAACTGATAACAAAGGGGGAAAATCCTATCTTACATATAAACACCATTTCCTCCTATTTTCTCTACCTGGACCCATTGCATGTCTCTGGATTGGCAAGTTTATCCCATTTCCACCTACTTGGTTTATCCTATCAAAGAAACGTTATTCTTCTCGGAGACCAAAAGATTGGCACACTGGCTCCTGCGATGAACTCACCATAATCCTACCAACCAACTGCCAATGGCCAGCAAACATGATGAGATAATTTGTAACATTATGAAAATATTAAAGATTTTCCTATGCAGAAGAAAACTGTTAGGGTTTAGACCTTGATGAATAGCAATGGGATTCCCCGTTGAACAAGAACTAGAACTAAGGATTTCTAATCCTGTTAGGTTTAGACCTTGATGAATAGCAATGGGATTCCCCGTTCAACAAGAACTAGAACTTAGGATTTCTAATCCTGTTAGGTTTAGACCTTGAAAAAGAAGGAAGATGGGGAGGAGAAAGAAAGGGCTGCCGCCCTATGATGAGAGAAGGGAATTTTTGGGAGAAAAGAATCTGTTCTCTATTCCATCCAAACCCTAGAGACTAGAGTTTAAATACATCCACGAAGTGGGCCAGGCCCAGACTCAACAAAAAACTCCCATGGACTAAACCAATGAGATTAAACTAATCCCCAAGCCCGTGTACACCCGTGACTTGATTTAATCTCAACCCTTGGACTCAAACCCAGCCCAATACAAGTTAGCCCACCTGGGCCTTGATAGCACCACACCAGGCCCAACAATCTCCACCTTGGTGCTTTCAAGGCCTCAGCACGTCCACTGTGTCCATCAGCTTTAACAACAAATACACTTTGAAAACTGTCCCGTGGAAGAACCTTAGTCAGTGCATCTGTTGGATTTTCTTTGGTGTATACCTTCACCAGCTCCACCTCACAATCTTCCACCAGCTCTCTGATCCTGTGGTATCTGAGGTCAATGTGCTTCGTCCTGGCATGATAGACTGCATTCTGCGCAAGCATCAGAGCACTCTGGCTGTCACTATGCACCTGGACAACCTTCTGATCAAGTCCCATCTCCAGCATCAAGCCCTTCAGCCAAAGAGCTTCCTTTGCTGCCTCTGTGATACCTATGTATTCTGCCTCCGTGGTAGATAAGGTTGTGATGGGCTGCAGACATGATCTCCACGATACTGGACCACCAAACAGGCTGAACACAAAGCCTGTTGTGGATCTCCTAGTGTCCACATCTCCACCAAAGTCTGCATCCACATACCCATATAACTGCCCACGAGCCTCCTTGGATAAGTTGGATCTCTCAGCATCTTCTTGCTGTCCATAGCAAATACCAACCCCAACTGTACCTACCAAGTACCTGAAGATTCCCTTCAGTGCTCGCCAGTGCTCCCTACCAGGCTGCGCCATGAACCTGCTCACCTGGCTCACTGCATGGGCTATGTCTGGCCTACAACATACCATGGCATACATAAGGCTCCCAACACCAGAAGCATATGGTACCTTCTCCATCTCCTGAGCCTCCACCTCAGTCTGTGGTGACATGGTCTTCGATAAGGAAAAATGTGCTGCCAAAGGTAGTGCTGTCGGTTTGGCATCCTTCATCCCATATCGCTCCAGAATCTTTTTAATGTAGCCACCCTGACTCAGATGCAGCACACCCTTGGATCTATCTCTGATGATTTCCATCCCTAGGATCTTCCTAGCTGGCCCCAGATTCTTCATCTCAAACTCCCGAGACAAAGCTATCTTCAGTTCCTGTACAGCCTTCTTACTCTTGCATGCTATCAGCATGTCATCTACATACAAGAGTAAGTACATCCTAGACCCATCATCCAGAGATTTAACATAGACACAAGAATCATACTCACACCTGAAAAGTCCAATGCTCCTAACATAAGTGTCAAATCTCTTGTACCACTGCCTCGGCGACTGCTTCAGCCCATACAGAGATTTCTTCAGTAAACAGACTTTCCCATTGATCTTGGTTCTCTAAACCCTGGTGGCTGCTCCATGTAGATGCTCTCCTCCAAATGACCATGGAGGAATGCTGTCTTCACATCCATCTGCTCCAGCTCCAAGTCCTGAGCTGCTACAATACTCAATAATAGTCTGATGGAAGTGTGCCTGACAACTGGAGAAAATATCTCACCATAATCGATGCCTTCTTTCTGAGAGTATCCTTTGGCCACTAGTCTTGCCTTATACCTGATACCCTCTTGTTCTGAAGCTCCTTCCTTGCGCTGATAAACCCATTTACAACCAATGGGTTTCTTTCCTTGTGGCAGCTGGACCACCTGCCACGTATTATTGCTGTGAAGAGACTGCATTTCCTCTGCCATAGCATGGATCCACCTATCTCTATCCTGACTTTCCATAGCCTCCTCATAGGTGAAAGGGTCTCCATTCGCTGTCACCAGGGCATATGACAACGAATCCTCAAAGCCATATCGAACTGGTGGTCGCACGTTCCTCCTGGGCCTTTGCTGTGCGATCCCAGTATCAGTCCCCTGTCCAGCTGCATCCTGCTGAACTCCCTGGCTTCTACCCCCTCTGTCAGTCCTCTCCACCTGAATCTCAAATCCTCCTGGTCCACTAGCAAATGGCACAACTGTATAGGAGGTTGTCTGACTAGTGTTACCGTGTTCTACCTCCTGTAGTCCCTGCTGTGCATCCATGCCACTTCTGTTCTGGAGGATTGAGCTCTCATCAAAGGTTACATCTCTGCTGATGACAACCTTCTTCTCCAAGGGGTCCCATAACCGATACCCCTTGACTCCTCGCGGGTAGCCTAGGAACACCATCTTCTTAGACCTGGCATCCAACTTACTCCGCTCCCCAGCTCCAACATGCACATATGTTGTGCATCCAAACACCCTTAGATGGTTTAGGCTTGTCTTCCTTCCAGACCATATCTCCTCTGGAATGTCTCCATCTAACCTGGTGTGCGGTGACCGATTGACCAAGTTGCTAGCTGCATCTACTGCGTCAACCCAGAACATCTTTGGAAGCCCTGCCTGCAGCCTTAAGCATCTTGCCTTTTCCAATAGTGTTCTGTTCATCCTCTCAGCCACCCCATTCTGTTGAGGAGTTCCCATCACCGAGAAGTGCCTTCTGATGCCCCACTCCTCACAAAAAATCTGGAACTCCCTGCTGGTGTATTCCCTGCCATTATCAGACCTCAGACACTTCACACTTTTACCCTGCTTCTTCTCCACCTCAGCATTCCAGATTTTGAACTTGGTGAAGACCTCTGATTTCTCCTTCATAAAGTAGATCCACAGCTTCCTTGAGAAATCATCTATCAGGGTCATAAAGTATCTGGCCCCATTCCTTGCAGAAACTGGGGCTGGTCCCCAGACATCTGTGTGTACTAACTCCAGGGGTTCAGCACTCCTAGCTGTGCTGACTGAGAACTGTACTCTCCTCTGCTTTTCCATCTGACAAGGCTCACAGATCTCCATATCTCCGCTACTCAAGTCTGGAAGCAGACCTCTCTTGCTCAGTTCTTTCATCCCCTTGTCTTCCATGTGGCCCAGGCGGTAATGCCACATCCTGTACACATCCCGGGGATCTTGCTCCACAACTGCCACCTCAGATTTCACAGTCATCACAGAGCCCTCCATCTTGTATAGATTATTTTCCAGCCTCCTCCCTCTCATCACCACCATGGCTCCATTGGAGATGTTCAGAACTCCACTCCTGGCACGACTGCTGAAGCTGTATCCAGTCCGCTCCAAGTACCCCAGTGATACCAGATTCTTCTTGAGTTCTGGAACATGCTTCACACTGGTAAGAGTGCGCACCATACCTTCAAACATCCTCACCCTCACTGTGCCAATACCTGCCACCTTGCAAGGGTGATTATCTCCAAGAGTCACATTCCCCTCCTCAACCTCTGTGTAAGTACTGAACCACGACCGGTTGGGAGTGTAATGATGAGAACAGGCTGAATCCAAGGTCCACATCTCTGTGCTGTGCCTGTGATCATCTGATACAACCAAGAGATCATCCTCCACCTCCTGATCTGCAACTGTACTCACAGACTCAGATCCTCCTTTTTCTCCCTTCTGATTTTTCACTTAGGACAATTCTTCTTAAAATGTCCTACCTCTCCACACTTATAGCACTTCAACTCTCTCTTGCCTTTCCTAGACTTTGATCGTCCTCCAGACTTACTTCTGTCCCTGCCCCTACCTCTGCCTGTCCTTTCCCCAACTGATAGAACCTCCTGGGGAACAGCTTCCTTGGTCATCTTCTCCCTCCGCTCATTCGTCCGAAGCACCGAGACAATATCTTCATAAATTAATGTCTCCTTCCCATAGAGCAGTGTTGTGACCAATGAGTCATAAGACGTGGGCATTGAACATAAAAGCAGAAGTGCTTTATCTTCTTCCTCCATCTTGACCCCGACATTCAGAAGTTCATTGCTCATCTGGTCGAATATTTGGATGTGACCCAGCACATCTCCACCTTCTGACATCCGAAGGCTGTAGAGGCGCTTCTTCAACATCAACTTGTTGCACATATTCTTTCCCATATAGAGGGTGTGCAACTTCGTCCAGAGTCCCTTCGGGGTCTTCTCCTCCAGCACTGAATAGAGGACTGAATCCGCCAGACAGCCCCTGATCATTGAACATGTCTTCTTCTCCAATGAAATCCACTGCTTGTCTGTCATCCCATCTGGCCTTTCCTCCAAAACCAGATCTAAACCCTGCTGCACAAGGAGGTCCTCTACCCGGACTTTCCACATGGAGAAACTTCCCTTCCCATCAAACTTCTCAACCTCTAATTTTATGCTACTCCCCATGGCCAATTTCAAAATAGCACAAAAATAAATTTTATAAAATAGAGAAGTACCTTGACGAGATTTTGTTGAAATTATTTCAACTCCTTGAAAGCCTCCAGATTACTCCTTGAACCAGGCTCTGATACCACTTGTTAGGGTTTAGACCTTGATGAATAGCAATGGGATTCCCCGTTGAACAAGAACTAGAACTAAGGATTTCTAATCCTGTTAGGTTTAGACCTTGATGAATAGCAATGGGATTCCCCGTTCAACAAGAACTAGAACTTAGGATTTCTAATCCTGTTAGGTTTAGACCTTGAAAAAGAAGGAAGATGGGGAGGAGAAAGAAAGGGCTGCCGCCCTATGATGAGAGAAGGGAATTTTTGGGAGAAAAGAATCTGTTCTCTATTCCATCCAAACCCTAGAGACTAGAGTTTAAATACATCCACGAAGTGGGCCAGGCCCAGACTCAACAAAAAACTCCCATGGACTAAACCAATGAGATTAAACTAATCCCCAAGCCCGTGTACACCCGTGACTTGATTTAATCTCAACCCTTGGACTCAAACCCAGCCCAATACAAGTTAGCCCACCTGGGCCTTGATAGCACCACACCAGGCCCAACAAAAACTATCTGAAATTCCAGTGTCATGAATTATTGCTCGCTGAATTTGCATCCAAACCATTCCCCGGCTTGTACCGTTTGCTTTTTAAGAAGCTTTTCGTGTAAAGAGCTCCAAAGACAATGGCCTGAAGATATGATAATGTTACTTCTAAATTCAAAAAAAATAAAAGATATTAGACATGAAAATCAGTTGATAAGAAGAAGGAAAAGCTTACAGCTCCAATCCATTGCATCCAACTAAGGGGATGAGAAAACCAAACACATGACAGTAATATGCTCACCAACTACACCAATGATGGATACAAATTTGTTAGATCGTGTAGACAAATCCCATATCTTAGATTAAAACTTAAGCTTAAGAGCATCCCATACCTGTCTTGTCGTCATTATGGTAGCAAATGTAAGAGCCCCAAATGTTCGAATGGTATAGGAAATAAAGAATTGACCGGCTATTGCTACCTGCAACCATAAATCTGGGTGATCAAATAGGCACTTGATCAGAAGATATGGCCAAGTAGCATGTCAGCTTAATTACTCCACCTTACAAAGTAGCCTTATTCCTTAGAAAGTTAAAGGAACTGATGCTAGAGGTTCGCATAATAGACCTGCAACCATAGAATTGCGACATAATAGAAGAAATCTTGATAACGAATCATAAAATCTACCGCTGAAATAAGATGACCCTCTGCGACAAGTCCTGTATGTTAGAGAAATTGTTTTAATTTATAAAAAAAAATTTTAGAAAATGCTAGAATAATTAATCTAAAATTTAAATTCAAAATCTAAATTAAAGTTAAAAGGAATCAAACTGGTCGAGGCGTGTTAGACACTGCCCTAAGGACAAGTTTTTGCCCCCTCATGTAGGTTGTTGGCGATTTGTCCCCAAGGTACAACGATCCGGTTCGATCTGATCCTCCTACCGCGAGCACGATCGGGTGGAGGTGCAAACCCAATAATTCTTCAGATGCCCAAATAAAATATAACAATAAATAGTTAAATACACTTTTTACCACTAGTAACTTTCACCAGGTTGAGACAAACAGGTTAAGACTAACTCCAAACTCCAAACCGCACTTGCAGCAACAGGAGACAAACTCCCAACTCCAAGCAGATAGACTCCCAGCTCCAAGGACAACTCCAAGGATTTGCAGCAACAGGATCTTCTCTAAAATGAATAAATCTTTTAGGATTTGGATTTTCTTTTTCTACCTTAAATTTCTTTAGGCTATCCATATATATATATATATATATATATATATATATATATATATATATATATATAGCCGTTAGGCCATGTTACCATTTCTCCTAGAACAGATGAAATGATGGAATGCTCGAGCATTTGCTCGAGCACTTCCGAAAATCACGCTCGCCGAGCGTTCCAAACGCTCGCTGGCTGGCGAGACTCCATGCGAGGTTTAAATGCTCACGTGGGGTCTTCATCGCTTTCCCTTTTTTTAACTTTTTCAAATGGTCAAAAGTCAACAATCCCTCATAAAAATAAAATAAATAAACTAAAATAAAATAAATAATAAAATTAATATACCAAAAATTTTAGGGCATCTTATACTGCGCAATAGGTGAGGTATCCTGTGGACTTGAACCTCACTTAGTGTTGATTGTATACATCTGAAGGAATCATAGTAGATTAGACCTTGAACTAGGTCCTTGACTCAGACTTCTACTAATCACACACACAGCATGAATCAATTGGGTTTAAGCGGTCAGCGCATATTAAAGGCCTTGCGCTTAGTACCTTGATTTTTCATAAGAATTTCTTAAGGTTAGCCAAACCTTTAGTCATGGCCTTATATGACAATTCTCATATAGGTAAATCCTCTAAGGGTATTTATGACCAATACCCTGTAGATAACCTGCCTCGGATCCATTAAGAGAATCACTCAACCTTACACAAATTTACTTTGTCACTTATAAGAGCACTCATCATAGGAATGGGTTGAAATTTTTTTTTCAAAATTTGTGCTCTAACACGATCACTCAATCAGCTTCGTTTCTACCACATTGAACCTCATTCATGGGATCTCCAATCACAGAGGTTGGGTATCCACTGCTGGTGACCAAATAATGGGCTTAAGCCCCATCCCCCTCGATGAATCTAGGACTCTACTCCTAGATAATCCCTTGGTTAATTGATCTGCCAAATTTTTCTTAGATTTGACAAATTCCAAAGAGATAACATCAATTTTCTTATGTTGTCTTATAGACTTATGACGAAGCCGTATATGGCGAGTCATCTTTTTATTGGTACTCTTTTGATTTGTCAGTTCAATTGCAGCATTATTATCACAATGGATTGATATAGCTGGAACTGGCTTAGGTACCAAAGGTAGCTCTGATATTAGATTTTTTATCCACTCTGCCTCATTACAGGTGGTATCCAAAGCTATCAACTCGGCCTCCATGGTGCTTCTAGAAATAATAGTTTGCCTAGTGGATCCCAAGCAATAGCAGCACCGCCAAGAAGAAAAACATATCCGGTGGTTGATTTTAAATCATGAGAATTAGTGACCCAATTAGCATCACTGTAACCCTCAATCACCTCAGGGTATTCAATGAACATCAAAGAGAGATTAAGTGTTCCCTTTAAATATCGGAACACTCTTTCTAAGGCTACCCAATGAGATTGATCAGGATTTTGATTATATCTACTAAGCCTTCCTACGGCATAGGCAATATCAGGTCTTGTCCTGTTTGCTATATACAAGAGAGATCCTATAATTTAAGAATATTTTAATTGATTAATTGGGTCACCTAAATTTTTCTTCAAGTGAAAGCTAGGATCAAAAGGAGTAGATATTGATTTAAGATTGGAATAACCAAACTTCTTGATCATTTTTTCTATAGAATGAGAAAGAGATAGAGCTATCCCTTCATGGGACTTGATAAGCTTCATCCCTAGGATTACATCGGCTTCACCTAAATCTTTCATATCAAACTTAGAAGAGAGGAAAGATTTAACACTTGAAATAATTTCAAGAGATGTTCCAAAAATTAAAATATCATCGACATATAAGCAAAGAATTACACAATCATTATCGACGATCTTAGAATACACACACTTATCATAATTATTGATTTGAAATCCAAAAGATAGAATAATTTGATCAAATTTCTCATGCCATTGTTTAGGAGCCTGTTTAAGACCATAAAGGGACTTGATAAGTTTAAAAACCTTGTCTTCTTGTCCCTTTACAACAAAACCTTCAGGCTGTTCCATATAGATCTCCTCCTCAAGATCTCCATTTAGGAATGCATTCTTCACATCCATTTGATTAATGATTAACTTATGAATGGAAGCAATGACAAGAAGTGATCTAAGGGTTGTTATTCTAGCTACAGGAGAATATGTATCAAAGAAATTAATCCTTTCTTTTGGTTATACCCTTTGGCTACTAATTTAGCCTTATACTTTTCTATTGAACCATCAGGTCTAAATTTCTTCTTAAATACCCACTTACACCCTAAAGGTTTGCTTCCAGAGGGTAAATCAGATAAGATCCAAGTTTCATTTTGTAAGATTGAATTAAATTCAGAAAGAATAGCTTCCTTCCAAAAAGGAGCATCAGGAGAAGTCATCGCCTCTGAAAAAGAAGAAGGTTCACCTTCGACTAGGAAAGTAAAGAAACCTTCACCAAGGTCTTTTTCTTTCCTTATCCTTGAACTTATTAACATTGAGTTAACCATATCCATTAATGTACGATTTTTTTGTTCACCTACACCATTAGACTGAGGAGAGTATGGTGGTGTAACTTCATGAATAACCCCATATTCTTGATAAAATAGAGTCATTTCATTTGAGGTATATTCACCACCGCGATCTGACCTAAATTTCTTAAGCTTTTTCTCAGTTTGGGTTTCAGCTTCTACTTTATAAATCTTAAACTTATCTAATACTTCATCCTTAGATTTTATCAAATATATGTAACAATATCGAGAGAAGTCATCAATAAATGTTACAAAGTAACGACTTCCTCCCCGTGTAGGAAATTTAGTAGAGTCACATACATCGCTATGAACTAATTCAAGAAGTGTTGAACTCCTATTTACTGATTTAAAAGGTTTTCTAGGCATCTTAGCTTGAATACAAATCTCACATTTAAACTTTCTATCAATATGAACTTTAGGAATTAGATTAAGATTTGTCATGTAATGAATACGATCAAAATTCACATGACTAAGTCTACTATGCCAATCATTTGAAGATTCAACATTAAAAAGAAGAGGACTTTTATTAGATAACTTAGAGGATACATTTAATTTAAAAAGGCCTTCACATACAAAGCCTTTACCAACAAACTGATTATTATGAGTAATTACAACTTTATTTGACTTTAGAACAATTTTATATCCTCTAGATATAAGGAGAGATCCACTAATCAGATTTCTTCTAACACTAGAACTAACAGCACTTCATGAAGGACCAGGATTTTTTCAGATGTCATCTTTAGATCCACTTGACCTTTCCCAAGCACTTGTGCTGAAGAGTTATTCCCAAGTGTCACACCTCCTCCACTTGATTCCTAAAAGGTGGAGAACCAGGAGCGATCAAAACAAACATGAACATTAGCTCCTGAATCAAGCCACCAATCACAAGAAGATTGGGTTGAGTTAATTAAGAATTTTGAATTTACCAACCTGAAAGAAGGCTCAGCACCACTCTCAACCACGTTAACTTGTGGTTTAGATGATTTCCTCAATGGTTCAGTCTTTCTGTGGTAGCAGTCCTTCACCACATGATTTGTCCTTCCGTATACAAAGCAGAACATGCCTTTATAATTTTTGACTTCTGATTCGGTCGGTTCTGATTTGATCGATTCTGAGGAGGTTTGTATGATTGGTTGGATCTAGATTGGAATTTCTTTTTCTTAAAATTCTTTCCCTTAGGTTTGAATTGATTTGGAGTTGGATTTGACTCGGTCAGATGGATTTTAGGTCCAAGGTCAGTCTTTTGATTTTGATTGAGCTTAAGCCGGTGTTCTTCTTCAATCCTAATAGAGTTAATCACTTCTGTTAGGGTCAAGCTACCTTGCTTATGACTTAGCTCTCGAGCAAAGGATGACCAAGATGGTGGAAGGGCATCTACTAAGGCTTGGACCTTATAGTTTTCAGAAAAACTACAACCAGTCAATTCTGACTTTCTAAGAAAATCTTGAAATTCATGAATTTGAATACTAATGGGTTTGAAATCTACCATTATGTACTTTCTAAATTTTGAGATAGTGAATCTATCTACCAGCATCAACCATCCCATATTCAGCCTCAAGAGCATCCCATAGTTCCTTAGCAGTTTTAGTATGAAGGTAGACATCATAAAGATTATCAGATAGGGCACTTAAAATTCTATGTCTACAATGAAAATCTATTTCTTGGGGTGTTTTTGATGAAGATGAGGTATCAACTATACTAGAAGAACCTTGTTGAGTGTTAGATTTGGGATCTGATAATTCTATGGCAGAAAATAAACCTAAAGTGGTAAGCCAGTATTTCACTTGATTTTGCCACCTCCTAAAGAATAATCCATTGAATTTTTCAGGTTTAATTGCACTAAGATCATCAGAACTCATTTTAAGTAAATTTGTTGCTTAACGCGTTCTGCACAACCAAAAAATTGAAGATTTAGCTTTATAATTTAAATTTTTTAAATTAGTGATTTTTTCAGATATTTCTAGATTTTAAATTTAAATTCAAAAGAATTAAATCTAGAAACTACTTGCAATAATAATAAAACCACTAAGCAAAAATTAACTCAAATAAGTCAATTTTGAATTTGAGTTTCAAAATTTTTTTTTCAAAATTTGAATTTTTAATTTTAAATTTTAAATTTTAAATTCAAAACTCCTTTTTTTAAATGAAATTACTTATAATAAAATCTAGCAATTTCTAATGATAGGAAAAACTTGTCCTTAGCTGTTAGAGAAATTGTTTTGATTTTTAAAAAATCCTTTTTAGAAAATGCTAGAATAATTAATCTAAAATTTAAATTCAAAATCTAAATTAAAGTTAAAAGGAATCAAACTGGTCGAGGCATGTTAGACACTGTCCTAAGGATAAGTTTTCCCCCTCGTGCGGGTTGTTGGCGATTTGTCCCTAAGGTATAACGACCCGGCTCGATCCGATCCTCCTATCGTGAGCACGATCGGATGGAGGTGCAAACCCCATAATTCTTCAGATGGCAACAGGATCTTCTCTAAATATGAATAGAAGCTCTTTTAGGAAAAATGAATAAATCTTTTAGGATTTAAATTTTCTTTTTCTACTTTAAATTTTTTTAAACTATATATATATATATATATATATATATATATATATATATATATGTTAGGCCATGTTACCATTCCTTCTAAAACGGAGGAAATGACGGAACTCGAGCATCAGAAATCACGCTTGCCGAGCTTCTAAACGCTCGCTGGCTGGCGAGACTCCACGCGAGCTTTAAATGCTCGCGTAGGGTCTTCATCGCTTTTTTTTTTTTTTTAACTTTTTCAAACGGTCAAAAGTCAACACTGTATTCAAAACAAATGATTCTTTCAGCAAGCAGAGGAATTATAAAGCATACATGGCCATGTTGATGTAGGGGGGAAAAACTTTGATTAAAGAAAAAGAAAAATTAGGAGGAGCCCTTCACGACTACCAAAGGTTGAAAAAGAAGGAACTTAAAGAAAACAAAAGCCCAGCAGAGAAAAGCATGAAATAATTACGTAATAAAAAATTATTTCATAAGGTGACTGGGGAAAGGGAGGGAAAAGAGAACGAAGTTGCAAGGGGATAAAGTTCATGCAGCATACCCAGAATTTAAAGAAACAAAAGCTGGAAAAAAATTTTATATTATAAGGTGCCTTGATAAGAGAGAAGAAAAGAAAACCAAGTTGCAAGAGGCTGAAATTCTTGCAACTTTAACCTTACGCATTGATACCATTGAAATTTAATGATGCACTACAGGAAGTAGCTGAAACAAATAAAGAATTAAATCATTTAAACAACCAAGTGCTAGAAGTACCTCAGACAGATATAACAATTTAACAATCCTTTAATGGTGAAAGAGCAGGAAGAAAAATAGAAGACTCCTGTAACCTTCGGGATCTTAATTACCTGGTTCGTGAGATTTAGCGTAGGATTCCTGAGACGGGTGACGCTTGGGATTCCTGCGATTTCACGTGGCGGTTAAGTTTTCAATTCCGCGTAACGAATGGGTTTCCGGAGTATCTGTACAAGACGTCGCGTGAGGTTTATAGGGAGATGGAGGGTGACTTCCCCCCTTCAACCGGGCGCTCATCTCCTTTAGGAAATCCTTTGCCATCCTCCTAATGCCTACGAGAGAGAGAGAGAGAGCAGATCAAGAGAGAGAGGAATGATTAAGTTGTTGTGGATCGTAGGAGGCACCGACGGAGGTCCGGCGGCATCCGATGGGTTGAAGAGAATGGAAAGACTGTAGGATTCATAGAGAAAGAAGGAGAGAAGGAAGAAAGATTTAATCACGCTATTCCCTTAGAGTCCCCATGATTGAGCTGAGGAGGCGGCGTAGCAGCCTTCGCCTTCAGCCTACATGTATAGTAACACCACGTGAAGGTAGGCGTTACAGATCCTAGGCGTTACAAATCCTCACAGCAATAATTTTGCTAGCAGATTAAGTTCTCAAGCACTAACCTAGAAGTATGCTTTGATTGGTTGGTTACTGGGCCGACGTAGCGTCCAAAAACCAATAGCATCCTTCCAGATTTCCATATCACCATTTTCCCTCCCTCGCTCGCTGTCTTCTTCTTCTTCTCTTGCAATCGCCTTGGCCATTGGAGCCCTCGAATCGGAGAGCACTGCCTCTCTCTCCCTACTCTCCAAGAATATTGGGATGCTGGGTTGAGTCGATTGAGCTGGTCCGACGGATCGAGAAGGTGTAGAGGGGTGGAAGATATGTACAGGGGTCGAGGAGTGAGCGGGTTGAAGTCGGAGATCGACGCCCTCGATCGCAAGCGGATCAATGATGCTCTTGACAAGAACCTGGAGAAGTCATCGCCGTCGACTTCGAGGGGGTTGATGAACGGGAGGGAGATGGAGCGGCTCCCCGGGCTGTCCACTGCTGCAGGGAAGCAGCTGGATCACTACCAGGATCAGCTTTCTAAGAACAAATGCTCTGATGGAGAATCTGAAGCAAACAGTGAAGGGTCAGAAGTTAGTGGTTCTAATGGTGAAGACACATCTTGGATTTCATGGTTCTGTAATCTACGAGGAAATGTGTCTTTTGTGAAGTTGATGACGAATACATACAAGATGACTTCAACCTTTGTGGGTTAAGCAGCCAAGTTCCTTACTATGACTTGCTCTTGATCTGATTTTGGATTGTGAATCCTCTCATGGACCCAGATGTTCAAATAGCTGGTTTTCAGTTTGGGATTTGCGTATTGAGGTAAGTAAGCCAAATATAATAATTTCATAAATTATAAATGGTTGTATTTATAGTTTTATGCATATTTATGAAATAGAGTTTTAATGATTATTTAGAAATTGATAAGCTGTACCATGTGTATCTAATTGCATATTTGCTATAATAGTTGATATTATTTGCAAGTGAATTGATTATATGCAATGGTTAAAAATGTACAAACCACTGTTTATGTGTCATGAGAGAAATTATGCTTATGATGATGCATAATATGTGACATGCATGTGTAAAATGATTTGAATTATATTATATGTGTCGCCGCGGTTCTCCTTTGATATGGCATGTGGAGGCCACGCACATCTAGAGGATGTGTGCTGATTGATATGGCATGTGGAGGCCACGCACATCTAGAGGATGTGTGCTGATTGATGGAGGCATTACAGGGCCGTGGGATACATATGATATAATATATCAATGATTAAATATAAACAGTGGATTTGAATTATATTTATATGTGTCGCCGCGGTTCTCCTTTGATATGGCATGTGGAGGCCACACACATCTAGTGGATGTGTGCGATTGATGGAGGCATTGCAGGGCCATGGGACACATATGATATAATATATCAATGATTAAATATAAACAGTGGATTTGAATTATATTTATATGTGTCACCGCGGTTCTCCTTTGATATGGCATGTGGAGGCCACGCACATCTAGAGGATGTGTGCTGATTGATATGGCATGTGGAGGCCACGCACATCTAGAGGATGTGTGCAGATTGATGGAGGCATTGTAGGGCCGTGGGACACATATGATATAATATAATAATGATTAAATATAAACAATGGATTTGAATTATATTTATATGTGTCACCGCGGTTCTCCTTTGATATGGCATGTGGAGGCCACGTACATCTAGAGGATGTGTGCTGATTGATATGGCATGTGGAGGCCACGCACATCTAGAGGATGTGTGCAGATTGATGGAGGCTTTGCAGGGCCGTGGGACACATATGATATAATATGACAATGATTAAATATAAACAGTGGATTTCTTTACAATGCATATTCTGGTATTTGTTTTATAAGCTTCAATGATTATTTTGACTTAATGATATGCATGATTATGATAGCATGTTTTTAAATTGGAAGTTTCTATGAAAATTATGACTTGATAATATCTTGAGAGATAAGATGATATATGACTATTTTATGTCATTATTATAGGCTTACTTATTGAGTGTGAGCTCATGTAAATCTCACAATATTTTTCAGAGCCTCGGGATTGAAGATGAAATTATGGGGTAGATGGAGCTCTAGTTAAATAAAATAGTTCCATAGTGTTGATGTAACCTCAGTAATATTTGTGTGTAGGGCTTGTAGCCCAAAACTTATATTAGTGGTTTGTAATAAAGTATGGATTTGGATTGACTTATTATACTTATTGCTTTATAATGATCGATGTGTAAATTTTGGGATGCCTTGCATGCCCGGCATGCGGCGGGTTGTCACCCTAGCTCAAAATTTTTGGGTCTGGGGCATAACAGCTTTTATGGTATGAGAGCCTAGGTTATGACCTTAGGGACATATGCATGATGACACTCTATGCAAAATACTAGGATGATATTGAGACAATTATGACTTTAAAGGAATTTTAGGAATTATGCTTTGGAAGCTTGAAATTTAAAGTTTATCAAGATATTAATTGAATTACAAATTTGATAGGAATTAAGAATGAACCATCGCAAGCCAATGATATTATGTGGGCTCCCTGGCTAGTAGCCTTGACCAGTGGGGAGGCCTAGGGGCTTCTATAGGTTTTAACTTCGTCAAACTTGTTGGAAATGGCTCGTAGCAGTTCCAGATCTTTAAATAATATGGGTAGATGAAACTTTAATTGGATATACAATAAAAGATAGATGAATATATGGAATATGATATAATAGTTGAAAATTGCAATTGATGACTAATGTGACTAAGATAACATCATTATGTCCATATTGCAATTGAGTTGATATGTGGATTTGGAGTTAGTAAATCTAAATTTGAATGTGGATGTATATAATAAATTTTTAATTGTGGAACTTACATTGTTGATATTGTAAGTTTAAGATTATGAGCTAATCTGCTGGTTATAGGGATGATTAATATTGATGATATTTTGGGAATGAAATAGTTAATTACATGTTTTTGATTAATCACAATTGAGTACTTTCTGAATTTGAGTCTGGATGGATAAGTATATATAGTGAATTTTACTAAGAGAACTTTTATTATGGATATTGCATGTTCAAAACTGATTGTTAATTTGCTAGATGTGGAGATGGTTGATATTGATGCTACTAAAATAGTTGACTGCATATTATATCTTGATGGACCATTTAGGAAGAATATAAAATTTTAAATTCTGAGACAATTATTGTTTAAGTTTTTGAAAGCAGTAGACTCTATTAATCTTTAGAACTGATTTTGGCTATAAATGATCAAATATTTTGATGCTAGACAGTGAAAGATTTTAGCAGTAATAAGAATAAGATAAATTTCACTGATAAAGAATTTCATGGAGATTTTTATTTTTTTAATAGATTTCTAAATCAAGATATCTATTCATTAATTTATTATGCCTTTCTTCATAGTTCCTAAGGAGATATCTTTCTCTAGGATGGATAAATTATCAATCAGCCATAAGTGACATGAATCTTTTCTAGGAAAAAGGAGGGAGATGATTTTATTTTGACTATTGCTAATTATGAATTATGGTTAAGGATACATCTACTATCACTTTCAAGTCATAGAGAGATTACTATAATTTCCAATTATGTCTTTCAAATGGTAAGTGCATTTTCAATCTTTATTGACCTTATAAGTCTTGTATCCATCTGAGCTAGATTAGTGAAGTCACTGTGAGATATTTGAAGGGTTTAAATTAGTTGATTATGATAATTATGAAAGATATCCTAAATGATTGGCATAATGTTCATTGATGTTAGCTTGAAGTATTCAAGAGTAAAACCTAGTATGTTATGATGATTGAAATAAGTGTCGTAATGATTAATGGCACATTCAACTATTTATGAGTTGAGAGAGCATTGGAAGAAATTATCTTATACTTAATTCAAAAGAACTTGGAACTATCTTATCGAGGAATTAACAGTAATTGATATAGGTTATTAACCTTAAGAATGGATGACATAATACATGTGATGGACTCTATGATATTTATGATGATTGTGTTGTGAGAAGTTAAGGTATTTAAAAAAAAAGATGACGGGAAAGAAATACTTCTTAAGGAATTCAATTTTATTTGGTAGAAAGATCAAATTAATTGTTGATGTTGGATACGTCATTTGGGTACCTAGGAATGAAATAAAAGTTGCTAGTGAGTATCTATAATGGTACAAAAATTTATGGACATTTAATTTCGAGGATGAAATTTTAGTGGGTTAAATGTTAATATTTATTTTTGGCTTAATAGTAAACTGCGTAAATTGAGTCTGAACTCATTTGTCTCACTCTCCTAATTCGATGATGTCTTCATAAAGCTTTGTCGATTAAGCTGAATTTCTGTCCAGCCTTCCACCCTCAAATAGATGGACAATCTGCATGAACCAATTAGATTTTAATGATATACTGTGAGCTTGTGTGATGGATTTAGAAAGTGCTTGGTATAGCTTCTTACCCTTAGTGAAATTGCTTATTTTAATGATTACAAGCCAACATTCAAATGGATTCATTTTAATTGTCTATGATATAAGGTGTAGATTCCCTTCATATTGAGATGAGGTGAGAGAGAGACAATTTTGGACTGAGCTGGTGTAGCAACTATGAAAAGTATCATTAATTAAAGCAGCTTCATGTAGCTCTGAGTCAATAGAAAAGTTATGTTGATGTCAAAAAGAAAGATTTGAAATTTCAGGTTGAAGATCATTTGGAAGTTTTACTAATCAATGATATGATGAGATTTATGTTAGAGGTGATTTGAGCCACAATACATTGGGCCATTTGAGATTTTGATCAAAATAAAGGAGGTGGCTTATAGCTTAGCACTGTCTTCATTACTCATTTGGGTGTTCAATGTGTTTCATATCTTTATGACTGAGGAGGTGTATTTCAAACCTCCGTTATGTGTTAGAACTTGAACCAATTTAGCTTAAGAAAGAATTGACCTATGAAGATCATTTGTGCACATTATGGACCGCAAGGATTAAGTTTTGAGATGGTGTAGTATTCCTTATGTCAAAGTTCAGCGGAGTAATTATTCTGAGAGGAAGATTATTTGGGAGTCTAAGGAGAAAATGAAAAAGAAACATCCACAATATTTGTATCTTATTACATATCAATGATGTATCGATGACTGTGACTTTTGAATGAAATTTAGCTGATTATGAAATAGAAAATTTAGATTCTGTATTCTATTGGATGTATATCAAATTTCGAGGCCGAAATTTTTATAAAGAGGGGAGAATGTAACCCCCGGGATCTTAATTACCTGGTTCGTGAGATTTAGCATAGGATTCCTGGGACAGGTGACGCTTGGGATTCCTGCGGTTTCATGTGGTGGTTAAGTTTTCAATTCCGCGTAACGAATGGGTTTCCAGAGTCTCTGTACGAGGCGTCGCGTGAGGTTTATAGGGAGATGGAGGGTGACTTCCCCCCCTTCAACCGGGCGCTCATCTCCTTTAGGAAATCCTTTGCCATCCTCCTAATGCCTACGAGAGAGAGAGAGAGAGCAGATCAAGAGAGAGGAACGATTAAGTTGTTGTGGATCGTAGGAGGCACCGACGGAGGTCCGGCGGCATCCGATGGGTTGAAGAGAATGGAAAGACTATAGGATTCATAGAGAAAGAAGGAGAGAAGGAAGAAAGATTTAATCACGCCATTCCCTCAGAGTCCCCATGATTGAGCTGAGGAGGCGGCATAGCAGCCTTCGCCTTCAGCCTGCGTGTATAGTAACACCATGTGATGGTAGGCGTTACAGATCCTAGGCGTTACAAATCCTCACAGCAATAATTTTGCTAGCAGATTAAGTTCTCAAGCACTAACCTAGAAGTATGCTTTGATTGGTTGGTTATTGGGCCGACGTAGCGTCCAAAAACCAATAGCATCCTTCCAGCTTTCCATATCACCGTTTTCCCTCCCTCACTCGCTGTCTTCTTCTTCTTCTCTTGCAATCGCCTTGGCCATTGGAGCCCTCGAATTGGAGAGCACTGCCTCTCTCTCCCTACTCTCCAAGAATATTGGGATGCTGGGTTGAGTCGATTGAGCTGGTCCGACGGATCGAGAAGGTGTAGAGGGGTGGAAGATATGTACAGGGGTCGAGGAGTGAGCGGGTTGAAGTCAGAGATCGACGCCTTCGATCGCAAGCGGATCAATGATGCTCTTGACAAGCACCTGGAGAAGTCATCGCCGTCGACTTCGAGGGGGTTGATGAACGGGAGGGAGATGGAGTGGCTCCCCAGGCTGTCCACTGCTGCAGGGAAGCAACTGGATCACTACCTGGATCAGCTTTCTAAGAACAAATGCTCTGATGGAGAATCTGAAACAAACAGTGAAGGGTCAAAAGTTAGTGGTTCTGATGGTGAAGACACATCTTGGATTTCATGGTTCTGTAATCTACGAGGAAATGTGTCTTTTGTGAAGTTGATGACGAATACATACAAGATGACTTCAACCTTTGTGGGTTAAGCAGCCAAGTTCCTTACTATGACTATGCTCTTGATCTGATTTTGGATTGTGAATCCTCTCATGGTACCCAGATGTCCAAATAGCTGGTTTTCTGTTTGGGATTTGCATATTGAGGTAAGTAAGCCAAATATAATAATTTCATAAATTATAAATGGTTGTATTTATAGTTTTATGCATATTTATGAAATAGAGTTTTATTGATTATTTTAGAAATTGGTAAGCTGTACCATGTGTATCTAATTGCATATTTGCTATAATAGTTGATATTATTTGCAAGTGAATTGATTATATGCAATGGTTAAAAATGTACAAACCACTGTTTATGTGTCATGAGAGAAATTATGTTTATGATGACGCATAATATGTGACATGCATGTGTAAAATGATTTGAATTATATTTATATGTGTCGCCGTGGTTCTTCTTTGATATGGCATGTGGAGGCCACGCACATCTAGAGGATGTGTGCTGATTGATATGGCATGTGGAGGCCACGCACATCTAGAGGATGTGTGCTGATTGATGGAGGCATTGCAGGGCCGTGGGATACATATGATATAATATCAATGATTAAATATAAACAGTGGATTTGAATTATATTTATATGTATCGCTGCGGTTCTCCTTTGATATAGCATGTGGAGGCGATGCACATTTAGAGGATGTGTGCTGATTGATGGAGGCATTGCAGGGCCGTGGGACACATATGATATAATATATCAATGATTAAATATAAACAGTGGATTTGAATTATATTTATATGTGTCGCCGTGGTTCTCCTTTGATATGGCATGTGGAGGCCACGCACATCTAGAGGATGTGTGCTGATTGATATGGCATGTGGAGGCCACGCACATCTAGAGGATGTGTGCAAATTGATGGAGGCATTGCAGGGCCGTGAGACACATATGATATAATATAACAATGATTAAATATAAATAGTTGATTTGAATTATATTTATATGTGTCGCCGTGGTTCTCCTTTGATATGGCATGTGGAGGCCACGCACATCTAGAGGATGTGTGCTGATTGATATGGCATGTGGAGGCCATGACATCTAGAGGATGTGTGCAGATTGATGGAGGCATTGCAGGGCTGTGGGACACATATGATATAATATGACAATGATTAAATATAAACAGTGGATTTGTTTACAATGCATATTCTGGTATTTGTTTATAAGCTTCCATGATTATTTTGACTTAATGATATGCATGATTATGATAGCATGTTATTTAAATTGGAAGTTTCTATGAAAATTATGACTTGATAATATCTTGAGAGATAAGATGATATATGACTATTTTATGTCATTATTATAGGCTTACTTATTGAGTGTGAGCTCATGTAATTCTCACAATATTTTTCAGAGCCTCGGGATTGAAGATGAAATTATGGGGTAGATGGAGCTCCAGTTAAATAAAATAGTTCCATAGTGTTGATGTAACCCAAGTAATATTTGTGTGTAGGGCTTGTAGCCCAAAACTTATATTAGTGGTTTGTAATAAAGTATGGATTTGGATTGACTTATTATACTTATTGCCTTATAATGATCGATGTATAAATTTTGGGACGCCTTGCATGCCCGGCATGCGGCAGGTTGTCACCCTAGCTCAAAATTTTTTGGTCTGGGGCGTGATAGCTTTTATGGTATCAGAGCCTAGGTTATGACCTTAGGGACACATGCATGATGACACTCTAGGCAAAATACTAGGATGATATTGAGACAATTATGACTTTAAAGGAATTTTAGGAATTAAGGTATTTTAATCGTTGCGCTACGATACACATCAGATTTTGGCGGGCCGGAGGTCCAAGCATATTAGTTCACGAAAAAAAATAAAAAAAATTTATTACAAATTTTTTCTTAATTTTATTCTTATTTTTAATTTTTTTATTGTTTCATTATTATTCATGCTTCTCTATAAAAGAAAAGAGTAAAAAAATTCCTTTTTTGTTGAATAGTTATTGCTTTCTTTAGCTTATTACTTTTTTTAGTTACCTTAATTGTTAGATTTTTTTATTTTCTTTTTAACGTGAAAAAATTACTTTCGTTCTTATCACAAATCCACGTTTAACCTAATCAACTTTTCCTTTTAATTAACTTACCTTAAAAGAACATGAAATAAAACCCTAAGACACTTTTCGTAAAATATAATTAATTTAAGAAAACAAAATAATAATAATAATAAATAAATAAAAATAAAGTATAATAAAAATATTGACTTAGGTAAATTTATTTTATACGAAACTCAAAATTTTTTCATTGACATCTCATAATTTATTAGGAAATTAGAAACTTAATTACAAAAATCTTAAAAAAAGTAATTAGATTAATTTTGTTTGATAATTTCAAGTGCTGGACATCTGCTTGTTGCACAGTATTTTCATAATTAACATTAAGGGCACAAACCCTTAATCAAGATAAGGTGAGGAGTTGATCACCCTTCCTTGGCCCACAAATCATATCCTTCATTTTGCATTAACCCAAGCCTTTAACTCTAAAATTAATTAGACGTCAGCCCTAAGAAACTCAAGCTCAATAGGATAAGACACCCGAAAGAGTTGGACCGGGTCAGGATTGACTGCTTTACTGGTGTCTAAAAAAGGAAAGGAAAGTGGTTACTTAATTGGTTCTGTTCGCTTACCTAGTATGCGATGGGGGACTCCCACTGACCTTACCCTTAACTGGCTAGTTAATCAGTTAATTTTTGATTTGGAGGGCTCCAAGGCAGTCTTGGAAGTTAGGAGCTGTCTAGATCTAGGTTAAACCTAGGGTAGAGAGTCTAATCTTTGTTAACTTGATTGCTAATAATTATTAAACCATAACTAAATTATTCTTCATTGCTCTTAGTTCTAAGAATCTTTTAGGATATTTTCTTTAGAATCTTCTCCTTTCTCTTCTATTATATTAGTTAAAAAAAAACTGAATTACTGTTTGCTTTAGAGTGTATTGGTAGGGTATATGCTTTGTTACCGATCGTTACAACCCAACCTCATACCCTTAAACCCTAAAATAGAGAGAACTTGTAGAGCAAACAGAGTACGCATTATGGATCTTAATCAAGAAAATAATCCACCTTGTCAATTGAAGGAGTACTTCGCCCCTTCACAAAATACATATTCACCATGCATACAAGTACCCCAGTAGAGGCTGTCCAATATGAAATTAAGTCCAGTATAATCCAAATGTTACCAACTTTCCATGGATTTATAAATGAAGATCCCTATAAACACTTAGATGAATTCTGGGAAATTTGCTCAACCGTCAAGATTCAAAATTTCTCCGAAGAGGCACTTAGGCTTAAGTTATTCCCTTTCTCCCTAAAAGATAGAGCTAAGTATTGGTTAAATTCACTAAACATTATAATTTCAACTTGGGACCAACTTCAGAGGGAATTTCTTAAGAAATATTTTCCTACAGGAAAAATGAATCAAATTAGAAAAGCTATAACTAATTTTTCTCAGTTAGAGGGAGAAATATTTCATGAAACGTGGGAGAGATTAAAAGAATTAACTAGGAAATGTCTGCACCATGCAATACCTAAATGGAAGTTAGTTCAATATTTTTATGATGGATTGTCAAAAAGGCATCGACAAATGGTGGATGTCTCATGTGGAAGAATATTTATGTTAAAAAATGAACATGAAGCATGGTAGTTTTTGAAACTCTAAGTAAAAATTTCTGGTACCACATGTCTGCTGCCCGTAGAGATCCTCCCATAGAACCTAAGAGTGGGGGAATATACAACATAGGTCAGTATATAGACATTTATATCAAAATTGATGAACTATCCCAAAAACTTAATCGAATTCTACAAGTTGGAAACACATCTTCCCCATCTACTCAATTACATGAGGCTTGTATAATCTGTCCGAGTCCAACACATTTTACAGGTGAATGTCCAGCCACATACCAATTTCTTGAGCTTATTCAAGAGCAAGCCTACCAAGCCCAAACCCGAATGGCTCCTAGATTAGAAAATGGTCCATATTCGAATACTTACAATCCTACCTGGCAAAATCACCCAAATTTTTCATGGAAACCCCAACCTATCATAAGTCCAACATCAATTAGGCCTAACCATCGGAGACCCAATTCAGAAGCATATCGTATGCTCAAAATCCAAGTGCTCCTCAACCTCCACCAAATAATTATGATCCTACTTTCGAAGAGGTGTCACAAGCATTGAAAGGGCTAGAAATGAATACTCAACTTCTTCACTCACACACACAATCCATTACAAAACTAGAAACCCAGATAGGTCAACTAGCCACAGCATTCAGTGAAAGAGAATGGGGTAAGCTACCGAGTCAGCCCGAAGCTAACCCTAGGAACCTAAACATCCAAGGATCCAAACAAGGAGCTCAAATTAACCAACTAAGTGTCATTCATACATTAAGATTTGGGAAACAAATAGATAATCAGGTGGATACATATGAAAAAGAAGAATTAGAAGTCCCACTACTTGAACAACTTATTGAGCTGGGTCAGCCCAAAACACCTAAGGCATCAAAGTCTAATGTAATGCCCAACCCACCAGTTGAGCCCATGTCAAAAGAAGATAAACAAAAAAATTAGGGTTGTAGCACCATTCCCAAATAGACTTAAGTCTAATCAAAATTCAGGCCAATTTGATAAGATTTTGGAGGTCTTTAAGCAAGTTAAAGTGAACATCCCCTTACTGGACATGATCCAACAAGTCCCAGCCTATGCCAAATTCCTTAAGGATCTATGTACCAAAAAGAAGACCACCAATGTGCCCAAGAAAGCCTTTCTGGCAGCCAGTGTGAACTCTTCTCTATTAAACCATATGCCAGTAAAATACAAAGATTCAGAGTCACCCACTATTTCATGCATTATGGGGAACACCCTCATAAATAAGGCTCTATTAGACTTTAGGGCAAGTGTTAATATATTTTCATACTCTATATATAAGAAACTAGGGTTAGGAGAACTAAAGCTTACGAAAATGATCCTACAAGGTGTACTTAAAAATAGGTGAGGTTCTTGTTGCTTTCTACCAGGACATCCCAACGCTGCACCACTGCAACACTGCAAGCATCACTTTCCTTGCAGTCAAAGAAGCCCAGCGGAAGTTACCTGGGCCTCATAGCCTTCTCTCTCTCTCTCTCTAATCATCAACTCTAAATTGTGCAGACCAAAAAATCTTGGTAGAGAAAATAAAAAATCTTATCTTAAGGAATGAAGATTCATAAAACCCTAATACATCCCAATGCATAAATCATAATAAAATGATAACACACACTCACGTGCACACACACACACATATCATAAATCATAGGATCAATCCATATATATTTACTCTAATACCATACGTAGGAATTTTCAGAGATTTCATATATAAAATTTTAGATTATCAAATATTAATAAAATAAAATTTACTCTAATACCTGTTTGTGCCATAATTTATATAAGAAGAATTGAAAATACTCACCGTGCAAAAGCCTATATCTTTCCCTTCTTATTTCTCGTGCAAGCGATATTCTTAATAAAAAAAACTAATCACAACATATGAGGAGAGAAGATGGATTTAGCCTATTTATAATTAAACCCTAATAGTAGTTGGGAAAAGGCTTAGATGAATTGCTTTGCTGCCCCACCAACACCTCCTGAATTGCGCCGAAAAGGGACCAAGTAATTCATCTAGTCCAAACCAAAATTTTGTGTGTTTAGACGCTAAAAGAATCTTAATTAAATTCTAAATGTGCATGGGAGGAGGGAAAGAACATTCATAACTGGTGGATAGGCCTAAGATTAATTTTGGGTTAGGCCTTGCCAAACATATGTGTTTGATTATTTTGGCAAATCATCAAGTCTAGCGACCAATGTGTAGCTTAGCTCAAAATTATATTATCGTAGAGCATCTATCAAGTGCCAAGTTTAAGAAAAAATTTTATAAGACAACCATAAGTGTAGCTATGCTTTACAGTACAGAATGTTAAAAATATTAGACAGTTTAAAAAAATATATGTATATAAGATGAATGTGATGAAAATTAAAATATTAAAATAGATATATGCTAATATAAGAAAATATAAGATAAAATTAAAATCATTCGTAAAAAGAATAAAGATGGCTCTAATTAAGGATAACTTAAGAGAAGAACAACTTAAATGGTTTAAATATGTACAACATAAACTTAGAGATGTATTTGTGTGAAGAAATGACTTGATACATATAGAAGAAAAAAGATAGAGTAAATAATAAAAAAATTATATGAAAGAAAGTGATAAAAAATTATATTTATAATATATATATTATATTTATAAAATATAAATGATCTATACATTATTAAACATGCTATTCATAATGCATACAAACATTATCTTAAAAGTATACCATGTGCCCATGCTCAATCAATTGTCCAACACTCAAGAGATTTTGCTTCAAATGTGGAATAAGTAAAACACCAGGAATGAACTTTCTTTCTTTCTTGGTATTAATTGTAATTATACCTTTGCTTTTTGCTTGGACTAATACATCATTTTTTATCTTCACTTGTAAGATTGAAGAACTGTCAATGTTCACAAAAATAAATTTATCACTAGTCATGTTATTGCTGCACCCACTATCAAGATACCACATATTATTTCTTTGCTCTTCTGCAGTTTGACATGCATATAGTATGCGTTGTTCACCTTCATTTTCTTCTGAGAAGTATGCTTTCTCACTTGCTTTGTACCTATAATCTTTTTGAATATGTTCAAACTTTTTATAATTATAACATTGGGGTTTTTCCTTAAACCAGCAATTTTTTTCAATATGAGAAGATCTTTTATATATGTTGCACCATTGTTGAGTGCTCTCATCATATTGTCTTCTTGAAAAATTATTTCTTTGCATTTGTCTACCTTTTCCTCTCATATTTCTTCCTTCTTCTCTACTTTGGTTTCCAACTTTCAATGACTCTCTTTTGACTTAAGCATGACTAGATGATTCTTTTTGATAATTTTTATCAACCACTTTGAGTTAAGATTGAAAGGCACTTTCAATTGATGATTCTTTATGCCTAAACAATCTTTGCTCATAAGCTTCAAGAGATCCCATCAATCATGAACACTTAGAATATAAAGATCTTTAGATTCGTCAACAATTGTAACTATTATATCAAATTTTGAAGATAAACTGGTCAAAATTTTCTCACATATTCTTTGCTCGATGATGGTTTCACCATAGCTCTTCATTTGATTAACAGTCTCCATAATTTTGGAGAACTAATCCTTTAATTTTTTATTTTCTTGCATTCTCAAATTATCTAACATCCTTCTTAGAGTTTGAAGTTTGATAGCTCTCACCTTTATGTTGTCTTAAAATTCCTCCTACAAGATGTTCCATGCCTCCTTTGATTTGGTGGCTCTAATAGTTCTGGAAAAAAGTTTCTCAGTTACAGCTTGTTGGATGAAGAACAAGGCTTTGGCATCCTTCTTTTTATAGTCCTTCAGTTGCTCCTTTTGATGATTTGTTGGATTAACTGAATTTTTGTATCCGTTCTCTACTAGATCCCATACTTCTTGTGAAATAAAAAGGGTCTTCATCTTAATGCTCCAATAATCATAATTTTCTCCATCAAAGATAGGAATAAAAGGTTACTTGGCTGATACTCTCATCGAACCAGGCTGATACTCCTATCGAACTAGGCTGATGCTCCCACCGAACTACCTTCTTACGGCTATTTGTTCTCATGCCTCTACGACTCGCACCTTCGATGACCATGGTTACTTGGGCTACAACCCTCATCTAGACTGCAAGGACGATCTCCTCAAGGATGGCAATGGTGACCTCCTTCATTCTTCAAATCAGGCTCTAATACCAATTTTTGTTGGGATTATTTCCAACACAAATTATTTTTGAAAGAGAAATCATGGTAGAAAATGGTTTTCTCTCAAGAAGAAAAATAGATCGAGAGTTTTCATTAAGCACATCATTGTATAAATATTGTTTCTTATTCTATGGATAAAAATAATGCTTCTTATCCATATGGGGTTATTGTTGGAAAATAATTATTTTTTCTTGAAAAAAATCTTTCTAAAAATTGCTAGAAATATAATATAAAAATTTAAATACATAAATAAAGTAAAAAATAAAAGAATATGAATCAAGCCAGGATCAGATTTTTGCCTTTTTGTGCAGATTGTTGACGATCTGTCCTTAAGGTACAACTTGTTTCCAAGGTACAACGATCTAGCTCGATACGATCCTCCTACTATGAGCATGATCACGTGAAGGTACAACCCAATGATTCATTCAGATGCCCAAGAAAAGATCAATGGTAACAACAAAAATAATATAATAAAAAAAAATTTCTCAATCTTAATTCTTGAGCCAATTTATAGGCTTAGCCCATAAAAGCTCCGATGGCTCGGCCCATAATGGCCTTAAAAGCCTGCCATTAGCCTCAAATTAAATGGATTAATAAATTAATTGATTGGACTATCCTTGGAATATTGGCGAGAAAATGCTCGCCCAACATTCTAGAACTCGTGAACAACGCGAGAGCGTTCGCGGGCATAAGGCTCGCAAATGCTAGCGAGCGTTACATTTTTTTCTTTAAAACTTTTTCCAACAATCCTTGACAAAAGTTTTAAACTAAAAAAATAAAATTAATATAACATAAATTTTAGGGCATCTTATTGCATAATAGGTAAGGTGTCTTATGGACTTGAACCTCAGTGTTGACTATATACATTTAAAGGAACCATAGTAGATTAAACCTTGAACTAGGTCCTTGACTCAGACTTCTACTAATCACACACACATATGGATCAATTGAGTTTAAGCAGTTAGCGCATATTAAAGGCCTTTGCGCTTAGTACCTTAATTTTTCATGAGAATTCTTTAAGGTTAGCTCAAACCTTTAGTCATGGCCTAATATGACGATTCTCATATAGGTGAATCCTTCAAGAGTATTTGTGACAATACCCTGTAGATAACCTGCCTCAGATCTATTAAGAGTATGACTCAATCTTACACAAATTTACTTTGTCACTTTATAAGAGCACTCATCATAAGGATGGGATAAAATTTTTTTAAATTTGTGCTCTAACATGATTACTCTATCAGCCTCGTTTCTACCATATTGAACCTCATTCATGGCTAGGTGAAAATTTAAAACCAACCTAATCTATATAGAAACTATAAATATATACACACATATTTACGTATATACATATGCATATTAGAATCAATCATGGCCAGGTGGCCCATCTAACCTAGATCAAAATTTTGTGGGCTTGGATATTAAAAAAAAATCCTAATTAGATTTTAAATGAGAGAAAAGAAAAATTAATGCTTAATGGATGGACCTTAAATCAACCTTAGGCTAAGCTTGGAGCAAAATTATGGGCTTGATAGTTGGGTTGGGCCAAAGCTGAGCATGGTACCAAGCCTAGCTACTAGTTTGTAGCATACCCAAGTTTGGTTCAGCCTGACATTTGATCTGCTCTACTGGGAAATAAAACTTACGAGTGGTAAAAAGTTGCTTTGATCACGTTTCAAGTCGTACAAATTGAAGTATACTATAATCTAAGTGACTAAATTGGATAACAAAGGTTGGGTTGGGACTAGGTGTAAGTAAAGGGTTCTATAATTTAATATTGCGTTGGGACAATGTATGTATAAGTAAAGAGTTCTATAATTTGATATTGGGTTGGGACTATGTATGTTTCAAGATTTCTTGCGTTGATTTGTATCAGCCAAATAAACAAACTAGCTATTGATTGTTTCGGTTTTAAAATGCATCAAAACCAAAGTTAGGATGGAAATAGCTACGAGCAGTCTTTGCAAGCGAGGTTGCATCAAATTTATCATATAACTATGTACATCCTCAAGCTACACATGAGCGCTGCTTTAATTTTAATTTTAAAATTAAAATAAATAAATAAAATAAATTTTAGAAATATTGTTTATAGACTAAATTTATAAAATAATCCATTACTATTTCTTTTTAGGCTTATTTTTACTTCTCGGCTATGGTAGATAAGATCTATATTAAAATATTTTGTACTTATATTAAATTTAAGGAATTGTCATAAGCCATTAGTTGTTTAGAGAATACATGCATGTTATAGAAATTTTTAAAAGAAATAACTCAATAGTGTTTATAGAGTTAAGAGGGAAAGATAGCTTTTTAAGCTTAGAGATAAAAGTGTTTTGGCAAAAAACAGATACATGGAAATTGAAAAAGAATACCACTTTAAAAATTAAAATTAATAAATTAAATGAAGTAAAATTCTTTTGAAGATAGGATTGCAACAAATATTTTTTAATAGAATTTCTATATGAAAAATTTTAATAATTGAATATTGTTCATATACCTCTATTTATATATAATAATGATAATAATAATAATAATTGATACGGCTGATCGTCTCCTCTGGGTGGTATTATCTTTTGCATGATTTTCAGAGATAATGATGTGACAGTAAAACCCAGAAAAGGAACTTTGGCTCCGACCTCTAGCGACGGCCTTTGGCTCCAGCCTTTGGCTCCAGTCCCCAGCGAAGGCCTTTGGCTCCGGCCTCCAGCGATGGCCTTTGGCTCCGGCCTTTGGCTCCAGCCTCCAGCGACGGCCGACCTTTGGCTCCGGCCTTTAGCTCCGGCCTCCAGCGACGGCCTCCATCTCCGGCCTTTGGCTCCGGCCTTTGGCTCCAGCCTCCAGCGACGGCCTTTGGCTCCGGCCTTTGGCTCCGGCCTCCAGCAACGGGTCCTAACTTAGTGCCTTTCTCACATGCACAATGACCCACCTCAGGCAACAGATCCCGAGATTCGAGGTCTATTACCGTGTACCTTGCTCACTGAAATTACGGGCAAGTGCTATCACATTCGGTAGTTAACGCTACAAGTGGCCCTCATCCAGCAACGGCTTAACCACTCACCATTCAAAAAAACTTATCTCAACGAGGAAGATTCGATGGTTCCAACAGAATGAGATAAACGGGACCCTCCAGACAGGTATAAGAGGAGGACCCGAGCTCAATGCAAGGGGATCTCTCTCTCCCTATGCTCTCTATCTCTCAACTCCTATCTCACTACTACAGAACTAAGAGATAAGTTTACTAACTTGAGCGTCGGAGGGTCCTTGTCGGGAAGACCGGCCGGGGACTTCTTGCAGGGCTCCGAAGAAGGGAGACGACCCCTCCATCCCACTTGGAAGCCCATGACAAATCTCAGCATACCCGTCGCTCACCACGGTTGATTTGTCCGCATCAATAATAATAATAATAATAATAATAATAATAATAATAATCAATAATTATGGAATTAATATGCGAAAAGAGAGAGATAATACCGTTTAATTAGCCATTAAAGTAATCCATATAGAAAAAGAAAAAAATTATCTGCATTCAATATTATTAAATAAAATTAAACATATGGAAATAAAAGAGAATATTCGGTCTATCTTCTTAGCTTTACTATATTATGTTAAATTAAATAATAATGAGGATTCTCCTATTTATGCTTTGCCTTGATTTCAAGTCTGTTTTTAATTTTTATTTTTATTTTATTTTTAGAAACCGAAGACCGGCCAGTCCAACACGATTGAGCCTCCCATAAAAGTCTTAAGGGGTCTTTCACTGAAGGGCCCATTCCAGTTTCTAATCTATGAAAGTCTTGTACACCGCTCCGGTGTAGCATGGCCTGCATCGGGCGCAGTGATTCGCCTGCATGCAGGCCAATGCATCAGTGATATGGGACCCACAGGTGGGCTTCACGGTATGGGCCTGTATGTGGGCAAATCATCGTGCCTGATGTAAGCCATGCTGCACCAAAGATGGTGTACTAAGACTTTCTCGTAACCTTAATACCATCCAGTTAATGGCCCATTATCACATGTGGAAAGTAGAGAGTATGCTATTTGATTCCTGACACAATGCGGTAAAGTTAGTAGATATGATTTTAATTTTAGGAAGCTGAGATTATTTTTGAGTTTGTCTATTGGGACTAAATTTTAGTAATATCATTTTTCCATGGAATTCTATTTATACCAAATATTTGATTACTTGTCAAAGAGACAATTTATTCATTAATCAAGGAATCATAGACTCCTCGTGTAGATGATTTGAAAGGTTATAATTTTAAGGCATACAAGTGGACTCAAACTTCTCGGTATGTCAGCAAATCTATCAAAAGGACAACAATTGAAATTCATAGAATGGCCAATGTATCCCATAATAAGATTTCTTCTATGAAATTGATCACTATAGCTATACTTTAATAGAGGATCTTGTAGCTTATTAAAGTCATTGAGGGCAAATTTTATGTATCCTTTGATTTCAAATCCTAAAGGGCATTATCACAATTGTCTCAGAAATGTTAATTAGTTAAATGTCACATTCTTAAGGGTATTGTTTGAATTGAATAAAAAAGTGAGCAAAAGTTATTTATTAGGGATTGTAGAGTATAAAATATTTTATATCAACTAACAGCATAGCATATAAACAGTATTATTTTTCTTATAATATTTATATATGTATGTATATATGATTGATGAAAAAATATAGATAATATAATATAATAAAACAATAAATACTATTAGAATATTATAATATATATCATATTGCATTACTTAATGTTATAATATTATCATATGATATTACAATATTATTTTCATTTTACAATTTAGTGTAAATTATTTTTAATCTATAATTCATGTATCATAACAAATAATATTATAATTTAATTCATGTATTATTTAATATGAAATAATGATACAATATTATAAAATATATTAGCAGTTGTTTTGGTATTAAATGGTTAATGATTTTGGATTCTTATGATGTACTCCTCAAATCTTAGGATTAAGCATTCTTGTGAAATTAATTTCATTTATTTGATTTAATTACATATAAATTATTGCTTTCCTTTTTTACTTTAATGTTTGATACAACTCCCATTTAGAAATTGTGAAAATCTTCTTATGGTGAAAATCCTTTCTTCTCATACCAAGACAAATAAAATCTTATCTCTTGACTTAGCTAGATCTATTGATCATTCTATTTGGCACATAATGTTGAGAGGCAGACAACAGATGAAATAATAGTTCTTATTTCTATATGAATTTTGTGGATTGCATATGTGAAAATTATAATACTAATTAGTCAGACTAAATAAATAAACTTTAATGTGGCCACAATCAACGTAGCACCTTAAAAAAATGATCCAATCACATGAAAACTACCAATATCGAATCATGTTTATCATTATAACCCATACTGATATAGGATCAATTTATAATTACAAAGGTCAATAATTATCGTGGATCATTATTGAGCTTTAGGTGCTTACAAACTGCTAATCAAATCCTCTTATAGAGATGCACTTAGGCCCAAATCAAACAGAACACATTTATCAAGACTTATTTCATTTGCATTATTAGACCAAATTCATCTAACCAATTTTGTAAAATTAAAATCGCTGCAAACATATGGTGCCACACATTTACGATTTCCATCAACTCAATCCGAGAAGGAGAAAAAAAAGGCAATGACAAAGTTGCACTTCTCATCCCAAGCTTATTCTAAGAATAATAACACTAAAAGAGCGACCATCATTGGCAGCAACCTCAAGCCGCACCAGCAGTAAAGTTATCAACATCATCATCATCCGAGGGAGTTGCACCATCATCATCTCCAGAAGTACTCACCCCATCGTCATCGCTTGAGTTAATTTGGAGTCTCCAAAAAAATAAGGTAGACTACCTTGCTCATTTACTCCTCGAAGAGGGACGGACCAAGGACCAGACCACACCACACCATTTCAACACTGCTACTGCCGCCAAAGAAGACCCAATCGACGTCCACATGCATCCTAGGACCATAAGGGCAAGGCACGATGGTGAAGTGCATGAAGCAAAGGTCCATCCAATTAATTAGTGATAAAGATTCAGTGGATGCGAGCTAAGCCACGATAATAGAACGAGTTCCAAGAGGGATAACTGCACTACCAAGCCAATTGGTTGACATTGGTTAGGTCTGATGGACTAGGCCCGATGCTGACGACCAATGGAAATGTAAGATCTGATAGCTACCAACTTGTGAAGATGATGACCAAGGTCCTCGCTTTCTCTCTCCCTCTCCTGCTCGCTCTCTCTCTCTCCTTCTCTCTTTCTCTCTCCCGCTTGACTAGCCGATACTCTCCCTTGGTTTGGATACTATAAGGCTCCTACTCCCCCCACCCCTTGAAATATATAGATGGGAAGAGATGAGAAGAAGTTCATTGAACCATTAGCATTGAAGGATAATAGAGGAAAGCAATTATGGTGGGCAAATGGGTTGCAAGGCTCAATGGTTACATAGCGATGTCGTTTATCTGGAAGTTTAAAGGCAAAATTGCTCTGCTTTCGAATGCATTAGAACATCTGATGGAAAGTTAATTAATTTTTTGTAACTTATAAATAAGTTTAGGGTTATACAACGAATGCCATTGAAATAGCACATATATAATAACTAGATTTTCTCATGGCATTTTTAAGGCTTCAATAATCAGAAATGAACATAGCTTTATGGTCGTGTTGATGACTATTTCTTGATGATATCACCGAAGAATTATAAAAATAAATTTTGGATAGAAATCATGATAAAGCTTAGAAAAAATTTATTCTTCAATGGACCATGGGTCCTATGGCTGACAAATATTTGTGTTATGACAGAGGTGATTTCTTTATTACTTGCTCCTTTGTTATTAAGAAAATGGGTAATAACTTTGTCTCCTATAATTAAAATATTTCTATGAAATTATGATTTTAATTATTGAGCTTTAAAGTCTATTTCTTGAGAACAACAAATTTTTTTTATTATATCTTTATATAATCATTATGTTTCATTATGGCCTGGCCATTACAAAATCCAAGCATTATTGATTTGATGCTTATATGATATTCCTAAATGATGAACAATATGCCACCATGATGATCTGGCATCCTCAAGCGGGCCCACTATTGCAAAAGGTCTCATAGTACTGGACCCAATTTGGATCCTCCTAGGCCATAAATTGGCTACCATTTAGGCAAGGCATGTCTTCACACATTCTCGATCCTTTCTTCAACAACTATACTAGTGCCCTATAATGCCCACATGTTGTCATTCACGTTAAGGCCTTAATCCATTGAAGGAGCTCATAGTAGAGGCTCACCAGGAGGGAGACTCTCATCTGCCATGCAAGAGAGCATGAATGATAGGATCATTGTTAGGGCCTCCTTAGGTTGCACTCCTGCACCACCTTATAGGGGTGGAGGCATGTATATTGATGAGAGGGCCTTGGCCTTCCTAAAATTTTAAAGTTTCCTAAAAAATAATATAATAAAGTCAAGCTTAAGCTCGTTCAAAGAATGATTTTTTATTTTCTTAAGCTGGTCCCTTCAAGAAAAGTTTAGTCATTATAATATATAATTAAAATAATATGATGAAGCCAAACAAACGCTAGTTATAAGAAAGAAGTAGTTCCAAGTCTAATCAAAATATATGATATTACAATACTATTTTTATTTTATAATTTAATATAAATTATTTTTAATCTATAATTAAAATATTGTAATAAATAACATTATAATTTAATCCAAATGTTATTTAATATGAAATAATGATACAATGTTATGAAATATATTATGGGCTATTTTGTTATTAAATGGTTAATGATTTTGGATTTCTATGATATGCTCCTAAGATCTCATTCTTAAATATTCTTATGAAATTAATTTTATTTATTTGTTCAATTACATATAGATTATTACTTTCCTTTTTATTTTAATATTTGCTATAATTTCCATCTAGAAATTATGAAAATCTTCTTATAATGAAAATTCTTTCTTCTCTTACTAGGACAAATCAAATCTTATCTCTTGACTTTGCTAAATTTGTTTATCATTCAATTTGGCATATAATGTCAAGAGAAAGATAGCAGATGAAACAATATGCTTATTTATGTATGAATTTTATGGATCACATATTTGAAATTCAGAACATCAACAAGTAATTAGAAAAAGAATTTATTATCATAATTGTTTGTTCATGATTTTTGCAAAAACTAGAGCACTCTTTAGGAATGCCTTGTCTTATATTTTTATCTTGATCTTGTTCCTCTTTCAAACGGTATTCTTGATAAGAAAAACTAATTGCAACATATAAGGAGAGAAGAGAGGATATAACCAATTAATAATAAAATTCTAATAGATCCTCCCATCAAGGGTCATTGTTGAACTTCAAGCCAATACAAATCACCAACCATATCATTCAAAAGAGGTGTGCTTAAGCCCAAGCCATATGCATTAGATTTATTAACAATGGGCTTATCCCACTTGTAACATTAGATTAAATTTATTTAGTTAATTTTATAAAATTAAAATCACTAATAATTAATAGTAGCCACCATATAATTTTTTAATATTTTTTTAGTTGAGCAACATTAATCGTAGTTGTTGCAAGTTTTTGAAAAAATTGCTTATTTGAAAATGATACTCAGGCTAAATAACTAAACTTTAATGTATTGTAATTTTAAAAACATTTTGTTTGCTGACACAACACTTTTAAAAAAATGATCCAATTCCAAAAAAGCTACAAACATCGAATCTTTTTTACCGTTTTACTGTTTTTTGATATAGAATCAATCCATGATTACAAGTGCCAATAACCATCACGAGACATTATTGGGCTTAAGGTTGATACAAACAGCTAACCCCGTACACCCTCAAGCAGAGGTGTGCTTAGGCCCAAATCATATGAAACACATCTTTTAACAAACTTGTTCCATTTGCATTATTAGACCAAATTCATCCAACCAGTCTTATAAAATGAGAATCCCTACAAACTGGTGGTGCCCCACACATTTAAAGTTTCCAACAACTCAATCCAGGAAGAAGAAGGAGAAAAAAAGAAAAAGCAACGACAAAGTTGCATCCCAAGCTTATTCTAGGAACAATAACACTGCAAGAGAGACCTTTGGCATCAGCAACCTCAGGCTACATCAGAGCAAAGTAATCAACATCACCGTCCTCGAGGGGCGTTGCGCCATCGTCATCTCCAGAAGTAGTCATCCCATCATCGTCGCTTGAACTGGAGTCGGCGTCCCCAAAAAAACAAGGTTGACTACCTTGCTCGTCCACTCCTATTAGAGGGACGCAGCATGGACCACGCCACCCCATGTCATCAGGCGCAATCCCGTCATCGCTTGTGCTGTTGCTGCCGTACGCGTCCTCAAAGGAGACCCAGTCGATGTCCATGTGCATCCTAGGACCATAAATAAGGGCAGGGCACGGCGGTGAAGGCAATGAGACGACAGTCTATGCAGCCAGTGATAAAGAGCCGGCGGACATGAGCTAAGCCATGATAATAGAATGAGTTCTGGAGAGGCCGGTCGCAGCACTAGGCCAGCTGGTTGATGAGGATCAGGCCTGGTGAACCGGGCACATTGCGGATATCTACGGCGGTCGGTGATAAAGAAAGATCGAATAGCTGCCAATTTGCAAAGGTGACAACCAACATCCTCTCCCTCTTCTCTCTACTCTCCCTCGACTTATAACTACTCGTAATCCTTTCCCTTGGTTTGGAGACCATGAGGCTCCTCCTCCCACCACCACTTGAAATATATAGGTGGGGAGAGATGAGGAGTTCTTTGAACCGCTGGCATTGAAGGGTGATAGAGGGAGGCAATTATGGTGGTATGCATTGCGCGAACAAACGTGGTGCTCTGCGAACGAGTTGCGGAGCTCAATGATTGCAGGATGGTGTCGTTTATCTGGCAGTTTAAAGGCGAGGTTTCCTACTTTCCATTGCGCTCGAACGTCGGATGGAAAGTTAGTTAATTTTTTTTTTTTTAACATAGAAATAGGATTAGAGGTTCATACAGCGGATACCATTGATAACCACGCTTAATAATCTGAATTTTCTCGTGGCATTTTCGAGGCTTCAATTGCCAGAAATGAATATAACTTTATGGTCGTATGGATAACCATTTCTTAATGATATCATGACAGCATTACAGAAATTAATTTCAGATAAAAATCATGATAAAGCTGAGTAGAAATTTCTTTTTCAACGGATATCTTTTAAGAGCCAAGCTTTGGTATTGGTAAGAAAATGTATCGAGACCCTTTGTAGCTCACGGGCGGCAAAAATATGCATTATGACGTAGGTGATCTCTTTTATTACTCGCTCCTATAGTAGTAAGAAATAGATATTAACCTTTTCTCCTATATATAATTTAATGATCGATATGATAAAAAATATTTTGAGGAAATTATGTTTTTAATCATTGAATATTTTAAGGGTCCATTTCTCTCAACTATAAATAAAAAGCTTTATTATATTCTTGCGCTATATATCATTTTATTATAGTCTACAACATTGTTGGTTTGATGCTTATGTGGTATTCTTAAATGGTAAACAACATGGCACTACGATAACCTCGAATATTACAATGAGTCGGGCCTTGATCGGGTTGGTCGTGGGAATTAGTTGGAAGCTGGTATTCCCAAGCATGCCTGCTACTTAATTAGTGCTAGTGCCAGACCCAATCGATCTGCATGCATGCGCCCTTCTGAGCCACCAAGTTGGCTAGCTTTTAGGCAAGACATGCCTCCGCACACTCTTGATCCTTACTCTAGCAACTGCACTAGTGTCCTGTAATGCTTGCACATCTCCCGAACCTCATCGCAAAAGGTACGGTGTTACCGTTCTTGCATTGTGATCCGCCAATGCCACCACTTACGGCATCAGAACCTTCATTCATTGGAGGAGCTCATAGTAGGGGCTCAACAAGGAAACACTCATCTGTCACCCAAGAGAGCATGAATGATAGACTCACTGTTAGGACCCCCCCAGGTTGCACCCCATGAGGCATGTGTATCGGGGGAAAAGGGCCTTGGCCCCGCTACAATTTTAGACGTCCCATTAAAAATAATATGGTGAAGTTAGGCTTACACTAGTTAAATGAAAGACTTTTCATTTTCTAAAGCTGACCCCTTTAAAAAAAGTTTAATTATTATAATATATAATAGAAATGATACGATGAATTCTGGTAGACACTAGTTACAAGAAAGTAGTAGTGTCAAGTCTCATCAAAATTTATATGCTATGTAAATTTATTATTTGATTCAATGTAACCTTTGGTGATTGATTATCTTTTATTTATATAATACTTTAGCAATTTGTTAACAAAAAATATGGTTTAAGCAAAAGAAAATGGTAGGACCAATTGATGGCTTCCCCAAGAAAGAATTGCAGCGTAACTCGGTCCCCGAGAGAAAATTCTTAGCCTCACCACTGCCATGCATGTCATACAACTCCAATGCATGTCGGCACATGATGCTCAACTGGAGCCCCACCTTGAACTGTTTTTCCAACTACACCCGCTAGTCACTTACTATCCTCAACCCATCGCCACCATTGTTGGAATTGAACGGGGAGGTCATGTCGACGATGGCAGAGATCTTGAGGTCCAAGAGCTAGGCAGATGAGTGATGGCACTCAATGAGGGCATAGATGAGGGAGAAGTATTGGCTTCCTTGCTCGACATCATAGTCGAGAAGGTAGATCCTAGGGTAATCCTGGCGAGATTGGTAGAAATTGGTAGTGAGAAGGACAAGCGGAGAGATTGTGGAGCATCAGAGTAGTCGCTAGATTCTTGGTGTTGTAGAGGTGGAGATTGGATGATGAAGCATCTCGAACAATGGTAGCACTCGATGTGTAAGTATAGTGCGGCCTGTTGGAAATTAAACTTGATTGTTGGAAATTGCTGCATAGGAAGTTGCTGTTATTTAATTGCTGCATAGGAAGTTGCTGTTATTTAATTGCTGCATAGGAAGTTGATGTTATTTAATATTTAATTGCTGCATAGGAAGTTGCTGTTATTGCATAGGAAGTTGCTATTTTGAATTAAGTATTATGGAAGACCAAGAGTCATTTTGTAATTATAAAAGACCATGTATCCTTTCACGTTTGAGTATGAAAAAATAAAAAGAATCCAGAAATTTGCCCAAAAGAAAATATCTTCTCCTCTTCCAACAAATTTGGTATCAGAGCCACAAAAGATCCATGGCCTCCATGAACTTTGTTCAATCCCAAATACCCAAATTCACCAAAGATAACTATGACAACTGGAGTATCCAAATGAAGGCTTTGCTTGGATCCCTTGATGTTTGGGATCTTGTAGAAGACGGCTACATGGAGCCGACCGAAGGTGAAGCAATGCTCACACAAGAGCAAAGAAAGCAACATAAGGAGTCAAAAAAGAAAGACAAGAAGGCTCTCTACACACTATACCAAAGTGTAGATGAAGGCACATTCGAGATTATCGCTGGAGCTGCAACATCAAAGGAGGCATGGGACTTATTGCATAAGGCACATAAAGGAGCAGAAAAGGTGAAAAAGATTCGGCTACAATCTTTGAGGTCTGAATTTGAATCTTTCAAAATGATAACTGGGGAGTCAATTTCTAATTATTTTTCAAGATTGATGTCTATAGTCAATCAATTGAAAAGAAATGGTGAAGAAATTACTAATGTTCGAATCATGGAGAAAATTTTGCGCTCTTTAGATGCAAAATTTGACTTCATTGTTGTAGCCATTGAAGAATCAAAGGAATTAGAAGAGATGACTATAGAGCAACTCATGGGCTCTTTACAAGCACATGAGCAAAAGCTGTCTAAAAGGATGGAGGAGAAACCCATCAAGCAAGTACTTCAAACAAATCTTATACTACAAGAAAAAGGTGATCTTAAAGATCAAACAAGTTTCCATGGTCGAGGCCGTGGAAGAAGAGGAAGAGGTGGAAGATTTCATCAAGATCAACCTCAAAGAAGTCAAGGAGACATAAGAGACCACCATGCCCGAGGTCGTGGTAGAGGAAGATTTTTTAATCCTAGAGGAAGAGGAAGGTATGGACAACAAGCACTACAATGTTTTATTTGCAAAAAATATGGGCACTATGCTAAAGATTGTTGGTACAAAGATAATGTTAATTATGTTGATGAGAAAATTCATTTTACAAAAGAACAAGAAGAAGAAGTAACTCTACTTTTGGCCTACAATAACATTACTGGTGCTATCAAAAGAAGTACTTGGTATCTAGACACAGGTGCTAGCAATCATATGTGTGGGATAAAGGACATGTTTTTTAAGATGGATGAAAGCTTCAAAGGCTCGGTGACTTTTGGAGACTTCTCTAAAAGGCCAGTTGAAGGAAAAGGTAAAATCCTTATCAAGCTTCAAAATGGCACTCAAAATTTTATTTCAGATGTTTATTATGTTCCAGACATTAAAAATAACATTCTTAGTTTGGGCCAATTGCTTGAAAAAGGCTATGATATTCACATGAAAGAATTGGGTCTTTCTATCAGAGACAACAACAATACTCTTATTGCACATGTTCCTATATCAAAAAATAGAATGTTTGAGCTAAGTTTGCATGTTGATGGCTCCTCTTGTATGTTAACACAAAGTCTTGATGACTTTACTCTATGGCATCTTAGATATTGACATTTAAACTTTGATGGATTAAAACTTTTGTCTAGCAAGAATATGGTGACAGGAATGCCTTGGCTGAAAATGTCTAAGGAAAAATGTGAAACTTGCATAGTTGGAAAGCAACAAAGGAGAACCTTCATTTCAGGAAGATCAAGAAGAGCAACAAAACCATTGGAATTGATACATTTGATGGGAAAGAATCCGTGTACGAGCAAATACTAGCAGACCGTAATACGCAGCAGAATAATAAATAAAAATACGCAAACCACACAATCACAGAAACACCAAGATTTACGTGGAAAATCCCTTCAAGATAAAGGGAAAAAAAACCACGGGCAAGCCAGAGAAGAAGATCCACTATAAAATAATAAATATCCAAGTCTCAAAATCCCTTGCCAGAACTTGAGAAACAATCACAAGAGAATAATAGAGATATAAGGATTACGTCACCAAAAAATACGGTCTCCTGCGTTACCTCCTTATTTTTTTCCCTTCTCTTCTTCTTCTTCTCTTGTTTTTCTTCTGTAGCACCTTCACATGATTCTTGGAGTGGAAGTCCTCCCACGTAGTCAAGCACCAAGCAGCAGCCCTTCCTTCTCTTCCCCTAGCAATCCATGCTCCTAGAAAAAGAGAAATATCCGCTATCTCCTTCACCTCTTTTTCCAGACAACTGCTCCTTAAAAAAGAGAAAACCAAAAAAGAAGGCGGCTGCTCCTTTTATAAAAGAGAGAGAACAAATCCTGTAGAAAAAGGAGTAGCGCTCCCTTTTGCCCTAATGGGCTGAATAAGTGGGCCATCGGCCCAAAAACCTTCCCTTCAGCCCATAAGGGAGGCTGTCTCATGCTTCCTTAGTGTGAAATCATGCCGACCAGCTGTCGGCATATCTCTTGCCTTTCTTTTGATAAGGTCTTTGTTAACATGTCTGCCCCATTTTCATCTGTGTGAATTTTCTGAAGCTGTAACTGCTTCTCTTCAAACACATTTTGAATCCAGTGGTATCTCACATCTATATGCTTTGACTTGAAATGAAAAGTTGGGTTCTTGCACAAGTGGATAGCGCTCTGGCTGTCACAATGTACCACATAATTTTTCTGTTTCAACCCCAATTCATGTAAGAATTCTTTCATCCACAGCATCTCCTTACAGACCTCGGTAGCAGCAATATATTCTGCCTCTGTGGTAGAGAGAGCTACACACCTTTGCAATCTGGATTGCCGTGACATAGCTCCCCCTGCAAAAGTAAGTATGAAACCTGATGTGGACTTCCTTGTATCAATATCTCTCGCCATATCTGCATCTGTGTAACCAATCAGCACAGCTGGACCACCCCCAAAGCTTAAACAAACTTTGGAGCTTCCTCTGAGATATCTGAAGATCCACTTCACTGCTGCCCAATGCTCTTTCCCTGGATTTGCAAGAAATCTGCTAGCAACACCCACTGCATATGCGATGTCTGGCCTCGTACATACCATCGCGTACATCAAACTTCCGACTGCTGAAGCGTAAGGAACCTTCTTCATTTTCTCCTTCTCCTCATCACTTGAAGGACTTTGCTCTGAGCACAACCTGAAGTGACCTGCAAGAGGAGAACCAACTGGCTTTGCATTGATCATACTGAACCTATCCAATACCTTCTCAATGTACTTTTCCTGTGACAACCATATTTTCTTGATTCTTCTATCACGGGAAATCTGCATACCCAGTATTTGCTTTGCTGGTCCCATATCCTTCATTTCAAATGAATTGCTCAGCTCCTTCTTCAACCTGTCAATCATAGACATATCTTTCCCAAGAATAAGCATGTCATCAACATAAAGTAGGAGTATGACAAAATCCTCACTAAACCATTTGATATACACACAATGATCTGAAGCCATTCTTTTGTATCTATTTTCAGTCATAAATGAATCAAATTTCTTGTACCACTGCCTTGGAGCTTGCTTCAGCCCATACAAGCTTTTTTTCAATCTGCAGACAAGATTTTCTTTACCTTTGACTTTGAAGCCTTCTGGTTGCTCCATATAGATTTTCTCCTCCAAATCACCATGAAGAAAACCTGCCTTCATATCTAACTGCTTAACCTCCAAGTCTAGACTAGCAGCAATACCTAGAGCAACACGAATTGAAGACATTTTAACAATAGGAGAAAAAATCTCTTCAAAGTCAATACCTTTCTTTTGACCAAAGCCTTTCACAACCAATCTGGCCTTGTACTTTGGTTGAGAACAATGCTGTTGAGTCTTTAACCTGAAAACACACTTGTTCTTTAAAGCCTTCCTTCCTCTTGGTAGTTCCACTAAATCATATGTGTGGTTCTTCTGTAAGGCATCCATTTCTTCCAGCATACCTACTAACCACTCCTTTTTCTACTCACTTTCAACTGCCTCCTGGTAACATTCTGGTTCACCTGCATCAGTAAGCATTATATATTCATCTGTAGAATACCTTTTGGAAGGTTGACGTTGTCTGATAGATCTTCTCAGCTGATGCTCTGTAGGAGGTTGCTCCTGATCTCCTTCCTGCTCAACATGTCCTATAGGTGAGTTAATATCTGCTCCTGCACTATTTTCTTGCACATCTCCCCTATCACCCTGATTTACTGGAGGAGTAACTGGATCACAGTCTGTTAATCCTTCTGCAGAAGACTTGACTGACACCTCCTTCTTGAAGTCTTGAAGGGTTTGATCTTCAAAAAATACCACATCTCTGCTTCTGAATACCTTCTGCTTTTCTGGATCCCAAGTCTATAACCAAACTCATCATGTGAGTAACCAAGCAAGGCACATTCTTTTGTCTTACCATCCAGCTTGGACCTCTCAATGTCTGGAACATGTGCAAATGCACGACAACCAAACACTCTCAAGTGCTTATAAGAGACATCTTTTTCTGACCATACACGCTCTGCAACATCACCATCTAGAGCTGTACATGGTGACAAGTTTATTACATCAACCGCTGTCTTCAATGCCTCATCCCAAAATCTTTTAGGTAACTTGGACTGTGAAAGCATACATCTGATCTTTTCCATGATAGTGCGGTTCATTCTCTCTGCAATTGCATTATGCTGAGGAGTACCAGGAACTGTCATCTCATGTTGAATGCCATGTGATCTGCAATAATTATCAAATAACCCTGTGTACTCACCACCATTATCTGACCTTATACATTTCAGTTTCTTTCCTGTCTCTCTTTCAACTCTGGCATGAAACTCTTTGAAGACATTAATAACCTAATCTTTGGTCTTCAAACCATAGACCCAAACTTTTCTGAAAAATCATCTATAAAAGTGACAAAATAAAGTGCACCACTGATACCTGAAACATTAACTGATCCACTAGGAGTTTTTGTCCTCAGAGGACCACAAACATCTGTATAGATACGATCCAAAACATGTATTTTTTTAGATAAAGCAGGACTAGCAAAAGAAACTCTATGTTGCTTGCCAACCAAACAATCAACACATGGGTTCAGATGTACACCTTTGAAGTCTGGTAGAACTTCTCCCTTAGAAAGAACTTGCAGCCCCTTCTCACTCATGTGTCCCAGTCGTTTATGCCATAACTCCATGCTGAAGTCATTCTCTGTAACATTCAACTGTTCACCATAAGCTTTAGCCTGCAACCTGTATAAAGTGTGACATTTTTCCCACTGGCTACAACAAGTGAACCTTTACTGAGCTTCTATTGCCCTTTATGAAATTTGCTATCAAAGTCTTCATCATCAAGTCTTTCAACTGAGATTAAATTTAGCCTCAAGTCAGCTACAAGCCTTACATCCTTGAGCACCAACTTACAGCCAAGATTGGTCTTCATGTGGATGTCACCCATGCCAATGATGTCTGCTGTGCCTTGATTTCCCATCTTGACAACACCAAAATTTTCAGTCTTATATGTAGAAAAAAAACTCCCTCCATGGTGTAGCATGATAAGAAGCACCTGTGTCAATCACCCACTCATGATTCTGACACTCACATGAGAAGATACCATCAGAAGTAGATAAAATCAAATAATCATCACTCTGCACAGTAGCTGTGATATTCTCCTTTGACTCTGTATCCTTCACTTCTTTTCCCTTTTTCTTACTCTTCTTAGGCTTCTTACACTAATTCTTGTAGTGCCCTTTCTCACCACAGTTATAGCAAGTAATATCTTTTCTTGACCTTGATTTGCTTCTACCCTTGTATGAATTGTCTCTATTTCTAGACTTTGACCGTCCTCTATTCTCTAAGACAAGTGCCTGTGAATCAATCTGAGAAGTTGCTGAATTCTTCCTTCTTAACTCCTCATTCAACAAACTGCCTGTTACTTGACTCATGGTGATAACACCGTCTGGTGCAGAATTACTGAAGGAAACTACCAGTGTCTCCAACTTTCTGGCAATGAACTGAGAAGTAACAATGCCTGCCTGTAACTCATCATCAAGAGACATTTTCATAGAGGATAACTGGTTATTAATACTCTGCATTTCATTCAAATGCTCAGCAATAGAAGCACCCTCTTTATATTTCAGATTCACTAGTTTTCTGATCAAGAAAGCCTTGTTGCCAGCTGTTTTTCTCTCATATAGACTTTCTAACTTTTTCCAAAGAGAGTTTGCAGAAGTCTCAGTGGAAACATGGTGAAAGACACTATCATCCAACCATTGCCGAATAAAACCGACTGCCTTCGATCTAACATGATCCAAGCATCGTCTGTCACTGTAACGGGCTTTGCTTTGACCCCTTCTAAAGGTCCATATAGATCCTTCCAATATAAGAGGTCCTCCATCCTTGGTTTTCATATCATCCAATTATTTTCGTTCAGACTGATCATGCGGGAAACATTACCGGCCTCCATGCTCGCACACAAAAAAATTCATAGGCTCTAATACCAGTTGATTGGAAAGAATCCATGTACGAGCAAATACTAGCAGACCGTAATACGCAGCGGAATAATAAATAAAAATGTGCAAACCACACAATCACAGAAACACCAAGATTTACGTGGAAAATCCCTTCAAGATAAAGGAAAAAAACCACGGGCAAGCCAGAGAAGAAGATCCACTATAAAATAATAAATATCCAAGTCTCAAAGTCCCTTGCCAGAACTTGAGAAACAATCACAAGAGAATAATAGGGATATAAGGATTATGTCACCGAAAAATACGGTCTCCTGTTACCTCCTTATTTTCTTCCCTTCTCTTCTTCTTCTTCTTCTATTTTTTCTTCTGCAGCACCTTCACGTGATTCCTGGAGTGGAAGTCCTCCCACGTAGTCAAGCACCAAGCAGCAGCCCTTCCTTCTCTTCCCCTAGCAATCCATGCTCCTAGAAAAAGAGAAATATCCGCTATCTCCTTCACCTCTTTTTTCAGACGGCTACTCCTTAAAAAAGAGAAAACCAAAAAAAGGAAGGCGGCTGCTCCTTTTATAAAAGAAAGAGAACAAATCCTGGTAGAAAAAGGAGTAGCGTTCCCTTTTTGCCTAATGGGCTGAATAAGTGGGCCATGGGCCCAACAACATTCAAATGTTTGGCCCAATCAAACCAACAACTATGGGAGGTAATGAATATTATCTTTCCTTCACTGATGATTATTCTGGAAAGACATGGGTTTATTTATTAAAAAAAAAGAGTGAAGTGTTTCAGAAATTTAAGGAATTTAAGTTGCTTGTTGAAAAATAAAGTGGTTTTCAAATTAAAGCTTTGAGATCGTGGTGGTGAGTATTTATCCAAAGAGTTTTCAAATTTTTTCAAAGCACAAGGAATTTTTCATCAAGTTACTATGCCTTATTCACCTCAGCAAAATGGGATTTCAGAAAGAAAAAATCTAACTATTTTAAATATGGTTCGATGTATGTTGAAAGATAAAAATATGCCTAAAGAATTTTGGGGAGAAGCAGTTGCTTGTGCAGTTTATTTGTTGAACAGATTTTCATCAAAAAGGCTTCACAATATGACACCTGAGCAAGCATGGAGTTCATACAGCCTAAGGTTGATCATCTTCACATTTTTGGAAGTGTTGCTTATGTCAAAGTGCCTGATGAGAAAAAGATCAAACTTGATGACAAAGGAGAAAAGTGTATTCTTTTAGGATATGCTGAAAATTCAAGTGGCTATAAGTTGTATAATCCTATTACAAAGAGAGTGATTTTTTCAAGAGATGTTGAATTTGATAAAAAGCAAATGTGGAGCTGGCAAGATAACAATAAAATGCAAGAAAATAATGAAGAAGAAGAGTCACAACATCAAGAAGAAATTCCATCAACTCCACAACAAAGTCCAAGACATTCATCTCCACAAGAAAGTTCCAGTGGCTCATCCTCAAATAGAGCACACAAAACTCGGAGTGTGCAAGAATTGCTTGACGTCACAAGGCGTCTTGATGCTAATGATTATACTATGTTTTGTCTTTTTGCAGGTTATGATCCAATTGAGTTTTATGAAGCAAATAAAGAAGAAAAATGGAGAAATGCCATGCATGAAGAAATTTCATCAATAGAGAAAAATGACACTTGGGAACTCACAAATTTTCCCAAGGTCATCAAGCCATTGGAGTCAAATGGGTGTATAAAACAAAAACAAATGCAAGTGGAGAAATAGAAAAACACAAAGCCCGCTTGGTAGTAAAAGGCTACAAACAACAATATGGCATTGACTATGATGAAGTTTTCTCTCCTGTTGCTCGAATGAAATGGTACGCCTTCTCATTTCCTTAGCAGCTCAAATGAAATGAAAAATTCTTCAAATGGATGTGAAATCAGCTTTTTTGAATGGATATTTGAATGAAGAAGTCTATGTAGAACAATCTTTGGGTTTCATTCAAAAAGGACAAGAAGACAAAGTCTACAAACTCAAACGAGCTCTTTATGGATTGAAACAGGCTCCACGAGCTTGGAATACAAGGATTGACAAGTATTTTGCTGAAAATGGTTTTCAAAAATGCCTTCTTGAACATTCTCTTTATATGAAGTCTAATCATGTTGGTAATGTTCTATTTGTTTGTCTATATGTGGATGATTTGATATTCACAGGAAATAATCTTGCAATGATTGAAGTTTTCAAGACTTCAATGATCAAAGAATTTGAAATGACAGATTTTGGCTTAATGTCTTATTTTCTGGGTATTGAAGTAAATCAATCAGATGAAGGCATATTTATTTTACAAAGCAAATATGCAAAGAAAATTTTGGAGAAATTCAAGATGAAGAATTGCAATTCAAGCACCACTCCAATTGAATACAATACTAAATTAAGTAAAGATGGAGAAGGAGATCTTGTCAATCCAACATATTATAAAAGTTTGGTTGGAAGCTTAAGATATCTTACAAATACAAGGCCAGATATTGCTTATAGTGTTGGAGTTATAAGTCGTTACATGGAGAAGCCAAGAATGGATCATTTAATTATTGCAAAAAGAATCCTTCGATATATCAAAGGTACGCAAGATTATGGTATTTTCTATTCATCTACTAATCCAATAAAATTAGTTGGTTTTTGTGATAGCAATTGGGCAGGAGATATTGATGATAGAAAAAGTACGAGTGGATTTGCCTTTTATATTAGAAGTGCAGCATTTACATGGTCTTCAAAGAAACAACAAATTGTTACACTTTCATCATGTGAAGCAGAGTATGTTACTACAGCAAATTGTGTTTGTCATGCACTTTGGCTTCAAAGACTACTACAAGAAATGAAGATTTCACATGAAGAGCCAACCAACATTTTTGTTGATAACAAATCTGCTATACAACTTGCAAAAAATTCAGTCTTCATGATCGAAGTAAGCATATTGATACAAGATTTCACTTCATTCGAGATTGTATCAAAAATCAAGAAGTACAACTTTTTCCACATTTTAACAAAAGATCAGGTAGCTGATATCTTCACAAAAGCCCTCAAGGAAGAAGAGTTCAAGAAGTTAAGAAGCATGCTTGGAGTCATGAAGAATCAAGTTTAAAGGGGGGTGTTGGAAACTAAACTTGATTGTTGGAAATTGCTGCATAGGAAGTTGCTGTTATTTAATTGCTGCATAGGAAGTTGATGTTATTTAATTGCTGCATAGGAAGTTGCTGTTATTGCATAGGAAGTTGCTATTTTGAATTAAGTATTGTGGAAGACCAAGAGTCATTTTGTAATTATAAAAGGCCATGTATCCTTTCACGTTTGAGTATGAAAAAATAGAAAGAATCCAGAAATTTGCCCAAAAAAAATATCTTCTCCTCTTCCAACACGGCCACCATCGTCGCTTAAGCCACTCCTCAAACTCATCACAGTGGCATGTCATCCACCACATAAGCATGCTACATAAGCATCAAATGAATGGTGTTACGATTTTATAATAGCATGGGCTATAATAAAACAAAAATAATGGTATAAGAATGTAATAAAAAAAATTTGTAGTTCAAGAAATAAAGTGAAATAGATTTTAAAGCTCAATCATCAAATATTTTTAAATTGGCTGAGTATATAGATTCCAACCGGTAATGCTAAAAATTGACATAACACTATACTATTCCGGTCATGTTTAGTGAGGGTTTCTCAATTTGGATTGGACTTGAAACTCAAATAGGTCCAGCATAGGGTGTGTACGGATTCAAATTAATCATGGGATTTGGTTTCATTCAGATTAAGATAGTTCTAAGTTTATGTTTTATATTTGGGTGAAGATAGAGCTGATGACAAGCCAGATTATCTACCCAACTCAATCTAAAATTTTATGAGCTTGGTATTAAAAATAAACTTGTGGAATGAAAGTAGACCAATATATATAATCTAAAACTAAGCTAAGCGAGAAAAAATTAAAACCAACCTAGTATGAACAGAATCTATATATGTTTAATCAATGGATCTTAAATCAATCTTATACTAAGCCTGGAGCAAAATTATGGGCTTGATAGTTGGGCTGGGTGGAAGTTAAGCATGGTACCAAGCCTAGCAACCAATTTGTAGCATGCCTGAGTTTGGTTTAGCTTGACTTTTGATCTGCTCTACTGAAGAATAAGACCCTATGAGTGGTTAAAAGTTGGAGTTAAAAGTTGCTATGGTCATGTTTCAAGTCATACAAATTGGACTACATTGTAATCTAATTGACTAAATTGGATAGCAAGGGTTGGGTTGAGACTAGGTATGAGTAAAGAGTCCTATAATTTGATATTAGGTTGGGACTATATATGTTTCAAGATTGCATGCATTGATTCGTATCAGCTAAATAAACAAACTAACTTTTGATGGTTTCGATTTAAAAATGCATCAAAACCAAAGTTAATATGAAAACAGCTATGAGCAATCTTCGCAAGCGAGGTTGCAACAAATTTATTATATAACTGCATACATCCTCAGGCTGTATGGATGTTGCTTTAGTTTTAATTTTAATTTAAAAATAAAAATAAATAAAAAATTAAATTTTAGAAATATTATTTATAGACTAATTTTATAAAATAATCTATTATTATTTTTTTTTTGATTTAAATTTGCTTCTCGACAATGGTAGATAAGATCTATACTAAAACATAATATACTTATATTAAATTTAAAGAATTATCATTAGCCATTAGTTGTCTATAGCATACATGTTACAAAAATTTTTAATAGAAATAACTCATTCAGTGTTTATAGAGCTAAGAGGGAAAGATAACTTTTAAACCTTGAGATAAAAGTGTTTTGAAAAAATATACATACATAGAAACTAAAAAAAAATACTACTTTAAAAATTAAAATTAATAAATTAAATGAAGTAAAATTCTTTTGAGGACAAGATTGCAACAAATTTTTTTAATAGAATTTACATATGAAACATTTTAATGATTAAATATGGTTATATACCTCTATTTAGATATAATAATAATAATAATAATATCAATAATTATGGAATTAATATGAGAAAAGAGAGATGATACAATTTAATTGGCCATTGAAGTAGTCCATATAAAAAAAAGAAGAAAAAAAATAACTATATTAAATATCATTAAATAAAATTAAACATATGGCAACAGAAGAGAATATTCGGTCGATCTTTTTAGTTTTACTATAGTAAATTAAATTAAATAATAATGAGGATTCTCCTATTTATGCTTCGCCTTGATTTCAAATCTGTTTTACTTTTTTACTTTTACTTTTTTATTTTTGGACATCGGAGGCCAGCGCAGTCCTGCATGGTTGAACTCCCCCTTGAAGACTTCTCTCAAGGGGTCTTTCACTGGAGGGCGCGTGCTGGTTTGTAGTCTGCGTAACCTTAATTCCACCCGTTAATGGTCCATTATCACATGTGGAAAAGTAAAGACTATACTAATTGATTCCTGACACAATGTGGTCAAGTTTGTAGATATGATTTTCATTTTAGAAAGCTGAGATTAATTTCGAGTTTGTCTATTGGGACTAAATTTTAGTGATATATCATTTTACCATGGAATCTAAATTTTAGTAATATATCATTTTGCCATGGAATTCTATTTATACCAAATGTTTGATTACTTGTCAAAGAGTCAATTTATTCGTTTATCAAGAAATCATAGACTCCTATTGTAGATGAATTGAAAGGTTAAAATTTTAAGAAATACAAGTGGACTCAAACTTCACGATATGACAGCAAATCTATCAAAAGGAGAATAATTGAAATTCATATATAGAATGGCCAATGTATCCTGAAATAAGATTTATTCTATGAAATTGATCACTATAACTATACTTTAATAGAGGATCTTGTAGCTTATGCAAGTCATTGAGGGCAAATTTTATGCATCCTTTGATTTCAAACCCTAAAGGGCATTATCACAATTGTCTCGGAAATGTTAATTAGTTAAATGTCACATTCTTAAGGGTATGGTTTGAATTAGATTTAAAAAAGTGAGCAAAAGTTATTTATTAAGGATTGTAGAGTATAAAATATTTTATATCAACCGACAACATTATATATATATATATATATAGACACACACAAATATTTTCATTATAACATTTATATATTTATGTATATATGATTGATGAAAAAACATATATAACACCATATATCAATGAAAAAATAAATACTATTAGATATATAATATATTATCATATTGCGTTACCTAATGTTATAATATTATCATATTATATTATTATTTTCATTTTATAATTTAGTATAAATTATTTTTAATCTATAATTCATTTATTATAATAAATAATATTCTAATTTAATCCATAATTTATTTAATATGAAATAATGATAGAATATTATAAAATATATTAGCAGTTGTTTCGGTATTAAATGGTTAATGATTTTGGATTCTTACGATGTACTCCTCAAATCTTATGCTTAAATGTTATTGTAAAATTAATTTCATTTATTTGTTTCAATTACATATAGATTATTGCTTTCCTTTTTACTTTAATATTTGATACAATTCTCATTTATAAATTGTGAAAATATTCTTATTGTGAAAATTCTTTCTTCTCTTACTAAGACAAATCAAATCTTATCTCTTGACTTAGCTTGATCTATTGATCATTCTATTTGGCACATATTGTTAAGAGACAGACAATAGATGAAACAATAGTACTTATTTCTGTATGAATTTTATGGATTGCATATGTTGAAATTATAACACCAACTAGTAAGACTAAATAACTAAACTTTAATGTGGCCACAATCAACACAGCACCTTAGAAAAATGATTCAATCCCATGAAAGCTACCAATATGGAATCATGTTTATCGTTATACCCCATTATGACATAGGATCAATTTATAGTTATGAAGGTCAATAATCATCATGGATCACTATTGAGCTTTAGGTCCATACAAACTGCTAACCAAATCTTCTAACAGAGATGCACTCATGCCCAAATCAAATAGAACACATCTATCAAAAAATTATTTCATTTGCATTATTGGACCAAATTCATCTAACCAGTTTTGTAAAACTAAAATCGCTACAAACATATGGTGCCGCACACATTTACAGTTTCCAACAACTCAATCCGAGAAGAAGGGAAAAAAAAAGGCAATGACAAAGTTGCACACCTCATCCCAAACTTATTCTAAGAACAATAACACCGAAAGAGAAACCATCGTTAGTAGCGACCTCAAGCCACACCAACAGCAAAGCAATCAGTATCATCATCATCAGGGGGAGTTACACCATCGACATCTACAGACGTACTTGTTGACCTAATTATTGATTTTGATGAATAACAAAAATCATATGGGTATATTTCTTATGTTACTAATATTTTTAATTAAGTATTTCAGGAATTTAAAATATTTAATTATTTAAAATCTAAGAAAATTTAAGTTTGAATCCTTGTCTAATGTCAAGTGTCAAGTTTCAGTAATTAGAGTCGACTCTAGAAGTATTAGAGCCAACTTCGAAGCGTATCAAAACTATTTGGCACTTTCGGCACGGATTAGAGCTGACTCCTACGGAGATTAGAGCCGACTCTAATCGAAAGACAAAGAGTCTTATTTCTGTGTTAAATTAGAGCTGACTCCTACAGAGAATTAGAGTTGACTCTAATTGTTATATAGAGAATAATTTTTTGGAGCTTTATTAGAGCCAGCTCTCGCATTCACTAGAGCCAACTCCAGCATAAAATGGTGTCGATCCCTTGAAAAGCTAGAGCCGACTTCGCGATGGATGGATATTCCTATTTTGCATATCCCGAGTTAGAGCCAACTCCAAGTTGGTTAGAGTTGACTCTAACATGTCAGAGGTGGATTTCAGAAGTGTTAGAGATGACTCCAATGACTGACATTTCTTCAACGAATTTCAATGACTCTTTTCTCTTTCATACTAACACATCCTCAAGCCTTTTTTAACGGCTAATTTTTATCTAAAAGTAGATTTAGAGAAGATTATAAAAGAGAGCTATCTGACCATTTTGAAAAAGAGAACTGAAGAAAGAAATAAAAAAGGATAGAGTTAAAATTTGAAACCCCCTTTGTTCGAAACTAAGTTTAAAGAAATTCAAGGTATTCAAAAGTTTATCTTGAAGAATTTTTATCAAATAAAAAGAAGAAGTAAAGAGCCCTAGTTCTTCAAAAGCCTTTACATCAAGGATTCTTCCAAAGCTTCAATCCCATCTTGAAGAAGATCATCCCAGAGAAAAAGAAGAAAAGCGAACTTCAGAAATCTTCTAAATCAGGCTCTTCTATTTTTATCTTGATTATATTATCTTATCTGCTCATTTGAGTAGCTTTATTTCTGTTGTAACTATTTCACTATTACTCTTGTTTATTGATTCAATCAGGGAATTGAATCAAAGGGGTTAATTTAGCCTTGTTCAAGCAAGAAAGCTTGTGGTAAGTTTTGTGCTGGTGAACCTGTAAAAACTAGCTGGATTCGTTGTGATCCCATTATAAAACAATAAGTTTGAGTTGTGAACTTGTAAAATAACCCTGCTGTAATCAAAATGATTATAATGTGGGCCCAAGAGTTTTTTGGCAGTGGATGTAGGTGTAACTAACACTGAATCATTATAAATTTCTTGTGTTTGTCATGCTTATCTCTCTTTCTCTCGACTCTATCTTTTATACTTTGCTTTGCATTCTTAGCACCACATTCATTGCATATATCCTTGTGCACTATCACTTTTTGAAATTATTTTTAAGTGTTAAAATTTTTAAGAACCCAATTCATCCCCCCTCCTCTTGGGTTACCATCTGGGCCAATAGTACTCACCCCATCATCGTCACTTGAGCTGATTTGAAGTCTTCAAAAAATAAGGTTGACTGTCTTGCTCATTTACTCCTAGAAAAGGGATGCACCAAGGACCACACCACACCATTTCATTAGGCACACTCCCGCCGTTGCTACTGCTACCAAGGAAGACCCAGTCAACGTCCATGTCCATCCTAGCTAGGACCATAAGGGTGGGGCATAACGGTGAAGCGCATAAAGCAAAAGTCCATCTAGCTAGTGATAATTGTTGGGCCTGGTGTGGTGCTATCAAGGCCCAGGTGGGCTAACTTGTATTGGGCTGGGTTTGAGTCCAAGGGTTGAGATTAAATCAAGTCACGGGTGTACACGGGCTTGGGGATTAGTTTAATCTCATTGGTTTAGTCCATGGGAGTTTTTTGTTGAGTCTGGGCCTGGCCCACTTCGTGGATGTATTTAAACTCTAGTCTCTAGGGTTTGGATGGAATAGAGAACAGATTCTTTTCTCCCAAAATTCCCTTCTCTCATCATAGGGCGGCAGCCCTTTCTTTCTCCTCCCCATCTTCCTCCTTTTCAAGAAGTAAACCTAACAGGATTAGAAATCCTTAATTCTAGTTCTTGTTGAACGGGGAATCCCATTGCTATTCATCAAGGTCTAAACCCTAACAAGTGGTATCAGAGCCTGGTTCAAGGAGTAATCTGGAGGCCTTCAAGGAGTTGAAATAATTTCAACAGAATCTCGTCAAGGTACTTCTCTATTTTATAAAATTTATTTTTGTGCTATTTTTGAAATTGGCCATGGGGAGTAGCATAAAAATAGAGGTTGAGAAGTTTGATGGGAAGGGAAGTTTCTCCATGTGGAAAGTCCGGGTAGAGGACCTCCTTGTGCAGCAGGGTTTAGATTTGGCTTTGGAGGAAAGGCCAGATGGGATGACAGACAAGCAGTGGATTTCATTGGAGAAGAAGACATGTTCAATGATCAGGGGCTGTCTGGCGGATTCAGTCCTCTATTCAGTGCTGGAGGAGAAGACCCCGAAGGGACTCTGGACGAAGTTGCACACCCTCTATATGGGGAAGAATATGTGCAACAAGTTGATGTTGAAGAAGCGCCTCTACAGCCTTCGGATGTCAGAAGGTGGAGATGTGCTGGGTCACATCCAGATATTCGACCAGATGAGCAATGAACTTCTGAATGTCGGGGTCAAGATGGAGGAAGAAGATAAAGCACTTCTGCTTTTATGTTCAATGCCCACGTCTTATGACTCATTGGTCACAACACTGCTCTATGGGAAGGAGACATTAATTTATGAAGATATTGTCTCGGTGCTTCGGACGAATGAGCAGAGGGAGAAGATGACCAAGGAAGCTGTTCCCCAGGAGGGTCTATCAGTTGGGGAAAGGACAGGCAGAGGTAGGGGCAGGGACAGAAGTAAGTCTGGAGGACGATCAAAGTCCAGGAAAGGCAAGAGAGAGCTGAAGTGCTATAAGTGTGGAGAGGTAGGACATTTTAAGAAGAATTGTCCTAAGTGGAAAAATCAGAAGGGAGAAAAAGGAGGATCTGAGTCTGTGAGTACAGTTGCAGATCAGGAGGTGGAGGATGATCTCTTGGTTGTATCAGATGATCACAGGCACAGCACAGAGATGTGGACCTTGGATTCAGCCTGTTCTCATCATTACACTCCCAACCGGTCGTGGTTCAGTACTTACACAGAGGTTGAGGAGGGGAATGTGACTCTTGGAGATAATCACCCTTGCAAGGTGGCAGGTATTGGCACAGTGAGGGTGAGGATGTTTGATGGTATGGTGCGCACTCTTACCAGTGTGAAGCATGTTCCAGAACTCAAGAAGAATCTGGTATCACTGGGGTACTTGGAGCGGACTGGATACAGCTTCAGCAGTCGTGCCAGGAGTGGAGTTCTGAACATCTCCAATGGAGCCATGGTGGTGATGAGAGGGAGGAGGCTGGAAAATAATCTATACAAGATGGAGGGCTCTGTGATGACTGTGAAATCTGAGGTGGCAGCTGTGGAGCAAGATCCCCGGGATGTGTACAGGATGTGGCATTACCGCCTGGGCCACATGGGAGACAAGGGGATGAAAGAACTGAGCAAGAGAGGTCTGCTTCCAGACTTGAGTAGCGGAGATATGGAGATCTGTGAGCCTTGTCAGATGGGAAAGCAGAGGAGAGTACAGTTCTCAGTCAGCACAGCTAGGAGTGCTGAACCCCTGGAGTTAGTACACACAGATGTCTGGGGACCAGCCCCAGTTTCTGCAAGGAATGGGGCCAGATACTTTATGACCCTGATAGATGATTTCTCAAGGAAGCTGTGGATCTACTTTATGAAGGAGAAATCAGAGGTCTTCACCAAGTTCAAAATCTGGAAGGCTGAGGTGGAGAAGGAGCAGGGTAAAAGTGTGAAGTGTCTGAGGTCTGATAATGGCGGGGAATACACCAGCAGGGAGTTCCAGATTTTTTGTGAGGAGTGGGGCATCAGAAGGCACTTCTCGGTGATGGGAACTCCTCAACAGAATGGGGTGGCTGAGAGGATGAACAGAACACTATTGGAAAAGGCAAGATGCTTAAGGCTGCAGGCAGGGCTTCCAAAGATGTTCTGGGTTGACGCAGTAGATGCAGCTAGCTACTTGGTCAATCGGTCACCGCACACCAGGTTAGATGGAGACATTCCAGAGGAGATATGGTCTGGAAGGAAGACAAGCCTAAACCATCTAAGGGTGTTTGGATGCACAGCATATGTGCATGTTGGAGCTGGGGAGCGGAGTAAGTTGGATGCCAGGTCTAAGAAGATGGTGTTCCTAGGCTACCCGCGAGGAGTCAAGGGGTATCGGCTATGGGACCCCTTGGAGAAGAAGGTTGTCATCAGCAGAGATGTAACCTTTGATGAGAGCTCAATCCTCCAGAACAGAAGTGGCATGGATGCACAGCAGGGACTACAGGAGGTAGAACACGGTAACACTAGTCAGACAACCTCCTATACAGTTGTGCCATTTGCTAGTGGACCAGGAGGATTTGAGATTCAGGTGGAGAGGACTGACAGAGGGGGTAGAAGCCAGGGAGTTCAGCAGGATGCAGCTGGACAGGGGACTGATACTGGGATCGCACAGCAAAGGCCCAGGAGGAACGTGCGACCACCAGTTCGATACGGCTTTGAGGATTCGTTGTCATATGCCCTGGTGACAGCGAATGGAGACCCTTTCACCTATGAGGAGGCTATGGAAAGTCAGGATAGAGATAGGTGGATCCATGCTATGGCAGAGGAAATGCAGTCTCTTCACAGCAATAATACGTGGCAGGTGGTCCAGCTGCCACAAGGAAAGAAACCCATTGGTTGTAAATGGGTTTATCAGCGCAAGGAAGGAGCTTCAGAACAAGAGGGTATCAGGTATAAGGCAAGACTAGTGGCCAAAGGATACTCTCAGAAAGAAGGCATCGATTATGGTGAGATATTTTCTCCAGTTGTCAGGCACACTTCCATCAGACTATTATTGAGTATTGTAGCAGCTCAGGACTTGGAGCTGGAGCAGATGGATGTGAAGACAGCATTCCTCCATGGTCATTTGGAGGAGAGCATCTACATGGAGCAGCCACCAGGGTTTAGAGAACCAAGATCAGATGGGAAGTCTGTTTGCTGAAGAAATCTCTGTATGGGCTGAAGCAGTCGCCGAGGCAGTGGTACAAGAGATTTGACACTTATGTTAGGAGCATTGGACTTTTCAGGTGTGAGTATGATTCTTGTGTGTATGTTAAATCTCTGGATGATGGGTCTAGGATGTACTTACTCTTGTATGTAGATGACATGCTGATAGCATGCAAGAGTAAGAAGGCTGTACAGGAACTGAAGATAGCTTTGTCTCGGGAGTTTGAGATGAAGGATCTGGGGCCAGCCAGGAAGATCCTAGGGATGGAAATCATCAGAGATAGATCCAAAGGTGTGCTGCATCTGAGTCAGGGTGGCTACATTAAAAAGATTCTGGAGCGATATGGGATGAAGGATGCCAAACCGACAGCACTACCTTTGGCAGCACATTTTTCCTTATCGAAGACCATGTCACCACAGACTGAGGTGGAGGCTCAGGAGATGGAGAAGGTACCATATGCTTCTGGTGTTGGGAGCCTTATGTATGCCATGGTATGTTGTAGGCCAGACATAGCCCATGCAGTGAGCCAGGTGAGCAGGTTCATGGCGCACCCTGGCAGGGAGCACTGGCGAGCACTGAAGGGAATCTTCAGGTACTTGGTAGGTACAGTTGGGGTTGGTATTTGCTATGGACAGCAAGAAGGTGCTGAGAGATCCAACTTATCCAAGGAGGCTCGTGGGCAGTTATATGGGTATGTGGATGCAGACTTTGGTGGAGATGTGGACACTAGGAGATCCACAACAGGCTTTGTGTTCAGCCTGTTTGGTGGTCCAGTATCGTGGAGATCATGTCTGCAGCCCATCACAGCCTTATCTACCACGGAGGCAGAATACATAGGTATCACAGAGGCAGCAAAGGAAGCTCTTTGGCTGAAGGGCTTGATGCTGGAGATGGGACTTGATCAGAAGGTTGTCCAGGTGCATAGTGACAGCCAGAGTGCTCTGATGCTTGCGCAGAATGCAGTCTATCATGCCAGGACGAAGCACATTGACCTCAGATACCACAGGATCAGAGAGCTGGTGGAAGATGGTGAGGTGGAGCTGGTGAAGGTATACACCAAAGAAAATCCAGCAGATGCACTGACTAAGGTTCTTCCACGGGACAGTTTTCAAAAGTGTATTTCGTTGTTAAAGCTGATGGACACAGTGGACGTGCTGAGGCCTTGAAAGCACCAAGGTGGAGATTGTTGGGCCTGGTGTGGTGCTATCAAGGCCCAGGTGGGCTAACTTGTATTGGGCTGGGTTTGAGTCCAAGGGTTGAGATTAAATCAAGTCACGGGTGTACACGGGCTTGGGGATTAGTTTAATCTCATTGGTTTAGTCCATGGGAGTTTTTTGTTGAGTCTGGGCCTGGCCCACTTCGTGGATGTATTTAAACTCTAGTCTCTAGGGTTTGGATGGAATAGAGAACAGATTCTTTTCTCCCAAAATTTCTCTTCTCTCATGATAGGGCGGCAGCCCTTTCTTTCTCCTCCCCATCTTCCTCCTTTTCAAGAAGTAAATCTAACAGGATTAGAAATCCTTAATTCTAGTTCTTGTTGAACGGGGAATCCCATTGCTATTCATCAAGGTCTAAACCCTAACAATAAAGACCCAGTGGATGCAAGCTAAGCTACGATAGATCGAGTTCGAAGAGGGATAACTACACCGCCAAGCCAACTGGTTGACAATGGTTAGGCCCGGTGGACCGGGCTTGATGCTGACAATCGATGGGAATGTAAGATCCAATGGATACCAACTTGCAAAGGGATGACCAACATCCTCTCTCTCTCTCTCTCTCTCTCTCCCCTTCTTTCTCTCTTGCCCTCAAGCAATCGATACTTCTCTCCCTTGGTTTGGAGACTATGAGGCCCCTACTCCCCCCACCCTTGAAATATATAGGTGGGGAGAGATAAGGAGAAGTTCATTAAACCATCGGCATTGGAGGATAACATAGGGAAGCAATTATGAAGGTATCCATTGCACAAACAGGATGCGAGGCTCAATGGTTGCAAGGGGATGTCGTTTATCTTGCAGTTTAAAGGCAAAATTGCACTGCTTTTGAATGCATCAGAACGTCGGATGAAAATTTAATTAATTTTTATAACTTATAAATAAATTTATGATCATACAATGAATGCCATTGAAATGGCACATAATAACTAGATTTTCTCATTGCATTTTCGAGGCTTCAATCGTCAGCAATAAAAATATTTGTCAAAATGCAAATATTTATCAAAATGCAAATATTTGTCAGCCGTAGGACCCATGGTCCATTGAAGAATAAATTTTTGCTAAGCTTTATTATGGTTTCTATCCAAAATTTATTTTTGTAACCCTACGGTGATATCATCAAGAAATAGTCATCCACACAACCATAAAGCTATGTTCATTGCTGATTATTGAAGCCTCAAAAATGCCATAAGAAAATCCCGTTGTTATATATGTGTCATTTCAATGGAATCCGTTGTATGACCCTAAACTTATTTATAAGTTATAAAAAATTAATTAACTTTCCATCTGACTTTCTAATGCAATCGAAAGTAGAGAAACTTCGCTTTTAAACTGCCAGATAAATGACATCGCCATGCAACCATTGAGCCTTGCAACCCATTTGCGCAATGGATACCGCCATAATTGCTTCCCTCTGTTATCCTTCAATGCCAAGTGGTTCAATGAACTTATCCTCATCTCTCCCCACCTATATATTTCAAGGGGTGGGGGAAGTAGGAGCCTCATAGTGTCCAAACCAAGGGAGAGGAGTATTGGCTAGTCAAGGGGGGAGAGAGAGAAAGAGAGAGATAGAGAGGGAGAAGGAGAGAGAAAGAGAGAGAGGGAGAGAGAGGATGTTGGTCATCATCTTCGCAAGTTGGTAGCTATCTGATCTTATGTTCTCATCAATCGTTAGCACCAGGCCCGGTCCACCAGGCCTAACCAATGTCAACCAGTTAGCCTGGCGGTGCAGTTATCCCTCTTGGAACTTGTTCTATTATCATGGCTTAGCTAACATCCACTGTGTCTTTATCACTAGCTGGACGGACTTTTGCTTCATGCGCTTCACCGTCGTTCCCTACCCTTATGGTCCTAGGATGCACATGGACGTCGATTGGGTCTTCTTCAGCGGTAGTAGCAACGGTGAGACTGTGCCTGATGAAATGGTGTGGTGTGGTCCTTGGTGCATCCCTCTTCGAGGAGTAAATGAGCAAGGTAGTCAACCCTATTTTTTTGAAGACTCCAAATCAACTCAAGCAACAACAATGGGGTGAATACTTTCTAGAGATAATGATGGTGCAACTCCCAAGCTTATTTTGTTGCACACATTTACAGTTTCTAACAACTCAATCTGAGAAGAAGGGGAGAAAAGAAGATAATGACAAAGTTACACACCTCATTCCAATCTTATTCTAAGAACAATAATATTGAAAGAGAAACCATCGTTAGTAGCGACCTCAGGTCACACCAATAGCAAAGCAATCAGCATCATCGTCATCTCCAGAAGTACTCACCCCATCGTCATCTCCAGAAGTACTCACCCCATTGTCATCGCTTGAGTTGATTTGGAGTCTTTGAAAAAACAGGGTTGATTGCCTTGCTCATTTACTCCTAGAAAAGGGATGCACCAAGGACCACAGCACACCATTTCATCAGGCACAATCCTGTCATTTCTACTGCCACCGAAGAAGACCCAGTCGATGTCCATGTTCATCCTAGGACCATAAGGGCAGGGCATAGCTGTTAAGCACATGAAGCAAAAGTTCGTCTAGCTAATGATAAAGACTCAGTGGATGCAAGCTAAGCCACAATAATAGAATGAGTTCGAAGAGGGAAAACTTTACTGCCAAGCCAACTAGTTGACACTAGTTAGGCCCGATGGACTGGGCTTGATGCTGACGATCGATGGGAACATAAGATCCGATGGCTACCAACTTGCAAAGGTAATGACCAACATCCTTACTCTCTCTCTCTCTCCCCCTCGACTAACCGATACTCCTCTCCCTTGGTTTGAAGACTATGAGGCTCCTACTCCCCCCATCCATTGAAATATATAGGTCGGGTGAGATGAGGAGAAGTTCATTGAACCATTGACATTGAAGGATAATATAGGGAAGAAATTATGGCGGTATCCATTGCACAAACGGGATGCGAGGCTCAATGGTTGCAAGGCAATGCCATTTATCTGGCAATTTAAAGGCAAAGTTGCCCTACTTTCGAATGCATCAGAACGTCGGATAGAAAGTTAATTAATTTTTGGTAACTTATAAATAAGTTTATGATCATACAATGGATGTCATTGAAATGGCACATAACAACTGGATTTTCTCGTGGCATTTTTGAAGCTTCAATCGTTAGCAATGAACAAAGTTTTTTATTTGCATGGATGACTATTTCTTGATGATATCACTACAACATTATAGAAATAAATTTTGGATAGAAATCATGATAAGCTTAGCAAAAATTTATTCTTCAGTGGATAATGGGTCCCATGGCTGACAAATATTTGCATTATGATAGAGGTGATCTCTTTATTACTCGCTCCTTTGTTATTAAGAAAATGGGTATAAAATTTTTCTCCTTTAATTTAAAGATATAACTAAAAATACTTTCACGAAAATATGGTTTTAATTATTGCGCTTTAAAGTCCATTTCTCAAGAACTACAAAAAGTTTTTATTATATGTTTATATTATCATTATATTTCATTATGGCCTAATCATTATAAAATCTTAACATTATTGATTTGATGCTTATATGATATTCCTCTATTATGAACAATATGCCACCATGATGATCTAGCATCCTCATGCAGGTCCACTAGTGGGAAAGGTCTCATACTACTAACCCAATTTGGACGCTCCTAGGCCTTAAATTGGCTAGCATTTAGGCAAGGCATATCTTCAAACATTCTCGATCCTTTCTTCAACAACTACACTAGTGCCCCATATTGCCCACATACCTCTTGAACCTCATCGTGAAAGGTGCAATGTTGTCATTCATGTTAGGGCCTTTATCCGTCAAAGGAGCTTATAGTAGAGGCTCACCAGAAGGAAGACTCTCATCTATCATCCAAGAGAGCATGACTGATAGGTTCATTGTTAGGGCCTCCCTAGGTTGCACCCCTGCACCACCTTCTAGGGGTGGAGGCATGTATATTGATGGGAGGGCCTTGGCCTCACTAAAATTTTAAAGTTACCTCAAAAATAAAATGATAAATTCAAGCTTACGCTAGTTCAAAGAAAGACTTTTTATTTTCTTAAGCTGGCCCCCTCAAGAAAAGTTTAATCACTATAATATATAATGAAAATAATATGATGAAGCCCAACAAACACTAGTTACAAGAAAGAAGTAGTTCCAAGTCTAATCAAAATTTATACGATATTACAATACTATTTTTATTTGATATTTTAGTATAAACTATTTTTAATCTATAACTAAAGTATTTTAATAAATAACACTATAATTTATCCAAAAGTTATTTAATATGAAATAATGATACAATATTATAAAATATATTAGGGGCTGCTTTTTTATTAAATGGTTAATAATTTTGGATATCTATGATATGCTCCTAATATCTCGTGCTCAAATATTCTTGTGAAATTAATTTCATTTATTTATTCAATTACATATAGATTATTACTTTCCTTTTTATTTTAATATTTGATATAATTTCCATCTAGAAATTATGAAAATCTTCTTATAATGAAAATTCTTTCTTCTCTTACTAAGACAAATCAAATCCTATCTCTTGGCTTAGCTAAATTTGTTGATCATTCAATTTGGCATATAATGTTAAGAGAAAGACAACCGATGAAACAATAACGCTTATTTCTGTATGAATTTTATGGATCACATATGTGGAATTTAGAATATCAACAAGTAATTAAAAAAAGAATTTATTATCATATTTGTTTGTTTGTGATTTTTGCAAAAAACTACATCACTCATTAGGAATGCCTTGGCTTATATTTTTATCTTCTTGCTCCTCTTTCAAGCTGTATTCTTGATTAAAAAAAACTAGTTGCAACATATGAGGAGAGAAGAGAGAACATAACCTATTTATAATAAAATCCTAATAGGTCCTTCCATCACGAGTCATTATATTGAACTTCAAACCGTCACAGATCACCAACTATATCATTCAACAGAGGCGTGCTCAAGCCCAAGCCATATGCATTACATTTATTAACAATAGGCTTATCTCACTTATAACATTAGATTAATTTATTTAGTTAATTTTATAAATTAAAATCACTAATAATTAATAGTAGCCAAGCATAGAAATTTTTAATATATTTTTGCTTGAGCAACAATTATTGTAATTGTTGTAAGGTTTTGAAAAAAATTGCTTATTTGAAAACGATGCTCAAGCTAAATAACTAAACTTTAATGTAGTTATAATTAATTTTGATTTTTTTTTTGTTTTTTGACACAGCACTTAAAAAAAAAAAAGAACCAATTCTATAAAAGTTACAAACATCGAATCATGTTTATCGTTATGCCGCTTATTGATATAGGATCAATCCATGATTACAAACTGCTAACCACACCCTCCAGCAAAGGTTTGCTTAGGCCCAAATCATATGAAACGCATCTATCAACAGATTATTAGACCAAATTCATCCAACCAGTTTTATAAAATTAGAATATGTACAAACTGGTGGTGCCCCACACATTTAAAGTTTCCAACAACTGAATCTGGGAAGAAGAAAGGGGAAAAAAAAGAAGCAACACAAAGTTGCATAACTTATTCCAAGCTTATTCTAGGAACAATAGCGCTGTAGGAGAGACCATTGGCATGCAGCAGCAACCTCAGTCTACATCAGCAGCAAAGTAATCAACATCACCGTCATCGGAGGATGTTGCAGAACTATCATCGTCTCCAGAAGTATTCATCCCATCGTCGTCGCTTGAACTGGAGTCGACATCCCCAAAGATACAAGGTTGACTACCTTGCTCATCCATTCCTATTACAGGAACGCACCAAGTTCCAGGCCGCAACATGTTATCAAGCGCAGCCCCATCGTCGCCTGCGTTACTGGTGCCGTCCTCGAAGTAGACCCAGTCGATGTCCATGTGCATCCTAGGACCATAAGGGCAGGGCACGGCGGTGAAGGCAAAAAGACGGCAGTCTATCCAGCCAGTGATAAAGAGCCGGCGGACGTGAGCTATGCCACGATAATAGAACGAGTTCTGGAGAGGACCGTCGCAGCACCAGGCCAACTGTTTGACGATGATCAGGCCTGGTGAACCGGGCACATTGCGGACATCTACGACAGGTGGTGGGAACGAAAGATCGGATTGCTGCCAGCTTGCAAAGGTGACGATCAACATCCTCGATCTCCCTCGTCTCTACTCTCTCTCGACTAACTCGTAATCCTCTACCTTGGTTGGAGAGACCATGGGGCTTCTCCTCTCCCCACCCCTTGAAATATATAGGTGGGGAGAGATGAGGCGAAGTTCTTTGAACCCTTGAAATATATATATTTAGCATTTTCAAGGCTTCAATCGTCAGCAATGAATATAACTTTATGATTGTACGGATGATCCTATCTTAATGATATCATGACAGCGTTACAGAAATTAATTTCGGATAGATATTACGATAAAGCTGACCAAAAATTCCTTTTTCAACGGATATATCTTTTAAGAGCCACGCTTTGGGATTGGCAAGGAAAAGTACTGGGACCCTTTCGAGCTCATGGGCGACAAAAATATGCATTATGACATATGTGATCTCCATTAAGAAATAGATGCATGTTAACCTTTTCTTCAAATTATGATAAAAAAAATATTTTGATGAGATTATGTTTCTAAATATGATACTTGGGTCCGTTTCTCTGAATTATAAAAAGCTTTTATTATATTCTTATATATCCTATCATTTTATTAATTCATTATGATCTATGTCGTCACAAATTAAGTTATATATAGTCAGCATGAATTGTAATACGGTTGCTCGTTTGATGCTTACGTGGCAACGATGACTGGCATGCCACCGTAGTGATCCCCGGTAGCAACTCACGATGAGCTGGCCTTTGATTCAGTTGACCCTGGTGCTCCTCCTCTTGCTTTGCCGTCCCACCAACACCTCCTGAATTGCGCCGAAAAGGGCATCGTATTGCCATTCATGCCTTGCTCCACGAGTGCTACCACCCAAGGCCTTAGAGCCTTAATTTGCTCATCGGAGGAGCTTGTTGTGGGGGCTCACCGGGGAGACGCTTTCGTCTGCCACCCTGGAGAACATAAATTAAACGACAAGTTCACTATTAGATGTGTTGGGATTGTTTCCAACTCAGATTATTTTTGAAAAGAGAAATCAAGGTAGAAGAAGGGTTTTCTCTTGAGAAGAAAAATTGATCTATTACGTTTCATTAAGCACATCACCATATAAATATTGTTTATTGTTTCTATGGATAAGCATAATCCTTTTATGATCTTATCCATCTAAGGCTATCCCACCAAAAGATAAAAAGATAGGCTCATTATTTAAAAGCCCAACTCAGACTAAATAAATAAAATAAAATACTAAAAACTAACAACCATTATATTTTAACACTCCCCTTTAATGGTTGTTCTTGGATACCCATGAGATCTCTAAAGTGTATGAATTTCTCCTTGGGTAGTGCCTTGGTGAAGATATCTGCAATTTGGTCTTCAGTCTTCATATACTTGACTTCAATTTCTTTTTCTTCTACCACATCTCTAATAAAATGGTACTTGATTTTGATATGCTTGGTGCGGCTGTGTATATAGGATTTTTGTCATAGAAATAGTAGATTTGTTGTCACATAGCAGAGTAGTAGCTTCTTCTTACTTTTCACCCATATCTTCAAGTATTCTTCTCAACCAAATTATTTGTTGTGTTGCCAAAGTTGTTGAAACATATTCTGCTTCAGAAAAAGATAATGCCACTGTATCTTGCTTCTTGGATGCCTAAGATATGATACCTGATCCATAAAAGAATGCATATCCTGATGTGCTTTTCATGTCATCAATACTTCTAGCCCAATCACTATCACGAAACCCAAATAACTTCACAGTATCACCTTGTTTCAGTCATACATGATCCCATAATCTTTAGTTCCTTTGATGTATCTCAAGACTCTTTTTGCTTGTCCAAAGTGAATATTACTTGGCTTTTGCATAAATCTGGAAAGTAAACTTGATGCAAACATAATATCTGGTCTTGTAATTGTTAGATATAATAAGCTTCCAATAATGCTTCTGTATAATTGTGCATTAGCTTCACCACTTTCATCTTCTTTCATCAACTTATCATTTACCACAAAAGTTGTTTCCACATTATTGCAATTTTTCATGTTGAATTTCTTGAGAATGCCTTCTCCATACTTCTTTTGACTGATAAATATACCATCTTTTCTTTGAGTTATTTCAATTCCCAAAAAATAATGAAGCAAGCGCGGATTGGCCTCCAATGCATGCTGGCACATGTACAGTGGCCTAATAGGCCTTGTTGTGTACCTCATGTATGCCAGCATGCATGGACGGCCAATCCACATGGCCGGTGCATAGCAAGTCTTTTCCTTCTTCCGTAACAAAGGTAGGGCTAGAAGTGGTATGAAAGGCAAGACCTTTGCCCAAGCATAGCTCGAATTATTTTTGGATTTCAGGCTGGACCAAAGCTCAAAAATTTTTGCTAACTCAAGCCTAAGCGTGGCCCAAAACCCACTGGGCTAACTCGAATTAGCCTATTTGGGCCAAAACACTAAGCCGGTCTGATTTTGGCCTAATTTTGATGATTTATTTTACATTTTTTTTATTTTCTTAGACATACAATTTATTTATGTAGATTATATTAGAATGTATATAAAATGATTATTTGTTTAAACAATAAATATATGGATTCAAATTTTGTATAAACTAAAATTAAATAAATATTCAACCAATCCAATATAATCGAGCCGAATTTGGCTTCACAACCGGGCCTAAATTGTACTCGACTTCGAACCAGGCTAATATATATTGACGTACCCAAACTTATTCAATTTTAGCTACTGACTAAATCTCGGATTGTCACATGGCCGGTGAACATATGCCTCCTGTGTGCCTATGTGGTCTCTTAGAGATAGAGAGAGAGAGAGTCTTGCGATTTTTGAGGTTGAAAGCTGTGTGTTGCCGTCTCTGCTTTAAGATTCGGGCTTCATCTTCTTCTTCCCTGATTCTCTATGCTCTGTTTTGCTTGTCTCCGATTGTCTTCACCGAGTGATGGCGGCTCAAGCTATGCCGTGTTCTGGTGAGTCCGATGAGGCAAGGCCATCCGGCACGGTGTGGCATCATGCCCGTAGAGGAGGGTTTGAATGGGTTGCAACATTGCCTTATTCGGTGGTGGTGGCTGAGCTGGAACGGATGTTTTTGGACATTGTCCAAGTGCCGGTGTATCCTCTGGAGGTTGAAGAAGACAGATGGGGGAGTCATGCTATTCTCGCTCGCTGCCTCTCTCGATGGATTCCGTCGGAAATTATGGTTCGGGAGTTCCACCGAGCGGGGTTGCCAGGTGATATTGAAGTTCTGGCTCTAGCGAATAAGCATTATATCTTCCAATTATTTGGCATCCGAGCCAAGGCTCTTGCTTTGGGAAGACCTTGGGTTGTCTGTGGACAACCGATTATCACTGCAGAGTGGCTTCCAGAATTCGTTCCTGTGGACAGCTCTATCCACCTTGCTCTGCTCTGGATACGGCTGCCCCAACTCCCAATCGAGTTCTGGAATGATGAAATTATGTCTTCCATCCTTGCTGTGGCCGGACAATTCCTCTTCTCTGATCAATCAACCAAGGAAAGAAAGCATGGAAGCTTTGCTCGGTCCTGTGTCCGGGTTGATCTGAGTAAACCTCTCCGGCCGGGAGCTCGGATCCGTGGCAGCAGAGCTCCATTTTGGCAACGGTTTTCTTATGAAAATCTTGAAGGAATCTGTGTAGATTGTGGAACTATGCATGTGAGCCCCTGTTTCCCCTGCGGCGCCACCTGCGTGCATTACGTGGGCGGCACCCGTCGGTCAAGGAAGGGGGGCACGTTGGCACCCCTCTTCACACGAGCAGCAGGGGAGGGCTGGTCCTCCCCTCACCACTATAAATGGGGAGGGAGAGGGGAGCCTCTCCCTCCATCTATCACCATCAACCATCAGGTATTTTTCCCCCTCCCTCTTCCATGAATTCTCAGTGGCAGTGAGGCAGAGAGAGGGTGAACGGGAGGAATTCCTCCCGTTATCGTGCCCGACCGCTCGAGGCGGCCGAGGAGGAGGAGTGGTGGTGTCCGGCCGCTCGAGGCGGCCAGAGAAGGATGCTGGAGGGCCACCAGGCGGCCCTCCCTTCTTTCGAAACCAAGATGCTCCGCAGCTTGGTTTGGGCCCGGGGGAGTGCCTGCCGGCTCGTCGGGCCCGGGCTACGACCGACGAACTCCACCGGTGCTAGGGTAGCATCCGGAGGGGGTTCGGCCGGCCATGGTGGCCGACCGTGCCATCGGCACAGATGCCGTGGACGAGTGACAAGGAGAAAGAGAGAGAAAGAGAAGGAGAAAGAGAGGGAATGGGAGGCAGCCGTGGTGACGGCCGGCTCCGGGCCGGTCATCGGCGGCCGGGCCTCCCTCGGGGAGTGGCCGGCGGCGGCTCTGGCCGTCGGCACAATCTCCCCTATTTCGGACGAAATAGGGGAGGTAGGGCTGAAAGGGGAGTGGGCCGGCTGGGCTGCTCTCCTTTTGGGCCCTGTTGGGCCGGCTCACGAGCAAATTTTGGGCCACGATTTGAACCCCGTATTGGGCCAAAAATGAAAAAATAAAAATATGCCCTAGATCAGTGTTGATTCTACTTTCTGGAGGTATTTTTATTTTCCCATTTGGGCTTATGTATTGGGAGATATTCAAGCCCCAAGTTGGCTCCGAGATTAAACTGGGTAGAGTTAAAAGCTATTTTGATATGCTAATTTTAGGACTAAAAATTGGAAATTGATGCTGTAGGTACCCAGGTGCTTAAATAGCCAAATTACATTTTTGGATTAGCGCCAGAAGATAAGTAAGTCATTTATCATAATTTTCATAAATTATTAAAATATAAAAATTATATATTTAAATGCTATATTGTTATATATTGCATTATTTAAAAAATAAGAAAATGGATTGGTATTATTATTTGCAAATGAGCATTTACTATGGTTAGTTTTTTATTTATTATTTTACAAATAATTGGGTATCTATGTGGACAACTGATCAATTGGCATGACTCTGAAATTATTAAAGGTTTTATAAATATACATGTGTTTGACATGTTTAATTCACTGTAATTATGAAAAGTATATGGATTGCATTTTTGCAATGATACATGCTATTTGGCAAATGTGACATGAAAATGATACTTTTTGTATATGATAATATGTCCCACCATGGTCTGCTATGATATGGTATGATGCGATATGTTGCATGACTCACTTGGCATCGGGATCCAACTCCATAGGGGGTATATGGTGAACACACACCCAGGAGGTGTGCTGTGACAGGATATGGTAATATTATGCCATATGGCACTGGGACCCATCTCCATAGGGGGGTATATGGAGAACACACTCTTGGGGTGTGTTGTAGCCGATATGGCAAGATGTGAGTTCATGACACTGGTTCTAGGATCCTGACTCCCAATGGATATTTATGGAGGATACACCCGAGGGGGGTGTTACATCCAAGGGAGGTGTTCTGTGTACATAGTGTGTGACCATGGAATATTAGTATAAAAATACATATTTACATGCTATTTACAGTGGTACAGTGGTTTTATCCTAAAATTGTATATTCTTGAAATGCTATATATAGCAATTGCTTCCAAAATTATTTTGAGCATATGATGCATGTTTTGATAACATGGTAAAATGTATTTGAAACATGGAAGCTTGACAGTTGTTTATTATGAAAAATTTGAATAATTACATTATATTATAGTTGGCTTACTTATTGAGTGTGAGCTCATTTAAATCTCACAATATTTTTCAGAGCCACAGAACTGAAGAAGCGAATATGGGGTAGTTGGAGCGGCTATCAGAGTAACCTAGATCTAATACTTTGTTGTAACCCCATTGAATTATGTATTTTGGGCATGTAGCCTAAAACATATTATTATGGTTTGTATTAAGAACCATTTAAATTGGATGATATATAGTTATTACCCCTCCTTGTATTAAATATTATATTTCGGGTCACCTTGCATGCCAGGCATGCGGCGGGTTGCCACCCCTAGATCCAATATAGGGTCTGGGGCGTGACAGCTTATGTGGTATCAGAGCCTGGTTCGACCTTAGGGACAAACACAAGATGACACTAGCCAGAACATTAGGATTACATTGGGAGGGTGATAACTTTATTAAAAATATCAAGTAATATATTTTGAAAGCCTGAATTTTAGTGATTTACAAGAATATTGACTGGGACCTAACCCTGGCAGGAGTTAAGAATGCCACGTCACACTAGGAGTCTGCGGCCTAATGGGAACTCGCAGGCTGGTGACTCTGGCCAGCAGGGAGGCCAGCAAGCTTTTGGAGGCTCTGGTTCCGTTAATTTGGCTGACAATGATCAACCACAATTTCAGGCTCAGTTGCTTCTGGCTCTTGCGTGAATGTCACAGGCTATGCAAGCCATGCAACAATAGATTCAGCAAATCCAGCCTGCTCGGCCTGCCTCTCCCGCTCCGCAGCCTGCTCAGTCGGCTCCATCTCAGCCTTGGCGGGGAGGGGGCCGGAGCTTTGCTAAGTTTAAGAGCTTGGCCCCTGCTCCTTTTTGTGGATCTACTAACCCTGCCGATGCTGAAAAATGGATGAGGAGATGGAGAAAGCCTTTGCAGCTCATGGTAGCCAAGAGGAGGAGTGAATCAGATTCGCTACCTACCTCCTTCAAGGGGAGGCATATGATTAGTGGCTACTTGTGGAGCAGCGAATGGACGGATGGGTTATTTCCTGGGGAGAGTTTAAGGAAATCTTCTATGACAAATACTTCCCTAATAGTGTGCAGAGACAAATGCAGTCAGAGTTTGTCAAACTGGAGCAAGAAATCTCTTTGTGGTGCAGTATGAAGCCGAGTTTACCCGGTTGGCTCGGTTGGCTCCAGACATAGCGGCCATTGAGAGAGCCAAGATCATCAAATTCACCGAGGGACTAAGGCCCAGACTGATGCAAGCAGTCAATGCCTTTGAACTCTCCACATTCAGCACTGTGGTGAACAAGGCCCTGGTGATTGAGAGGGATATGGGTGTGGTCCATAAGCAGTGGGAGCAAAGCAGAGGAAGAAGAAGGGGCCTCCTTCTGGCCAGTCTTCAGGTTAGGCCAAGAAGAAAGGTCCTTATCAGGCCCCCTCAGGACCGAAGAGTATGGAAACCCGTTGCCCTCAGTGCGGAAACTCCCATCCGGGCAAGTGGTGCGGGACGATTGGTGCCTGCTTCATATGTGGGCAGGTGGGTCACAAGATGGCCACTTGTCCCCTTCGAAGGGATCAGCAGCCTCCTTTGGATCAGGGTAAAGGCCAACAGCAGTAGCCTAGGACCCAGGGAAGGGTCTTTACTCTCACACAGTAGGATGCTGCGCTTCTAACTCCGTTGTGACAGGTATATTTAAAGTAGGCAATACTTATGCTCAAATCTTAGTAGATCCGGGTGCCACGCATTCATTTGTATCTAGTACATATCTTGCCAAGGATGAATCTTTGACACCCGTTCCTCTAGAGCAGGAGTTGCACATTGCTCTCCCAAATGGTGATGTTATGAGGGTAGACTCAGTATGCAGATCTTGCCTAATTAACATGGGGGATAGGAGATTGAAGGCCGATCTAATCGTCCTCCCACTAAAATTCTTTGATGTTATCCTTGGAATGGACTGGTTGGCCTCCTATTACGCTTCAGTAGACTATTTTAGGAAAATGGTAAACTTCAAAATTCCTAATCAACCTGAATTCAGTTTTACTAGAAGTCAGGAGCATCTGGCCTCGGTGTTCATGTCAACACTGTAGGCCGCAAAGTATTTGAAGAAGGGTGGCCAAGGATTTCTTGCTGTGGTCAAAGACCTTCAACAAGATGAGGTCAAGTTGGAGAATATTCCAGTGGCTCGGGAATTTCTGATATATTCCTTGATGATTTGATCGAATTACCCCAGATCGGGAGGTTGAGTTCACTATTGATTTGGCCCCTAGCACTGGACCTATATCCAAGGCCCCATACCGTATGGCCCCAGCTGAACTAAAAGAGTTGAAGAGACAGTTGCAGGAGCTCCTGGACCAGAGATTTATCAGACCTAGTGTATCTTCTTGGGGTGCTCCAGTATTATTTGTCAAAAAGAAAGATGGAAGTCTTCGGCTCTGCATTGATTACCGAGAAATCAATAGGGTAGCAATGCGGAACAAGTATCCTTTGCCGAGGATTGATGATCTATTTGATCAACTCAAAGGAGCTCGGGTATTCTCGAAGATTGATCTTCGGTCAGGATACCATCAACTCAAGGTCAAGGCTGGGGATGTGCCCAAGACAGCATTCAGGACTAGGTATGGCCACTACGAGTTCTTGGTGATGCCGTTTGGGTTAACTAATGCCCCGATAGCATTTATGGACTTGATGAACAGGATCTTTAAGCCATACTTGGACCAGTTTGTGGTGGTGTTCATTGATGACATCCTGGTATATTCTAAAAGCCAGAAGGAACATGTGGACCACCTAAGGATTGTTCTGCAAACTCTTCGGGAAAAAAAGCTTTATGCCAAGTTGCAGAAGTGTGACTTTTGGTTGAGCCAAGTATCATTCTTGGGTCATATAATATCTAAAATGGCATATTTGTGGACCCAAAGAAGATTGAGGCAGTTGTAAACTGGTGTCGGCCTTCCAATGTATCCGAAGTAAGAAGTTTCGTGGGGCTGGCTGGATATTATCGCAGATTTGTGGAAGGCTTCTCTCACATTGCTCTACCCCTGACTCGCTTGACCCAAAAGCAAGTGAAGTTTGACTGGACTGAGGAGTGTGAGAGAAGTTTTTAGGAGCTGAAGCAACGCCTTGTATCAGCCCTCATCCTTACCCTTCCGTCAGGATCTAGAGGATTCACCCTATTCACGGATGCTTCTCGGAAGGGATTGGGATATGTTCTGATGCAAAATGAGAAGGTGATAGCTTATGCCTCCAGGCAACTAAAGCCATACGAGCAAAATTATCCTACCCATGACCTGGAGTTTACTGCTGTGATTTTTGCCTTGAAGATTTGGCGGCATTCTCTATATGGAGAGGCATGTGATATGTATACATACCACAAAAGTCTGAAATATATCTTCACTCAGAAGGAGTTGAACTTAAGGTAGAGAGGTGGATGGAGCTACTAAAAGATTATGACCTGAACCTGCACTATCACCCAGGGAAGGCCAATGTGGTAGCCGATGCCTTGAGTAGGAAGTCCTCCTCGGAGTTAGCTTTATGATCACATCTCAGCCTCACATCTAGAGGGATCTTGAGAAGCTGGAGGTTGGATTGCAGGTACAATGGTCCGATGGACTTGTGGCAGCACTTGTACTCCAACCAACTCTGTTAGACAGGATCAAGTCCTCTCATAAAGAAGACTTAGACCTGCAAAAGATTAAAGAAGCTGTGAAGTCAGGGGTTCAAAATGAATTTGCTATAATGGAGGATGGATTCCTGAGATTTGATGGTAGACTCTGTGTGCCAAATGCGGTGGAACTAAGAGCAGAAATTCTAAGGGAGACTCACTACTCTCCCTATACAGTGCACCCAGGAGGCACCAAGATGTACAAAGACCTAAAAGAAAACTTCTGGTGGAAGGGAATGAAAAGAGAGATTGCTCAGTATGTGGCCAAATGTTTAGTATGTCAGCAAGTGAAGGCTGAGCATCAAAGGCCTGCGGGACCCCTTCAGTCCTTGATGATTCCACAATGGAAATGGGAGAAGATCACTATGGACTTCGTGACTGGTCTGCCTAAGACCCCTAGGAGCAATGATGCGGTGTGGGTCATTGTGGACATATTGACGAAGTCAGCCCATTTCCTGCCATTCAGAGTTGGGATTTCCAGTGAGAGATTAGCCATCATATATATTGAGCAAATTGTGAGGCTTCATGGTATTCCCGTATCTATTGTATCAGATCGGGATACTAGGTTTGTGTCCCAATTTTGGAAGAGCCTTCATAGAGCTATGGGGACCAAACTGAACTTCAACACGGCCTTTCATCCTCAGACAGATGGGCAGTCTGAGAGGACCATACAAATCCTGAAGGACATGTTGCGAGCCTGTGTGATGGACTTGGTGGTGCTTGGGACAACCACTTATCTTTAGTAAATTTGCTTATAATAATAGTTACCAAGCCAGTATCCAGATGGCTCCATTTGAGGCCTTGTATGGTAGAAAATGCAGATCTCCCTTATGTTGGGATGATGTGTGGGAGAGAAGATTGTTGGGCCCCGAACTGATCCGGCAAACGGTAGAGAAGGTGCAGTTGATCAAGGAACGACTCCGTACAGCTCAGAGCCAACAGAAGAGCTATGCTGACGTGAGAAGAAGGGAACTAGAATTTCAGATTGGGGACCATGTCTTTCTGAAGATATCACCAACCAAAAATGTAATGAGATTTAGGATTAAAGGTAAGCTGAGTCCACGATACATTGGGCCATTTGAGATTTGAGTAAAGTAGGAGAGGTAGCTTATAGCTTGGCATTACCTCCGGCACTCTCTGGGGTACACAATGTATTTCATGTATCTATGTTGAGAAAGTACATTCCTGACCCCAGCCATGTGATATAATTTGAGCCCATACAGTTAAGGAATAATCTGACGTATGAGGAGCATCCTATGCGTATTGTGGACCGCAAGGATCAAGTTTTAAGACGCCGTAGCATTCCCTATGTCAAGGTTCAGTGGAGTAATCATTCTGAGAGGGAAGCTACTTGGGAGCTTGAGGAGGAAATTAAAAAGAAAAATCCTTATTGTTTGTAACATAGCATATGTAAATGGAAAGAAGATTAATCATATGATCAAAGCTTTGAATTCTAAATGTACACCAATTTCGAGACCGAAATTTTTATAAGGAGGGAGAATGTGAGCCCCTGTTTCTCCTGCGGCACCACCCGCATGCATTACGTGGGCAGCAGGGGAGGGATGGTCCTCCCCTTGCCGTTATAAATAGGGAGGGAGAGGGGAGCCTCTCCCTCCATCTATCACCATCAACCATTAGGTATTTCCCCCCCCCCCTCTACCATGAATTCTCAGTGGCAGTGAGGCAGAGAGAGCGTGAACGGGAGGAATTCCTTCGTTACGTGCCCGGCCGCTCGAGGCAGCTGAAGGAGGGGGAGTGGTGGTGTCCGGCCGCTCGAGGCGGCCGGAGGACGCTGGAGGGCCGACAGGTGGCCCTCCCTTCTTTCGGAACCAAGCCGCTCCGCGGCTTGGTTTGTGCCCGGCGGAGTGCCCGCTGGCTCGTCGGGCCCGGGCTGCGACCGGCGACCTCCACCGGTGCCGAGGCAGCGTCCGATGGGGGTCCGGCCGGCCATGGTGGCTGGCCGTGCCACCGGCACGGATCGTGCCACGAACGAGTGACAGGGAGAAAGAGACAGAAATAGAGGGAGAAAGAGAGGGAATGGGAGGAAGCCACGGCGACGGCCGGCTCCGGGCCGATCGTCGGCGACTGGGCCTCCCCCGGGGAGTGGCTGGCGGCGGCCCTGGCCGCCGGCACAATCTCCCCTGTTTCAGACGAAACAGGGGAGGCGGAGCAATCTCCCCTGGCTCACAAGTAAATTTTGGGCCGCGATTTGAACCCCGTGTTGGGCCAAAAATGAAAAAATAAAAATATGCCCCAGATCATTGTTGATTCTACTTTCTGGGGGTATTTTTATTTTTCATTTGGACTTATGTATTGGGAGATATTTAAGCCCCATGTTGGCCCCGGGATTAAACTGGGTAGAGTTAAAAGCTATTTTGATATGCTAATTTTGGGGACTAAAAATTGAAAATTGATGCTGTAGGTATCCAGGTGCTTAAATAGCTGAATTATATTTTTGGATTAGCACCAGGAGGTAAGTAAGTCATTTATCATAATTTTCATAAATTATTAAAATATAAAAATTATGTATTTAAATGCTATATTGTTATATATTGTATTATTTGAAAAATAAGAAAATGGATTGGTATTATTATTTGCAAATGAGCATTTACTATGATTAGTTTGTTATTTTTATATTTTACAAATAATTGGGTATTTATGTGGACAACTGATCAATTGGCATGACTCTAAATTATTAAAGGTTTTATAAATATACATGTGTTTGGCATGTTTAATTCACTGTAATTATGAAAAGTATATGGATTGCATTTTTGCAATGATACATGCTATTTGGCAAATGTGATATGAAAATGATACTTTTTGTATATGATAATATGTTACAACATGGTCTACCATGATATGGTATGATGTGATATGTTGCATGACTCACTTGGCATCGGGACCCAACTCCATAGGGGTATATGGAGAACACATACCCAGGAGGTGTGCTGTGACAGGATATGGCAATATTATGCCACATGGCATCGGGACCCATCTCCATGGGGGGTATATGGAGAACAAACTCTTGGGTGTGTTGTAGCTGGCTATGGCAGGATGTGAGTGTTGGAATACAGAATGGAAAATCCCAATCTAATTGGAATAAAATGGCAGCATAAACAAAATAAATTTATTCCATAACCCACCAAGGATCATATGCGTTTCATAAAAACGAAAGAAGGATAGACGAAAAATATTACCTTTGGTTGATCAGTATGTAATTCGTCTGTTCTTGTGTTGGGTTTGCTCGGATCTTCAAAGGTGCTACCTTCAGAAAGATGACCACCCTCTACAAGTATCCACATACGAACGGACACCAAACAGTTTTTTTTGAATGCTAGTTCAAAGTTCATTTTTCACAAAAATAAACCAGCCTCTTCAACTCTCCATTTTTCTATTTTTCAAGGCAAAAGACATGACCCTTCAAATGCCCCAATAGACACGACCTTTCAAAAGCCCCAATACACTTTAAAACGTATATCATATATATACAAGTCTGCTAGGGTTTTTTGGTTAACTAGGATTTTAATTAATATTTATTTAAAACTCTTTTTTAAATAATGACAATTTAAATCCAAGTCCTTACCAAATAAGGAATTTATATTTTTTTAACCAAAAATCTTCATGGATTATTTCCTTATCCAACAAGAAAATATAACTAATTAATTACTTATCATAATTTAAATTACAAATTTAAATTTTCTCAAAATTAAACTCGAATCTAAATCACAACTAATTATTATTTGTAATTTAAAATAATCTCATCATTTTAAATTACTATAGAGAGTAACAAACCGTAACCATTATTGTCCGTTCTTAGTGTGCGACCCTATAGGTTCAATTAACGTTGGCAGTAGGCCTAAATCATATTTTGATCCTACAAGTCATAATCGGCCTCTAACAAGATATTATGACTACCCAAGTTAATGAAAAGCTCATGTTCCGAGACAACCTTAAAGTAGCTAATGACATAATCCTTTTATCACATGATATCTTGATAGAATATAAGGCATGGAAAAAGTCAACCTTATATCACTCTATCTTTAATTTCTTGAAACCCAATTAGACTGACTAAATAAATGATATTGATGTCTATCAATTCATTTGAGCACGGCCATGCATTTCTCAGTCTCAATCATCGAGGGGCCCAGAGATATCTCTCTTATAATAAGAGGGACAAATTCCATCTTAATCACCCATATCTCACTACATGATTCTTATTATGTTCAAGCATAATCTTTATAATCATCCGGTTAAAGACAACGTTTGATTATGTCAAAACATAATATTCCTCATGTTGAGAACTATAGCAATCTCAGGTCTAAGGATTTAATGACACAACTACTAGAGATTAACTTATGACTTTGATCCATGTATTAATCTCAAGGCGGGTCTTGTCCAATATTTGTTCTCAACAAATACATATAAATTTGATTTGTATCTCATACACATATTCATCCCATGAATATAAATCAAATTTTATACTAATCTTAATTTATTATTATTCCCACAACAATAATCGATTAGGAACATTTAGAATAATTAATAATATTATTCAAGGATATTATTATATAATAAACATGCAAATTATGATAATAGTAAATACTCATAAATATTCAAAATACCATGTCCATACAATAGGCCTAGGGCACTATTACTAACAGTGAGTTCATGACACTGGTTCCAGGACCCTGACTCCCAGGGGATATTTATAGAGGATACATCCGAGAGGGGTGTTACACCCGAGGGGGTGTTCTGTGTACATAGTGTGTGACCGTGAGACATTAGTATAAAAATGCATATTTACATGCTATTTACAGTAGTACAGTGGTTTTATCCTAAAATTGTATATTCTTGAAATGCTATATATAGCAATTGCTTCCAAAATTATTTTGAGCATATGATGCATGTTTTAATAACATGGTAAAATATATTTGAAACATGGAAGCTTGACAGTTGTTTATTATGGAAAATTTGAGTAATTACATTATATTATAGTTGGCTTACTTATTGAGTGTGAGCTCATTTAAATCTCGCAATGTTTTTCAGAGCCACAGAATTGAAGAAGGAAATATGGGGTAGTTGGAGCGGCTGTCAGAGTAACCTAGATCTAATACTTTGTTGTAACCCCATTGAATTATGTATTTTGGGCATGTAGCCTAAAACATATGATTATGGTTTGTATTAACAACCATTTAAATTGGATGATATATAGTTATTACACCTCCTTGTATTAAATGTTATATTTGGGTCGCCTTGCATGCCAGGCATGCGGTGGGTTGCCACCCCTTGATCCAATATAGGGTCTGTAACATGACAGTGCATCTCGCTGGATCCTGCCAGGCTGTGCCGGATTCTTCTTCTTCATCTTTTGGTCCTAGATTTGGGCCCTGGATGGCTGCTATTAGGCACCGGAAATCACCCCAGGACCTTCCATCGGGTGAGCGGATCAGTGCACCCAGGTCGTCCCCTGTTATGGTTGAAGGCTGGCAAGTTCCCAAGAAGCTGGCTCGCCGGCAGTCGAGTAGGGGGATTGCCTCGCTCTCTCCTTCTATGGAGTTGAAGACCCAGGCAATGATGATCCATGGGGAGAAGCTGGCTCCGAGTTCTCCACTGAAGGGTGTTGGGGAGTGCAGTGAGGCAGTGAACGAAGGGTTGCCCGTGCCGGTTGGCACTGTAACAAAGTTTCAGCCTGATTTGGTGACTATGACTGAAGTGGTCAGTGACTCTAATCCTTTTGCATGCTTGGGGTCTGATAGCTGGACTGCGCAGCCTAAGCCCTGGGAGGGTGGCTATACTGGCCCTTCCAAGAGGACCCGGCCCGCGGAGCTTATGTCGCAGCGAGTTGCCTCCAGGACCACTAAAGCAAAAGGGAAAGCCCCCTTTGGGGGGAAAGCTAGTTCGCATGGGTCATTCACTTTTCTAGCATCTTTGACTCTACCCGGGGGTTTCTAGACCCAACGGGGCTAGGGAAGAAGAAGTCTCGTCGCAAGGAAGGGCCGGGTCTGGTCTGCTTCAGGGCTCTCCTTGCCGGCTCAGATGGAGGATGCTAGTCATGATTCGGCGGTCCTTCTGCTTAAGAAGGCCATTCTCCGAGGCGAGGAGGTTGAAGCCATGGATTTGTTCCACTAGAAGGATTCCATTCTCTGGGACGAGGAGGTTGAAGCCATGGATTCGTCCCATTCGGAGGATTGTAGGGGTAAGGGACCTGTTGAGGGTTCTCTTCCAGCTGATGACCATCTTGTTGATGAGTTGATGGGGGATAGGGCTGGGGTCCCCCCCATTCATGCCTCTGAATGAAGATTCTTGTCTGGAATGTGCACGGAGCCCAGAAACCTTCGTTTCGCTCCGCGTTTGGGATGCTTTTGCAGCTTCATGGTTTTGATATTTGTGTTCTTCTGGAAACTCGATTGTCGGGGACCAGTCTTGTTTGCTTCTGATGTATGGTTTCCAGATCTTGGGCTTCCTATGCTATTGACTCTGTTGGTCTCTCTGGCGGTATTGTGGTTCTGTGGAGAGCTGATAATATCAGAGTGGATGCCTTTCACTGCTGTGGTCAGCAAGCTGCTATGGTCATTTCTGACGAATCTTCTAGTCTCTGGCTTCTATCGGGTGTTTATGCTAGCACTGATTTCAGGGTGCACCGAGTGTTATGGGCTAAGATTCATTCTTTACTGTCCTAGGGTTTTCCCTCTCTCATTTTGGGTGATTTCAACTGCATTATCGGGGCCAATGAGAAAAGAGGTGGCAGGCAGTCGGTTGGTTCCCTGGAAAGAGCTGAGTTTAGGAACTTCATTGCTTCAGCTGGTCTTTTGGATCTAGGGTTCTCAGGGACCCAGTTCACTTGGTGTAACAATCGTCAAGGTTCAGCTAGGGTGTGGGAAAGATTGGATAGGGCCATGGCCAATTCTAATTGGCTCCAACTTTTTCCCTCAGCTATTGTTACTCATATGTCCAGAATTGCTTCGGATCACTGTCCTATTCTTATCTCTACTGATGTGTCTCTCCAGCAGAGTAGGCTTTTCGATTCGAGAAATTCTGAACTTTCTATTCTACTGCTAGAACTGGCATCTCACAGGTTTGGCGATTGCTTGTTAGAGGGAGTGCCACCTACAGACTTTTGAGACGTCTGGTTCTTGCTAGACACAGACTATGTAGATGGAGTAGAAGGGAGGTGGGGGACATTGTTTGACAGGTTGAGCAGACTGAGTCTATTATTTCTTCTCTGCAGTCTAAGGATGATCAGGAAGGATACCTTCCTGATTCTAATCTCTCGACCCTTAGAACCAGTTTGGCTCTTCATCATTCCCTTTTATTGCAACAGGAGACATTCTGGAGGCAGAGGTCCCGCATTCAGTGGATTCAGGAAGGGGATTCTAACACTAGATTCTTTCATCAGGCCACATTGAAACGCCATGCTGTGAACCATATTAGACGGCTTATTGATGAGAAGGGCAACCCTCAGGAGGATTTCCAGATGATTAGGGATCAGATGTTCCATTTCTTTCTGTCTAGATGGTCTGAGCATTCTGGTGAGGGGTACCCTATTTTCCTAGTCTCTTCTACCTTCAGGGTCTCCGATGTGGAGAATGATCTTCCCATCCGTCCGATTACTTCAGATGATATTCGGCAGGCTTTATGGGATCTTGGTATTGATAAGGCTCCCGGGCCTGATGGATTCTCGGCTTTCTTTTTTGCCACTATTGGGATATTATTGGATAGGATGTTGTGCAAACTATTCAGCTTGTCGTCCAGTCTAAAGCTATTCTGCTGATTGGAATCGGACTCTTATCACCCTGGTGGCCAAACGCCCTGATGCTTCCTCTCCTTAGCACTACCGGCCTATCAGTCTCTGCACTACCTTATATAAAGTATGTGCACGTATCTTGGTCTCCGGTATGTATTCCGTGATGCCTCGCCTCATCTCTCCAGAGCAGAGGGCTTTCCTCAGGGGGCATAGTATCACTGATAATGCCTTGCTTGCTCAGGAATTCATGCACGACCTTCAGCGAGCTCTGGGCCGTCAGAGTCTTATGGCTGTTAAGCTTGATATGGAGAGAGCTTATGATAGATTGAGCTGGGCTTTTCTGCGCCACACCCTTTTTGAGTTTGGGTTTACGGAGCTTTTTGTTGATTGGGTTATGGCCTGTGTTCACCGGCCCTCCTTCTCTCTCCTTATTAGTGGTGGTCAGACTGATTATTTTCACTCTGAGGTTGGGTTGAGATAGGGTTGTCCTCTTTCACCTTTCCTGTTTATTCTCTCGGCTGATTCGTTGTCTCGGACGCTATCCCAGGCTCAGGATGGCTATTCTTTGGCCCCTTATACTGCTGGTCCCCAGGGGCCCTCCCTTTTCCACCTTATGTTTGCTGATGACTGCATTCTTTTGGGAAAGGCCACTGTCCACAATGCTATCACTTTTGCGACCATTCTGCAGTCTTATTGTCATGCTTCAGGGCAGAAAGTCAATATCTCTAAATCTTTGATCTGCTTTAGCCCAAGGACGAATTCTACAGTTAAAGGGACTATCTCACAGATTATGGGTCTTTCAAATCATGCTGATCAGCTATCCTATCTTGGTATACCTATTACAAGGAGGCAGCCTCGTATCTCTGATTTTAGTAACCTGGTTAGCCGGGTCCGTGACAAATTGGATGGGTGGCAGGTTACTGAGCTTTCTATGATGGCGAGGCTTACTCTGTTACGCTCGGTGCTATCTTCCTTTCCTCTCTATCTGTTATCCAATGCTATCATTCCTTTGACTTGCTTGAGGAAGATTGAGAGATATTTTTAGGACTTTCTCTGGCCTTCGATGCAGGATGGGCATGGTATTCACCTCCTGGCTTGGGATATTGTTTCTATGCCGATTACTGAGGGTGGGCTTGGGATCCAGTCGCTTATCGTTAGGAGGGAGGCTCTGATCGCTAGGCATGCTACGCGGTTCTTGCTTGATCCGCACTGTTTGTGGAGCTCCTTTATACGGGTCAAATATGGAGACTGGAATTCTTCCTCTCTTCCTCAGCTCTCTCCTGGGCACTCTTTTTTCTGGAAAGAGGTTTGCCGGCATGCTCCAGCTATACCGGACAACATTTCTTGGTCTCTAGGTGATGGTGCTTCTGTTGATATTGTTCAGGACACTTGGATAGCTGACCTTCCTCTGTCCCATTGGCCGACTTTTGTGAGTACTGACATCCCTCATGGAATGAGGGTGATTGATTTATTTGGCCCGGATCACTCTGCTTGGTCTTCTTCTATGGTTTCTAGCTTCTTTGGAGTCGAGCTTCATCGTCGCATTCTTGCTATTCCTCTTACTTCGGCTCCCACCTTTGATATTAGGGTTTGGAGGAGATCCTATCTATCTCGTGCTCCTATCAGAGATCTTATTAAGATTTACAGTCCTCGGCCTCAGCACTCGATTGATTTAAAGTGGATCTGGCGTCTCCCCATTCATCTGGGGTGCCGCTTTTTATTTGGAAACTTGCATGGAACACACTTCCTACTTGTTCCCTACTCTCCGGGAGAGGTATGAGCATTCTGCCTACTTGCCCATTATGTGGTATTGGGGACGAGATGGTTGGTCATGCTATCTTCACTTGCTCTAAAGCGAGACAATTTGGCAGCTATCAGGTGATGGTCCTTGGGATCAGGGGTCTGATTCCCTGTGTAGTTACTTTCTGAGTATGATCAGGGAGGATATGGGTAGAGGCTTCCATCTGCTGGTTTCGAGGAGGGCTTACACAGCTTATCAGATTTGGTTATCTCGAAATCGGCTTGTGTTCACTGATGAGACTATTCATTCTCACAGGGTTGTAAGGGCTGCCTTTTCTTTAGCTGCTGAGTATAAATTCCATTAGAGAGTTCTTGTTTCTATTACCCCTGGCCACTGGGACTCCCCTGCTGCTTCGGCAGTGCACTGGCGCACGGTCTTCATTTCTTGGGAGCCCCACCTTCAGGGTTTGTTAAAATCAACTTTGATGGAAGTGTTCGTGGTAGATGTGCAGGCTCGGCTTTTGTGATTCGTGGGCCTGATGGTGAGATGCTGGCGGCTGGTGGATTCGATCTTCTCGACTCCACGGTGCCTCTTGCTAAGCTGTGTGTTTCTTGGGCTGGTATCTGTTGTGCTATTCGTAGTCTGGGTGTTCGCAATATTATTATTAAAGGGGATTCCATTACTGTTATCCGCTGGCTTAGGCAGGATTCCAGCGCTCGATTGTCCATCATCCCCTTGATTGGCGACATTCATTCTATCCTCTAGGGTATTTTCTGCGCCAAGATTAGGCATATCTACTGAAAAGCCAACTCAACGGCTGATTGAATTGCTGTCAGGATGGCTTCTCATTCTGGTTCTTGGAGCTGGAAGCCGGGCGACCCTTGCCCCTTGTTCTTTCCCAAATTTTGTACTCTGATATATCGAGTTTGACTCACCCTAGATTAGTGTGATCACCCGTCTGCACCAAAAAAAAAAAAAAACATATGCCTCCTTCTCTTAAAGGATTATTGAAGATTTATTATAATGATAGCCTCTTAATAGCTATATCTAAGAGTTACTAAGTGAGAAAATGAGGGCAAAATCCTTAACCAAAAACACCTTGTGGTAAATAGCATGCGCAAGGTTATGTATCATATTGTGTTTTTTTCCTGAATAAATTCAAATATCCATGTAGCATTGCTAGCGGGCGATGTCAGGTAGGTCTATGAGAAAAGCTTCATCGATACTGCTTCTAGATCTAAGTTTTAGTCTAAGATCCGGTCCAAAGTTGTTTTGGGGCTCAAGAAATTAGATTGTTGTCCTATGCAAGCTATTAACGGCAATACAATTCATCATCAAGAATTAGAAAATGGATTGAAATCAATAAAAAAAATAGGGAGGTTGTAATTTAAATATTGATTTAATCCTGAATAGAGCAGGGTGAAAAAGCAAATTCATGAAGCCTTGAAAAAAAAATAAAAGCTTGAAAAAAAATTCAGATTTCTGACGAAGTAAAACAGAAATCATTTGAACTATGTTGTTTTCATGCGTAAAATGCAACTGATAACAAAGGGGGAAAATCCTATCTTACATATAAACACCATTTCCTCCTATTTTCTCTACCTGGACCCATTGCATGTCTCTGGATTGGCATGTTTATCCCATTTCCACCTACTTGGTTTATCCTATCAAAGAAACGTTATTCTTCTCGGAGACCAAAAAGATTGGCACACTGGCTCCTGCGATGAACTCACCATAATCCTACCAACCAACTGCCAATGGCCAGCAAACATGATGAGATAATTTGTAACATTATGAAAATATTAAAGATTTTCCTATGCAGAAGAAAACTATCTGAAATTCAAGTGTCATGAATTATTGCTCGCTGAACTTGCATCCAAACCATTCCCCGGCTTGTACGGTTTGCTTTTTAAGAAGCTTTTCGTGTAAAGAGCTCCAAAGACAATGGCCTGAAGGAATGATAATGTTACTTCTAAATTCAAAAAAAAAAAAAAAAAAGATATTAGACATGAAAATCAGTTGATAAGAAGAAGGAAAAGCTTACAGCTCCAATCCATTGCATCCAACTAAGGGGATGAGAAAACCAAACACATGACAGTAATATGCTCACCAACTACACCAATGATGGATACAAATTTGTTAGATCGAGTAGACAAATCCCATATCTTAGATTAAAACTTAAGCTTAAGAGCATCCCATACCTGTCTTGTCGTCATTATGGTAGCAAATGTAAGAGCCCCAAATGTTCGAATGGTATAGGAAATAAAGAATTGACCGGCTGTTGCTACCTGCAAGCATAAATCTGGGTGATCAAATAGGCACTTGATCAGAAGATATGGCCAGGTAGCATGTCAGCTTAATTACTCCAAGTAGCCTTGTTCCTTAGAAAGTTAAAGGAACTGATGCTAGAGGTTCACATAATAGAAGAGGAGGGGGGGGGGGGGGGGGGGGGTGGTTGACGAATCATAAAATCTACCGCTGAAATAAGATGACCCTCTACGACAAGTCCTGTATGTTAAAGAAATTGTTTTGATTTTTAAAAAATTCTTTTTAAAAAATGCTAGAATAATTAATCTACAATTTAAATTTAAAATCTAAATTAAAGTTAAAAGAAATCAAACTGGTCGAGGCGTGTTAGACACTGCCCTAAGGACAAGTTTTCGCCCCCTCGTGCAGGTTATTGGCGATTTGTCCCCAAGGTACAACGACCCGCTCGATCCGATCCTCCTACCGCGAGCACGATCGAGTGGAGGTGCAAACCCAATAATTCTTCAGATATCCAAATAAAATATAATAATTAAATAATTAAATACACTTTTTACCACTAGTAACTTTCACCAGGTTGAGACTAACAGGTTGAGACTAACTCCTAACTCCAAACCGCACTTACAGCAATAGGAGACAAACTCCCAACTCCAAGCAGATAGACGCCCAGCTCCAAGGACAACTCCAAGGATTTGCAGCAACAGGATCTTTTCTAAAATGAATAAATCTTTTTTAGGATTTGGATTTTCTTTTTCTACTTAAATTTTTTTGACTATCCATATATATATATATATATATATATATATATATATATATATATATATATATTTAAGCCGTTAGGCCATGTTATCGTTCCTCCTAGAACGGAGGAAATGACGGAACACTCGAGCGTTTGCTCGAGCGTTTCCAGAAATCACGCTCGCCGAGCGTTCCAAACGCTCGCTAGTTGGCGAGACTCCACGCGAGCTTTAAATGCTCGCGTGGGTCTTCATCGCTTTCCTTTTTTTTTACTTTTTAAACGGTCAAAAGTCAACAATCCCTCATAAAAATTTTAAATAAAATAAACTAAAATAAAATAAATAATAAAATTAATATACCAAAAATTTTAGGGTATCTTATACTGCGCAATAGGTGAGGTGTCCTGTAGACTTGAACCTCACTTAGTGTTGATTGTATACATCTGAAGGAACCATAGTGGATTAGACCTTGAACTAGGTCCTTGACTCAGACTTCTACTAATCACACACACAGCATGAATCAATTGGGTTTAAGCGGTCAGCGCATATTAAAGGTCTTGCGCTTAGTACCTTGATTTTTCATGAGAATTTCTTAAGGTTAGCCCAAACCTTTAGTCATGGCCTCATATGACAATTCTCATATAGGTGAATCCTCCAAGGGTATTTGTGACTAATACCCTGCAGATAACCTACCTCGGATCCATTAAGAGAATCACTCAACCTTACACAAATTTACTTTGTCACTTTATAAGAGCACTCGTCATAGGGATGGGTTGAAATTTTTTTTTTCAAAATTTATGCTCTAACACGATCACTCAATCAGCTTCGTTTCTACCACATTGAACCTCATTAATGGGATCTCCAATCATAGAGGTTGGGTATCCACTGCTGGTGACCAAATAATGGGCTTAAGCCCCATCCCCTCGATGAATCTAGGACTCTACTCCTAGATAATCCCTTGGTTAATTGATCTGCCAAATTTTTCTCAGATTTGACAAATTTCAAAGAGATAACATTATTTTTCTTATGTTGTCTTATAGACTTATGACGAAGCCGTATATGGTGATTCATCTTTTTATTGGTACTCTTTTGATTTGTCAGTTCAATTGCAGCCTTATTATCACAATAGATTGATATAGCTGGAACTGGCTTAGGTACCAAAGGTAGCTCTAATATTAGATTTTTTATCCACTCTGCCTCATTACAGGTGGTATCCAAAGCTATCAACTCGGCCTCCATGGTGCTTCTAGAAATAATAGTTTGCCTAGTGGATCCCCAAGCAATAGCAGCACCGCCAAGAAGAAAAACATATCCGGTGGTTGATTTTAAATCATGAGAATCAGTGACCCAATTAGCATCACTGTAACCCTCAACCACCTCAGGGTATTCAGTGAACATCAAAGAGAGATTAAGTGTTCCCTTTAAATATCGGAACACTCTTTCTAAGGCTACCCAATGAGATTGATCAAGATTTTGATTATATCTACTAAGCCTTCCTATGGCATAGGCAATATCAGGTCTTGTCCTGTTTGCTACATACAAGAGAGATCCTATAATTTAAGAATATTTTAATTGATTAATTGGGTCACCTAAATTTTTCTTCAGGTGAAAGCTAGGATCAAAAGGAGTAGATATTGATTTAAGATTAGAATAACCAAACTTCTTGATCATTTTTTCTATAGAATGAGAAAGAGAGAGAGCTATCCCTTCATGGGACTTGATAAGCTTCATCCCTAGGATTACATCGGCTTCACCTAAATCTTTCATATCAAACTTAGAAGAGAGGAAAGATTTAACACTTGAAATAATTTCAAGAGATGTTCCAAAAATTAAAATATCATCGACATATAAGCAAAGAATTACACAACATTATAAGCAAAGAATTACAGAATCATTATTGACGATCTTAGAATACACACACTTATCATAATTATTGATTTGAAATCTAAAAGATAGAATAATTTGATCAAATTTCTCATGCCATTGTTTAGGAGCCTGTTTAAGACCATAAAGGGACTTGATAAGTTTACAAACCTTATCTTCTTGTCCCTTTACAACAAAACCTTCAGGCTGTTCCATATAGATCTCCTCCTCAAGATCTCCATTTAGGAATGCAGTCTTCACATCCATTTGATGAATGATTAACTTTTGAATGGAAGCAATGGCAAGAAGTGATCTAAGGGTTGTTATTCTAGCTACAGGAGAATATGTATCAAAGAAATCTAACCCTTTCTTTTGGTTATACCCTTTGGCTACTAATCTAGCCTTATACTTTTCTATTGAACCATCAGGTCTAAATTTCTTCTTAAATACCCACTTACACCCTAAAGGTTTGCTTCTAGGGGGTAAATCAGAAAGATCTAAGTTTTGTAAGATTGAATTAAATTCAGAAAAAATAGCTTTCTTCCAAAAAGGAGCATCAGGAGAAGTCATCGCCTCTGAAAAAGAAGAAGGTTCACCTTCGACTAGGAAAGTAAAGAAACCTTCACCAAGGTCTTTTTCTTTCCTTATACTTAAACTTATTAACATTGAGTTAACCATATCCATTAATGTACGATTTTTCGTTCAGCTACACCATTAGACTGAGGAGAGTATGGTGGTGTAACTTCATGAATAACCCCATATTCTTGACAAAATAGAGTCATTTCATTTGAGGTATATTCACCACCGCGATCTGACCTAAATTTCTTAAGCTTTTTCTTAGTTTGGGTTTCAGCTTCTACTTTATAAATCTTAAACTTATCTAATACTTCATCCTTAGATTTTATCAAATATATGTAACAATATCGAGAGAAGTCATCAATAAATGTTACAAAGTAACGACTTCCTCCCCGTGTAGAAAATTTACTAGAGTCACATACATCGCTATGAACTAATTCAAGAAGTGTTGAACTCCTATTTACTGATTTAAAAGGTTTTCTAGGCATCTTAGCTTGAATACAAATCTCACATTTAAACTTTCTATCAATATAAACTTTAGGAATTAGATTAAGATTTGTCATGTAATGAATACGATCAAAATTCACATGACCAAGTCTACTATGCCAAACATTTGAAGATTCAACATTAAAAAGAAGAGGACTTTTATTAGATAACTTAGAGGATACATTTAATTTAAAAAGACCTTCACATACAAAGCCTTTACCAACAAACTGATTATTACGAGTAATTACAACTTTATTTGACTCTAGAAAATTTTATATCCTCTAGATATAAGAAGAGATCTACTAATCAGATTTCTTCTAACACTAGGAACTAACAGCACTTCATGAAGGACCAGGATTTTTCAGATGTCATCTTTAGATCCACTTGACCTTTCCCAAGTGTCACACCTCCTCCACTTGATTCCTGAAAGGTGGAGAACCAAGAGCGATCAAAACAAACATGAACATTAGCTCCTGAATCAAGCCACCAATCACAAGAAGATTGGGTTGAGTTAATTAAGAATTTTAAATTTACCAACCTGAAAGAAGGCTCAGCGCCACTCTCAACCACGTTAACTTGTAGTTTAGATGATTTCCTCAATGGTTCAGTCTTTCGGTGGTAGCAGTCCTTCGCCACATGATTTGTCCTTCCGCATACAAAGCAGAACGTGCCTTTATAATTTTTTGACTTCTGATTTGATCGGTTCTGAGGAGGTTTGTATGATTGGTTGAATCTAGATTGGAATTTCTTTTTCTTAAAATTCTTTCCCTTAGGTTTGAATTGATTTGGAGTTGGATTTGACTCGGTCAGATGGATTTTAGGTCCAAGGTCGGTCTTTTGATTTTGATTGAGCTTAAGCCGATGTTCTTCTTCAATCCTAATAGAGTTAACCACTTATGTTAGGGTCAAGCTACCTTGCTTATGACTTAGCTCTCGAGCAAAGGATGACCAAGATGGTGGAAGGGCATCTACTAAGGCTTGGACCTTATAGTTTTCAGAAAAACTACAACCAGTTAATTCTGACTTTCTAAGAAAATCTTGATATTCATGAATTTGAATACTAATGGGTTTGGAATCTACCATTATGTACTTTCTAAATTTTGAGATAGTGAATCTATCTAGACCAGCATCAACCATCCCATATTCAGCCTCAAGAGCATCCCATAGTTCCTTAGCAGTTTTAGTAGGAAGGTAGACATCATAAAGATTATCAGATAGGGCACTTAAATTCTATGCCTACAATGAAAATCTATTTCTTGGGATGTTTTTGATGAAGATGAGGTATCAACTATACTAGAAGAACCTTGTTGAGTGTTAGATTTGGGATCTGATAATTTTATGGTAAAAATAAACCTAAAGTGGTAAGCCAGTATTTTACTTGACTTTACCACCTCCTAAAGAATAATCCATTGAATTTTTCAGGTTTAATTGCACTAAGATCATCAAAACCCATTTTAAGTAAATTTATTGCTTAATGCATTATGCACAACCAAAAAATTAAAGATTTAGCTTTATAATTTGAATTTTTTTAATTAGTGATTTTTTCAGATATTTTTAGATTTTAAATTTAAATTCAAAAGAATTAAATTTAAAAACTACTTGCAATAATAATAAAACCACTAAGCAAAAATTAACTCAAATAAGTCAATTTTGAATTTGAGTTTCAAAAAAAAAATTTCAAATTTGAATTTCAATTTTGAATTTTAAATTTTAAATTCAAAACTTTTTTTTTAAATGAAATTACTTATAATAAAATCTAGCAATTTCTAATGATAGGAAAAATTTGTTCTTAGCTGTTAGAGAAATGTTTTGATTTTTGAAAAATCCTTTTTAGAAAATGCTAGAATAATTAAGCTAAAATTTAAATTCAAAATCTAAATTAAAGCTAAAAGGAATCAAACTGGTTAGGCGTGTTAGACACTGTCCTAAGGACAAGTTTTGCCCCCTCGTGCGGGTTGTTGGTAATTTGTTCCTAAGGTACAACGATCCGGCTCGATCCGATCCTCCTATCGCGAGCACGATCGGACGGAGGTGCAAACCCAATAATTCTTCAGATGCCCAAATAAAATATAACAATAAAATAATTAAATACACTTTTTACCACTAGTAACTTTCACCAGGTTAAGACAAACATGTTAAGACTAACTCCCAACTCCAAATCGCACTTGCAGCAATAGGAGACAAACTCCCAACTCCTGCAGCAATAGGAGACAAACTCCCAACTCCAAGCAGATAGACTCCTAGCTCCAAAGACAACTCCAAGGCTCCAAGCAGATAGACTCCCAGCTCCAAGGACAACTCCAAGGATTTGCAGCAACAGGATCTTCTCTAAAATGAATAAATCTTTTAGGATTTAAATTTTTTTTCTACCTTAAATTTCTTTAGACTATCCATATATATATATATATATATTTTAAACCGTTAGATCATGTTACCGTTCCTTTTGGGAAATCATGCTTGCCGAGCGTTCCAAACGCTCGCTGGCTGGCAAGACTCCATGCGAGCTTTAAATGCTCGCGTGGGTCTTCATCGCTTCTCTTTTTTTTATTTTTAACTTTTTCAAACGGTCAAAAGTCAACACTGTATTCAAAACAAATGATTCTTTTAACAAGCAGAGAAATTATAAAGCATACATGGCCATGTTGATGTAGGGGGGAAAAACTTTGATTAAAGAAAAAGGAAAATTAGGAGGAGCCCTTCACGACTACCAAAGGTTGAAAAAGAAGGAACTTAAAGAAAACAAAAGCCCAGAAGAGAAAAGCATGAAATAATTAGTAATAAAAAATTATTTCATAAGGTGACTGGGGAAAGGGAGGGAAAAGAGAACGAAGTTGCAAGCGGCTGAAGTTCATGCAGCATACCCAGAATTTAAAGAAACAAAAGCTGGATTCAAGAAAATTTTATATTATAAGGTGCCTTGATAAGAGAGAAGAAAAGAAAACCAAGTTGTAAGAGGCTGAAATTCTTGCAACTTTAACCTTACGCATTGATACCATTGAAATTTAATGATGCACTACAGGAAGCAGCTGAAACAAATAAAGAATTAAATCATTTAAACAACCAAGTGCTAGAAGTACCTCAGACAGATATAACAATTTAACAATCCTTTAATGGTGAAAGAGCAGGAAGAAAAATAGAAGACTCATCTCAGAGTTTGTAATATGATTTCATAGTTTAGGTAATTGATCTTACTGCTGCTATCTCAAAATTTACAACTCGGCCTTTAAAGTAAAATATGAATATTGTACTGCATCTGTAACATTATTAAAAGTTGAAAAAAGTCTTAGATGAGTTGAGTTGTTGAGTATCTGTAACATTATTAAAACTTAATTTGCGCATCTGATAAATGCACAAATAATCATCATAAACATATTAATTAATAGGTCAAATTACATTTATTATTTAATATTTGATTATCTTTTATAATATTTTTAGGTAAAGCCCCATCAACTTAAATAGCTCAATTTTAGGAGTCCAACGACGCAAACGACATTCAAATCGGACTTAAAATGAGCCCGGAATTGAATTTACAATGATTTATCTATTTTTGCACGCCTATCAAAACAAAGTCGGCAAACCAATTGCCAAGTTCATCGTCTTTTCACACGAATTTTCCTTTTTTTTCTCCCAATTCTTCTTCTCCTTCGATTCAATCGTTCCCCCCACCAATCAAGAAATACATTGGATTGAAAATTCTCAAATTGGAAGTGTGAGCTTCAGATGGAAGGAATTTTGATCTTGTCCGCGATCTCTCCAGGATTTCTTCGCGTCCGCGTCGTCTCTGCATATGGGCATCTGATATGGAAATAGGGATCGCGTCTTCTCCGCGTCTGGGCCTCTACAAATAGCAGCAAAGGGTAGAGTTCGGGGGGGGAGCCATTGGGAGTTCCAGGAGCCGTTCGTGGGTTCGTGAGCCGTCCGTCCGGAGGTTCTGCAGACATTCGTAGAGGCTCTGTTCCAGGAGCATTCGTGGCATGGAGGCTCTGTTCCCAGGAGCATTTGTGGCTTGGAGGCATCTGCAGAGGAAGAACAGAGACTTTGGCTTGGTTCAGCCCGGCTTGGTTCAGCCAGTCTTCGGTTCAGAAAGAATATGTTGCCTTTTTAATGTCAGAAAATAAAACTCTTTAATTTTAATTTTAATATGCACTCTTGGATGCTATGAAATAAATTTTTTATGTTTAATTCCTATTGAATTCTATTTAAGTGAAAATAATTCTTGATTGGTCTATTCTTAAAAGGGACGAGCCATGATCTACGAGTACAGGTCGTGCTCTCATCAAGATATATCATATCTTAATTATTTTTTATTACTAATTATCTATTTATTTAAATTTTTAATTACATAAATTTATTTCAAGATAATCGCTAAAGTTCTGTGGATTCGATCCTTACTCTCGCTACTCTATTAGTGAAATTAAGGTGTTTTAATCGTTGCGCTACGACACGCATCAGATTTTGGCGGGCCGGGGATCCAAGCATGATTAGTTCACAAAAAAAATAAAAAAAATTTATTAAGAATTTTTTTTTTTTTTTTTTATTGTTTCATTATTATTCATGCTTCTCTATAAAAGAAAAAATAAAAAAAATTCCTTTTTTGTTGAATAGTTATTGCTTTATTTAGCTTTTGCTTTTTTTTAGTTACCTTAATTGTTAGATTTTTTTTTTTCTTTTTAACGTGAAAAAATTACTTTCATTCTTATCACAAATCCATGTTTAACCTAATCAACTTTTCCTTTTAATTAACTTACCTTAAAAGAACATGAAATAAAACCCTAAGACACTTTCGTAAAATATAATAAATTTAAGAAAACAAAATAATAATAATAATAATAAAATAAAATTAAAGTATAATAAAAATAAAAATAAAATATTTTATTTCTTTGCTTAGATTAACTTAGGTAAATTTATTTTCTGCGAAACTCAAAATTTTTTCATTGACATCTCATAATTTATTAGGAAATTAGAAACTTAATCACAAAAATCTTAAAAAAGTAATTAGATTAATTTTGTTTGATAATTTCAAGAGCTGGACATATGCTTGTTGCACAGTATTTTTATAATTAACTTTAAGGGCACAAACCCTTAATCAAGATAAGGTGAGGAGTTGATCACCCTTCATTGGCCCACAAATCATATCCTTATTTTGCATTAACCCAAGCCTTTAACTCTAAAATTAATTAATGTCAGCCCTAAGAAACTCGAGCTCAATAGGATAACACACTCGAAAGAGTTGGACCGGGTCGGGATTGACTACTTAATCGATGTCTAAAAAAGGAAAGGAAAGTGCTTACTTAATTGGTTTCGTTCGCTTACCTAGTAAGCGACGAGGGACTCCCACTGACCTTACCCTTAACTGGCTAGTTGATCAGTTAATTTTTGATTTGAGGGCTCCAAGGCAGTCTTGGAAGTTAGGAGCTATCTAGATCTAGGTTAAACCTAGGGTAGAGAGTCTAATCTTTGTTAACTTGATTGCGAATAATTACTAAACCATAACTAAATTATTCTTCATTGCTTTAGTTCTAAGAATCTTTTAGGATATTTTCTTTAGAATCTTCTTCTTTCTCTTCTATTATATTAGTTAAAAGAAAAATTGAATTACTGTTTGCTTTAGAGTGTATTGGTAGGGTATATGCTTTGTTACCGATCATTACAACCCAACCTCATACCCTTAAACCCTAAAATAGAGAGAACTTGTAGAGCAAATAGAGTACGCATTATGAATCTTAATCAAAAAATAATCCACCTTGTCAATTGAAGGAGTACTTCGCCCCTTCACAATATACATATTCACCATGCATACAAGTACCCCCAGTAGAGGCTATCCAATATGAAATTAAGTCCAGTATAATCCAAATGTTACCAGCTTTCCATGGATTTATAAATGAAAATCCTATAAACACTTAGATGAATTCTGGGAAATTTGCTCAACCGTCAAGATTCAAAATTTCTCCGAGGAGGCACTTAGGCTTAAGTTATTCCCTTTCTCCCTAAAAGATAGAGCCAAGTATTGGTTAAATTCACTAGACATTATAATTTCAACTTGGGACCAACTTCAAAGAGAATTTCTTAAGAAATACTTTCCTACAGGAAAAACGAATCAAATTAGAAAAGCCATAACCAATTTTTCTCAGTTAGAGGGAGAAATATTTCATGAAACGTGGGAGAGATTAAAAGAATTAACAAGGAAATGTCTACACTATGCAATACCTAAATGGAAGTTAGTTCAATGTTTTTATGATGGATTGTCAAAAAGGCATCGAAAAATGGTGGATGCCTCATGTGGAAGAACATTTATGCTAAAAAATGAACATGAAGCATGGTAGCTTTTTGAAACTCTAAGTGAAAATTTTTGGTACCACATGTCTGCTGCCCGTAGAGATCCTTCCATAGAACCTAAGAGTGGGGGAATATACAACATAGGTCAGTATATAGACATTTATATCAAAATTGATGAACTATCCCAAAAACTTGATCGAATTCTACAAGTTGAAACACATCTTCCCCATCTACTCAATTACATGAGGCTTGTATAATCTGTTCGAGTCTGACACATTCTATAGGTCAATGTCCAGCCACATACCAATTTCTTGAGCTTATTCAAGAGCAAGCCTACCAAGCCCAAACCCGAATGGCTCCTAGACTAGAAAATGGTCCATATTCGAATACTTACAATCCTACCTAGCAAAATCACCCAAATTTTTCATGAAAACCCCAACCTATCATCAGTCCAACATCAATTAGGCCTAACCATCAGGAGACCCAATTCAGAAGCATATCGTATGCTCAATATTCAAGTGCTCCTCAACCTCCACCAAATAATTATGATCCTACTTTCGAAGAGGTGTCACAAGCATTGAAAGGGCTAGAAATGAATACTCAACTTCTTCACTCACACACAATCCATTACAAAGCTAGAAACCCAGATAGGTCAACTAGCCACAGCATTCAGTGAAAGAGAATGGCGTAAGCTACCGAGTCAGCCCGAAGCTAACCCTAGGAACCTAAACATCCAAGGATCCAAACAGGGAGCTCAAATTAACCAACTAAGTGTCATTCATACATTAAGATCTGGGAAACAAATAGATAATCAGGTGGATACATATGAAAAAGAAGAATTAGAAATCCCATCACTTGAACAACTTATTGAGCTGGGTCAGTCCGAAACATCTAAGGCATCAAAGTCTAATGTAATGCCCAAGCCACCAGTTTAGCCCATGTCAAAAGAAGGTAAACAAAAAATTAGTGTTGCAGCACCATTCCCAAATAGACTTAAGTCTAATCAAAATTTAGCCCAATTTGATAAGATTTTGGAGGTCTTTAAGCAAGTTAAAGAGAACATCCCCTTACTGGACATGATCCAACAAGTCCCAGTCTATGCCAAATTCCTTAAGGATCTATGTACCAAAAAGAAGACCACCAATATGCCCAAGAAAGCCTTTCGGCAGCCAGTGTGAACTCTTTTCTATCAAACCATATGCCAGTAAAATACAAAGATTCAGAGTCACCCACTATTTCATGCATTATGGGGAACACCCTCATAAATAGGGCTCTACTAGACTTAGGGGCAAGTGTTAATATATTGCTATACTCTATATAAGCAACTAGGGTTAGGAGAACTAAAGCCTACAAAAATGATCCTACAAGGTGTACTTAAAAATAGGTGAGGTTCCTGTTGCATTCTACCAAGACATCCCAACACCGCACCACTACAACACTGCAAGCATCACTTTCCTTGCAGTCAAAGAAGCCTAGCGGAAGTTTCCTAGGCCTCATAGCCTTCTCTCTCTCCCTCTCTCTAATCATCAACTCTAAATTGTGCAGACCAAAAAATCTTGGCAGAGAAAATAAAAAAATCTTATCTTAAGGAATGAATATTCATAAATCCCTAATACATCCCAATGCATAAATCATAATAAAATGATAACACACACTCACACACACACACACATATATCATAAATCATAGGATCAATCCATATATATTTACTCTAATACCATACGTAGGAATTTTCAGAGATTTCATATATAAAATTTTAGATTATCAAATATTAATAAAATAAAATTTACTCTAATACATGTTTGTGCCATAATTTATATAAGAAGAATTGAAAATACTCACCGTGCAAAAGCCTATATCTTTCCCTTCTTATTTCTCGTGCAAGCGATATTCTTAATAAAAAAAACTAATCACAACATATGAGGAGAGAAGATGGATTTAGCCTATTTATAATTAAACCCTAACAGTAGTTGGGAAAAGGCTTAGATGAATTGCTTTGCCGCCCCACCAACACCTCCTGAATTGCGCTGAAAAGGGACCAAGTAATTCATCTAGTCCAAACCAAAATTTTGTGCGTTTAGACGCTAAAAGAATCTTAATTAAATTCTAAATGTGCATGGGAGGAGGGAAAGAACATTCATAACTGGTGGATAGGCCTAAGATTAATTTTGGGTTAGGCCTTGCCAAACATATGTGTTTGATTATTTTGGCAAATCATCAAGTCTAGCAACCAATGTGTAGCTTAGCTCAAATTATATTATCGTAGAGCATCTATCAAGTGCCAAGTTAAAGAAAAAATTTTATAAGACAACCATAAGTGTAGCTATGCTTTACAGTACAGAATGTTAAAAATATTGGGCAGTTTAAAAAAAATATGTATATAAGATGAATGTGATGAAAATTAAAATATTAAAATAGATATATGCTAATATAAGAAAATATAAGATAAAATTAAAATCATTCGTAAAAAGAATAGAGATGGCTCTAATTAAGGATAAATTAAGAGAAGAACAACTTAAATGGTTTAAATATGTACAACATAAACTTAGAGAAGTATTTGTGTGAAGAAATGACTTGATACATATAGAAGAAAAAAGATAGAGTAAATAAAAAAATTATATAAAAAAAAAAAATATATATATATATATATATATATATATATATATATATATTTATAAAATATAAAATGATCTATACATTATTAAACATGCTATTCTTAATGCATGCAAACATTATCTTCAAAGTATACCATGTGCCCATGCTCAATCAATTGTCCAACAATCAAGAGATTTTGCTTCAAGTCTGGAACAAGTAAAACACCATGAAAGAACTTTCTTTCTTTCTTGGTATTAATTGCAATTATACCTTTGCTTTTTGCTTGGACTAATACATCATTTTTTATCTTCACTTGTAAGATTGAAGAACTATCAATGTTCACAAAAATAAATTTGTCACCAATCATGTTATTGCTGCACCCACTGTCAAGATACCACTTATTATTTCTTTGCTCTTCTACAGTTTGACATGCATATAGTATGCGTTGTTCACCTTCATTTTCTTCTGAGAAGTATGCTTGCTCACTTGCTTTGTGCCTATAATCTTTTTGAATATGTCCAAACTTTTTATAATTATAACATTGGGGTTTTTCCTTAAACCAGCATTTTTTTTCAACATGAGAAGATCTTTTATATATGTTGCACCTTTGTTGAGTGCTCTCATCATATTGCCTTCTTGAAAAATTATTTCTTTGCATTTGTCTACCTTTTCCTCTCATATTTCTTCCTTCTTCTCTACTTTGGTTTCCAACTTTCAATGACTCTCTTTTGACTGGAGCATGATTAGATGATTCTTTTTGAGAATTTTTATCAACCACTTTGAGTTGAGATTGAAAGGCACTTTCAATTGATGATTCTTTATGCCTAAACAATCTTTGCTCATAAGCTTCAAGAGATCCCATCAATCATGAACACTTAGAATATAAAGATCTTTAGATTCTTCAACAATTGTAACTATTATATCAAATTTTGAAGATAAACTGGTCAAAATTTTCTTACATATTCTTTGCTCAATGATGGTTCACCATAGCTCTTCATTTGATTAACAGTCTCCATAATTTTGAAGAACTAATCCTTTAATTATTTATTTTCTTGCATTCTCAAATTATCTAACTTCCTTCTTAGAGTTTGAAGTTTGAGAGCTCTCACCTTTATGTTGCCTTGAAATTTCTCCTACAAGATGTTCCATGCCTCCTTTGATTTGGTGGCTCTAATAGTTCTGAAAAAAAGTTTCTCAGATACAGCTTGTTGGATGAAGAACATGGCTTTGGCATCCTTCTTTTGTAGTCCTTCAGTTGCTCCTTTTGATGATTTGTTGGATTAACTTGCTTTTTGTACCCGTTCTCTACTAGATCCCATACTTCTTGTGAAATAAAAAGGGTCTTCATCTTAATGCTCCAATAAGCATAATTTTCTCCATCAAAGATAGGAATAAAAGGTTACTTGGCTGATACTCTCATCGAACCAGGCTGATACTCCTATCGAACCAGGCTGATGCTCCCACCGAACTATCTTTTACGGCTATTCGTTCTCATGCCTCTACGACTCGCACCTTCGATGACGATGGTTACTTGGGCTACAACCCTCATCTAGACTGCAAGGACGATCTCCTTAAGGATGGCGATGGTGACCTCCTTCGTTCTTCAAATCAGGCTCTGATACCAATTTTTGTTGGGATTGTTTTCAACGCAAATTATTTTTGAAAGAGAAATCATGGTAGAAAAAGGTTTTCTCTCATGAAGAAAAATAGATCTAAAGTTTTCATTAAGCACATCATTGTATAAATATTGTTTCTTATTCTATGGATAAAAATAATGCTTCTTATCCATATGGGGTTATTGTTGGAAAATAATTATTGTTCTTGAAAAAAATCTTCCTAAAAATTGCTAGAAATATAATATAAAAATTTAAATACATAAATAAAGTAAAAAATAAAAGAAGATATGAATCAAGCCAGTGTAACATCCTAAAAACCTTGTATTTTATGGCACTTTTTATTTGAAATGAAAGTCAGAGAGTTTCAGTGAAGTGTGGGTGTATTGGCCTTTTAATAATTGTAAAGAGAAGAAATTTTGGAGTAAATGAGTATATTTTGAATGTTAATGAGTTTGATTTAAGAAATTGAGAGACTTAAGTTTTAATGGGTTTAAATCACAAGAAAAATCAAGTTTAGTTTGAGTTTTATCCTGAAATAATGTTTTTAGTGGTTGGAGTCGATACTATTTGGAGTGGAGTCGACTCTGGCATGGTTTTAAACTTTCGGCACTTTGGAGTCGACACCTGCAGAGGTGGAGTCGACACCTGTAGAGAAAACAGAAGGTTAACATTTTGCTGCAGTGTTAGAGTCGACACCTACTTTTCTGGAGCCGACACCTATTTCTGCTGGAGCCAACTCCAAATCTGTTGGAGCCGACTCCAAGACGGCATGTTTTTCTGAGTTAAATCTTGAAATTTTATATTTATTCCGTTTCAAGTCCGATTTGGATGCCGTTTGAACCGTTGGATTTCTAAAATCAAGTTCTTCAACTGATAAAGTCTTTTCTTAGAAATTACATAAAAGTATTGATTTAAGTAAAAAATAATAATCTGGGCTATAAATCGATTAAAAAAATGCTATGTCAGGGGCAAAATGGGAAAAGGCTCCGATGTCAATTGCTAATTGTGTTAAGGGCAACTGGAGAAAGAAAATATAAGGGCAAAATATCATGGTTATAAGTGAGCCACATGTTTTTCAAAAAGTGTGCGTTAGAGTTTTTAAGGGCAAAAGGGAAATTTGGCATGCCTTAACCCTTAAGTTTCCCATGACTTGATCCCCAAGTCATTAGAGAAAAGGGGAAAAATGTGGGTTCAGCCAGAGAAAAGAAAGAAAGAAAGAAGAGAGAAAGAAGAGGAGAAAAGAAAGAAGAAGAAGGAGGAAGAAAGAGGAAGGGAAAGGGAAGCTTGGGGTTTGTGCTCGACTCCAAGTAAGCTATAGCTTCTCTAGATTTTGCATGACTTTAGATTTTCTTAGATTTTTGTATTTTGAGGTAATAGTAGAAGAAATCTTGAGTAGAGAAAAGATGAAGAAATAATGAGATATTAGAGGATAGATCATGTATGCAGGCATGGTTCAGAAAAACCTCATGTGGAGATAATCCTAATAGCTATCATATCTGTATGTTGGCATAGGTCAAGAGGGTTATTCCAGGGAGCCGGAATACCAGAGTTGAGTACCAGTTAAGGAGTAACCTGCTAAGGTGAGTGGGTTTCTCATCTAGCAATGAGAAGTTAATTTGAGCTAGTATAATGAGATTAATACCTAGTTGTGGTATGTTATGTTTAGCAAAGTATTATGTATGTTTTAAATAGGAGAAATGAGAACCTAGTATATGATATTCTGATAAATGAGTTTTGAGCATGAGTTTTAAGTATAAAGAAATAAGCATGAGTTTCGAGCATGAGTTTTGAGCATAAAGACATAAGCATGAGTTTCGATGAGGGGATTTTTAATGTATACATGGCATATTTGCATGATAAAGCTTTACAAATGATGTATGTATCATACTGAGCATCAGGCAGCTATGGGACTGATCACCCTTTAGACTGTACTGTAGCATGAGCATTGCACACTACTATCGAGCCGGCACCTCCTTGCGAACAGATCGTACGATGAACCCTAGAATCAGGGGTGAGTGCATGCTTAACCAGGCTAGTGGGGCTGATTGTGAGCAGCCCGTGGGGGCATGAATCATAGCTCAGTGGAGCTGGTTACTATATCTAGCCCATGGGGGCAGAGAGAAAACCCGAGGTTCCAGGGTTAAGGAACAAAGCACTTTGCCGGGTGAACCGCACGGGTAAGGGGTGCTATTTGTGCGGGGATCCTGTTGCTAGTCATGCACCCGATGAGAGTACACCTACGGAAGGGCGACTGTAGGGTGGTACCTCAGAGGCATTACACACACACAGCATCATGAGATTTAGAAGCATATGTTGTGATATAAAAAGGGCCAGTGGGCCAAATAGTTATCCCGAGAGGGAGAGTTTACTTGAGATGCCAGTGGGCAAGAAGATTCGTGGGAGTCTGGGAATTTAATAAGAAGTCTGGGTTGTAGATAAAGAATGCATATCTTCATATTGTAATGCATAAATTTTTATCTTAATGAGTTATCTTTCAGTGAAAAGTTATTGTAGAGTATTTCAGTACTTATATGTTATTTGAAGAATAAGCTACATTTTATTTTATCTGATATCATGTTAAAAATGTACTTTGAGTTGTACAAGCTAAATAGAATCAGCATACGATTGAAAATATGAGGTTATGGTTCTCTATTTTCTCCATAGTTAGATGGTTATCCAATCACTGGGACTTAGGTCTCATCCCTCTATGATTTAAATGTTCTTTCAGATCAGTGAGTATTTTGCCAGGATCACAAGATAAGCAGGACAAAACCCTTAGCGTGAAGCTTGCTTGGATGCAAGGGTGTATAGATGCTAGCCTTGTATATTGAGATAGTGTGGATTGATATTTGTATATTGTATATGTGTATGTGTATAGTGAGATGTAATGGTGGTTTAGACCTTTTTGGATATGAATATGAGACTTATGTTTTGGAGAAAATTATGAGTATGATGTGTGCACTTATGATTTTGATGTCGATTGTGAATGTGATCTTGTAAACTGCCTGAGGAACGTCATGAAAAATATTATCTAAGCAGGTTGATGCTTAGTGTTGATTGAGTGAATTGTGTATATAATTGAGATGAAAATGAAAAGTTCTTAACAGGTTGTGTTTTCGTGTGTCTGCCACTTATGATAATTAGTTGGGATTCTCTAGCTCTTTATGGAGCGCTACATAAAGACTAGTAAAACTCTATCTGATTACCATAAGTGTGCAGGTGTGCTGTCGGTGGCCCCAGAGAGGAGGGAGAGCTGACAGTCAGGATCAAGGTGTGTTAGACACTGCCCTAAGAATCAGATTTTTACCTCTTTGTGTAGATTGTTGATGATCTGTCTCTAAGGTACAACCTGTCTCCAAGGTACAACGATCCAGCTCGACCCGATCCTTCTACTATGAGCACAATCACATGAAGGTACAACCCAATGATTCATTCAGATGCCCAAGAAAAGATCAATGATAACAACAAAAATAATATAATAAAAAAAATTTCCTCAATCTGAATCCCTGAGCCAATTTATAGGCTTAGCCCATAAAAGCTCCGACGGCTCGGCCCATAATGGCCTTAAATGCCTACCGTTAGCCCCAAATTAAATCAGAAACAGATTAATAAATTAATTCATTGGACTATCTCCGGAACATTGGCGAGCAAACGCTCGCCCAACATTTCAGAACTCGTGAACAACGCAAGAGCATTCGTGGGCATAAGGCTCGCGAACGCTAGCATTTTTTTTTTCTTCTTTAAAACTTTTTCCAACAATCCTCGACAAAAGTTTTAAACTAAAAAAATAGAATTAATATAACATAAATTTTAGGGCATCTTATTGCGTAATAGGTAAGGTGTCTTATGGACTTGAACCTCAGTGTTGACTGTATACATTTAAAGGAACCATAGTGGATTAAACCTTGAACTAGGTCCTTGACTTAGACTTCTACTAATCACACACAGCATGGATCAATTGAGTTTAAGCGGTTAGCGCATATTAAAGGCCTTGCGCTTAGTACCTTAAGTTTTCATGAGAATTCTTTAAGGTTAGCTCAAACCTTTAGTCATGGCCTAATATGACGATTCTCATATAGGTGAATCCTCTAAGAGTATTTATGACAATACCCTGTAGATAACCTGCCTCAGATCTATTAAGAGTATGACTCAATCTTATACAAATTTACTTTGTCACTTTATAAGAGCACTCATCATAGGGATGGGATAAATTTTTTTTAAAATTTGTGCTCCAACACGATTACTCTATAGCTTCGTTTCACCACATTGAACCTCATTCATGGCCATGTGAAAAATTAAAACCAACCTAATCTATATAGAAACTATATATATATACACACACATATTTACGTATATACATATGCATATAAGAATCAATCATGGCAGGTGGCCCATCTAACCTAGATCAAAATTTTGTGGGCTTGGATATTAAAAAAAATCCTAATTAGATTTTAAATGCAAGAAAAAAAATTAATGCTTAATGGATGGACGTTAAATCAACCTTAGGCTAAGCTTGGAGCAAAATTATGGGCTTGATAGTTGGGTTGGGCCAAAGCTGAGCATGGTACCAAGCCTAGCTACCAGTTTGTAGCATACCCGAGTTTGGTTCTACTAGGAAATAAAACTTACGAGTGGTAAAAAGTTGCTTTGATCACGTTTCAAGTCGTACAAATTGAAGTATACTATAATCTAAGTGACTAAATTGGATAACAAGGGTCGGGTTGGGACTAGGTGTAAGTAAAGGGTTCTATAATTTAATGTTGGGTTGGGACAATGTATGTATAAGTAAAGAGTTCTATAATTTGATATGGGTTGGGACTATGTATGTTTCAAGATTTCTTGCATTGATTTGTATCAGCCAAATAAACAAACTAGTTATTGATTGTTTTGGTTTTAAAATGCATCAAAACCAAAGTTAGGATGGAAATAGCTACAAGCAATCTTTGCAAGCGAGGTTGCATCAAATTTATCATATAACTACGTACATCCTCAGTGATATGGGACCCACAGGTGGGCTTCACGGTGTGGGTCTATATGTGGGCAAATCATCATGCCTAATGCAAGCCATGCTGCACCAAAGATGGTGTACTAAGACTTTCTCGTAACCTTAATACCATCGAGTTAATGGCCCATTATCACATGTGGAAAGTAGAGAGTATGCTATTTGATTCCTGACACAATGCGGTAAAGTTAGTAGATATGATTTTAATTTTATGAAGCTGAGATTATTTTTGAGTTTGTCTATTGGGACTAAATTTTAGTAATATCATTTTGCCATGGAATTCTATTTATACCAAATAATTGATTACTTGTCAAAGAGACAATTTATTCATTAATCAAGAAATCATAGACTCCTCGTGTAGATGAATTGAAAGGTTACAATTTTAAGGCATACAAGTGGACTCAAACTTCTCGGTATGTCAGCAAATCTATCAAAAGGACAACAATTGAAATTCATAGAATGGCCAATGTATCCCATAATAAGATTTCTTTTATGAAATTGATCACTATAGCCATACTTTAATAGAGGATCTTGTAGCTTATTAAAGTCAATGAGGGCAAATTTTATGTATCCTTTGATTTCAAATCCTAAAGGGCATTATCACAATTGTCTCATAAATGTTAATTAGTTAAATGTCACATTCTTAAGGGTATTGTTTGAATTGAATAAAAAAGTGAGCAAAGGTTATTTATTAGGGATTGTAGAGTATAAAATATTTTTATATCAACTAAGAGCATAGTATATAAACAACATTATTTTTCTTATAATATTTATATATGTATGTATATATGATTGATGAAAAAATTAGATAATATCATATAATGAAACAATAAATACTATTAGAATATTATATATATTATCATATTGCATTACTTAATGTTATAATATTATCATATGATATTACAATATTATTTTCATTTTACAATTTAGTGTAAATTATTTTTAATCTATAATTCATGTATCATAACAAATAATATTATAATTTAATTCATGTATTATTTAATATGAAATAATGATACAATATTATAAAATATATTAGCAGTTGTTTTGGTGTTAAATGGTTAATGATTTTGGATTCTTATGATGTACTCCTCAAATCTTAGGATTAAGCATTCTTGTGAAATTAATTTCATTTATTTGATTTAATTACATATAAATTATTGCTTTCCTTTTTTACTTTAATGTTTGATACAACTCCCATTAAGAAATTGTGAAAATCTTCTTATGGTGAAAATCCTTTCTTCTCATACCAAGACAAATAAAATCTTATCTCTTGACTTAGCTAGATCTATTGATCCTTCTATTTGGCACATAATGTTGAGAGGCAGACAACAGATGAAACAATAGTTCTTATTTCTATATGAATTTTGTGGATTGCATATGTAAAAATTATAACACTAATTAGTCAGACTAAATAAATAAACTTTAATGTGGCCACAATCAACGTAGCACCTTAAAAAAATGATCCAATCACATGAAAACTACCAATATCGAATCATGTTTATCATTATAACCCATACTGATATAGGATCAATTTATAATTACAAAGGTCAATAATTATCATGGATCATTATTGAGCTTTAGGTGCTTACAAACTGCTAATCAAATCCTCTTACAGAGATGCACTTAGGCCCAAATCAAACAGAACACATTTATCAAGACTTATTTCATTTGCATTATTAGACCAAATTCATCTTACCAATTTTGTAAAATTAAAATCGCTACAAACATATGGTGCCACACACATTTACGATTTCCAACAACTCAATCCGAGAAGGAGAAAAAAAAGGCAATGACAAAGTTGCACTTCTCATCCCAAGCTTATTCTAAGAACAATAACACTAAAATAGCGACCATCATTGGCAGCAACCTCAAGCCGCACTAGTAGTAAAGTTATCAACATCATCGTCATCCGAGGGAGTTGCACCATCGTCATCTCCAGAAGTACTCACCCTATCGTCGTCGCTTGAGTTAATTTGGAGTCTCCAAAAAAACAAGGTAGACTACCTTGCTCATTTACTCCTCGAAGAGGGACGCACCAAGGACCACACCACACCATTTCAACACTGCTACTGCCGCCAAAGAAGACCCAATCGACGTCCACATGCATCCTAGGACCATAAGGGCAAGGCACGATGGTGAAGTGCATGAAGCAAAGGTCCATCCAGTTAATTAGTGATAAAGATTCAGTGGATGCGAGCTAAGCCACGATAATAGAATGAGTTCCAAGAGGGATAACTGCACTGCTAGGCCAATTGGTTGACATTGGTTAGGTCTGATGGACTGGACCCGATGCTGACGACCAATGGGAATGTAAGATCTGATAGCTACCAACTTGTGAAGATGATGACCAAGGTCCTCGCTTTCTCTCTCCCTCTCCCGCTCGCTCTCTCTCTCTCTCTCTCCTTCTCTCTCTCTCTCTCTCCCACTTGACTAGCCGATACTCCTCTCCCTTGGTTTGGATACTATAAGGCTCCTACTCCCCCCACCCCTTGAAATATATAGATGGGAAGAGATGAGAAGAAGTTCATTGAACCATTAGCATTGAATGATAATAGAGGAAAGCAATTATGGTGGTATCCATTGCGCAAACGGGTTGCAAGGCTCAATGGTTACATAGCGATGTCGTTTATCTGGAAGTTTAAAGGCAAAATTGCTCTGCTTTCGAATGCATTAGAACATCGGATGGAAAGTTAATTAATTTTTTGTAACTTATAAATAAGTTTAGGGTCATACAACGAATGCCATTGAAATAGCACATATATAACAACTAGATTTTCTCGTGGCATTTTTAAGGCTTCAATAATCAGCAATGAACATAGCTTTATGGTCATGTGGATGACTATTTCTTGATGATATCACCAAAGAATTACAAAAATAAATTTTGGATAGAAATCATGATAAAGCTTAGAAAAAAATTTATTCTTCAATGGACCATGGGTCCTATGGCTAACAAATATTTGCGTTATGACTGAGGTGATTTCTTTATTACTTGCTCCTTTGTTATTAAGAAAATGGGTAATAACTTTGTCTCCTATAATTAAAAATATTTCTATGAAATTATGATTTTAATTATTGAGATTTAAAGTCTATTTCTTGATAACAACAAAATTTTTTTATTATATCTTTATATAATCATTATGTTTCATTATGGCCTAGCCATTACAAAATCCAAGCATTATTGATTTGATGCTTATATGATATTCCTAAATGATGAACAATATGCCACCATGATGATCTGGCATCCTCAAGCAGGCCCACTATTGCAAAAGGTCTCATAGTACTGGACCCAATTTGGATCCTCCTAGGCCATAAATTGGCTACCATTTAGGCAAGGCATGTCTTCACACATTCTCGATCCTTTCTTCAACAACTATACTAGTGCCCTGTAATGCCCACATGTACATGCCTCTTGAACCTCATCACAAAAGGTGCAATGTTGTCATTCACGTTAAGGCCTTAATCCATCGAAGGAGCTCATAGTGGAGGCTCACCAGGAGGGAGACTCTCATCTGCCATGCAAGAGAGTATGAATGATAGGATCATTGTTAGGGCCTCCTTAGGTTGCACTCCTGCACCACCTTATAGGGGTGGAGGCATGTATATTGATGAGAGGGCCTTGGCCTTCCTAAAATTTTAAAGTTTCCTCAAATATAATATAATAAAGTCAAGCTTAAGCTCGTTCAAAGAATGGCTTTTTATTTTCTTAAGCTGGTCCCTTCAAGAAAAGTTTAATCATTATAATATATAATTAAAATAATATGATGAAGCCAAACAAACACTAGTTATAAGAAAGAAGTAGTTCCAAGTCTAATCAAAATTTATATGATATTACAATACTATTTTTATTTTATAATTTAATATAAATTATTTTTAATCTATAATTAAAGTATTGTAATAAATAACATTATAATTTAATCCAAATGTTATTTAATATGAAATAATGATACAATGTTATGAAATATATTATGGGCTATTTTGTTATTAAATGGTTAATGATTTTGGATTTCTATGATATGCTCCTAAGATCTCATTCTTAAATATTCTTATGAAATTAATTTTATTTATTTGTTCAATTACATATAGATTATTACTTTCCTTTTTATTTTAATATTTGCTATAATTTCCATCTAGAAATTATGAAAATCTTCTTACAATGAAAATTCTTTCTTCTCTTACTAGGACAAATCAAATCTTATCTCTTGACTTTGCTAAATTTGTTTATCATTCAATCTGGCATATAATGTCAAGAGAAAGATAGCAGATGAACAGCAACGCTTATTTCTGTATGAATTTTATGGATCACATATGTGAAATTCAGAACATCAACAAGTATTTAGAAAAAGAATTTATTATCATAATTGTTTGTTCATGATTTTTGCAAAAACTAGAGCACTCTTTAGGAATGCCTTGTCTTATATTTTTATCTTGATCTTGTTCCTCTTTCAAACCGTATTCTTGATAAGAAAAACTAATTGCAACATATAAGGAGAGAAGAGAGGATATAACCAATTTATAATAAAATTCTAATAGATCCTCCCATCAAGGGTCATTGTTGAACTTCAAGCCGATACAAATCACCAACCATATCATTCAAAAGAGGTGTGCTTAAGCCCAAGCCATATGCATAGATTTATTAACAATGGGCTTATCCCACTTGTAACATTAGATTAAATTTATTTAGTTAATTTTATAAAATTAAAATCACTAATAATTAATAGTAGCCACCATATTTTTTTTAATTTTTTTTAGTTGAGCAACATTAATCGTAGTTGTTGCAAGTTTTTGAAAAAATTTGCTTATTTGAAAATGATACTCAGGCTAAATAACTAAACTTTAATGTATTGTAATTTTAAAAACATTTTGTTTGCTGACACAACACTTTTAAAAAAATGATCCAATTCCAAAAAAGCTACAAACATCGAATTTTTTTTACCGTTTTACTGTTTTTTGATATAGAATCAATCCATGATTACAAGTGCCAATAACCATCACGAGACATTATTGAGCTTAAGGTTGATACAAACAGCTAACCCCGTACACCCTCAAGCAGAGGTGTGCTTAGGCCCAAATCATATGAAACACATCTTTTAACAAACTTGTTCCATTTGCATTATTAGACCAAATTCATCCAACCAGTCTTATAAAATGAGAATCCCTACAAACTGGTGGTGCCCCACACATTTAAAGTTTCCAACAACTCAATCCAGGAAGAAGAAGGAGAAAAAAAGAAAAAGCAACGACAAAGTTGCATCCCAAGCTTATTCTAGGAACAATAACACTGCAAGAGAGACCTTTGGCATCAACAACCTCAGGCTACATCAGAAGCAAAGTAATCAACATCACCGTCCTCGAGGGGCGTTGCGCCATCGTCATCTCCAGAAGTAGTCATCCCATCATCGTCGCTTGAACTGGAGTCGGCGTCCCCAAAAAAACAAGGTTGACTACCTTGCTCGTCCACTCCTATTAGAGGGACGCAGCAAGGACCACGCCACCCCATGTCATCAGGCGCAGTCCCGTCATCGCTTGTGCTGTTGCTGCCGTACGCGTCCTCAAAGGAGACCCAGTCGATGTCCATGTGCATCCTAGGACCATAAATAAGGGCAGGGCACGGCAGTGAAGGCAATGAAACGACAGTCTATGCAGCCAGTGATAAAGAGCCGGCGGACATGAGCTAAGCCATGATAATAGAATGAGTTCTGGAGAGGCCAGTCGCAGCACCAGGCCAGCTAGTTGATGAGGATCAGGCCTGGTGAACCGGGCACATTGCGGATATCTACGGCGGTCGGTGATAAAGAAAGATCGAATAGCTGCCAATTTGCAAAGGTGACAACCAACATCCTCTCCCTCTTCTCTCTACTCTCCCTCGACTTATAACTACTCGTAATCCTTTCCCTTGGTTTGGAGACCATGAGGCTCCTCCTCCCACCACCACTTGAAATATATAGGTGGGGAGAGATGAGGAGGAGTTCTTTGAACCGCTGGCATTGAAGGGTGATAGAGGGAGGCAATTATGGTGGTATGCATTGCGGAGCTCAATGATTGCAGGATGGTGTCGTTTATCTGGCAGTTTAAAGGCGAGGTTTCCTACTTTCCATTGCGCTCGAACGTCGGATGGAAAGTTGGTTAATTTTTTTTTTTTTTTAACATAGAAATAGGATTAGAGGTTCATACAGTGGATACCATTGATAACCACGCTTAATAATCTGAATTTTCTCGTGGCATTTTCGAGGCTTCAATTGCCAGCAATGAATATAACTTTATGGTCGTATGGATAACCATTTCTTAATGATATCATGACAGCATTACAGAAATTAATTTCAGATAAAAATCATGATAAAGCTGAGTAGAAATTTCTTTTTCAACGGATATCTTTTAAGAGCCACGGGCGGCAAAAATATGCATTATGACATAGGTGATCTCTTTTATTACTCGCTCCTATAGTAGTAAGAAATAGATAATAACCTTTTCTCCTATATATAATTTAATGATCGATATGATAAAAAATATTTTGATGAAATTATGTTTTTAATCATTGAATATTTTAAGGGTCCATTTCTCTCAACTATAAATAAAAAGCTTTATTATATTCTTGCGCTATATATCATTTTATGATGAAGCATCTCGAACAATGGTAGCACTCGATGTGTAAGTATAGTGCGGCCACCATCGTCGCTTAAGCCACTCCTCAAACTCATCACAGTGGCATGTCATCCACCACATAAGCATGCTACATAAGCATCAAATGAATGGTGTTACGATTTTATAATAACATGGCTATAATAAAACAAAAATAATGGTATAAGAATGTAATAAAAAAAATTTGTAGTTCAAGAAATAAAGTGAAATAGATTTTAAAGCTCAATCATCAAATATTTTTAAATTGGCTGAGTATATAGATTCCAACCGGTAATGCTAAAAATTGACATAACACTATACTATTCCGGCCATGTTTAGTGAGGGTTTCTCAATTTGGATTGGACTTGAAACTCAAATAGGTCCAGCATAGCGTGTGTACGGATTCAAATTAATCATGGGATTTGGTTTCAATCAGATTAAGATAGTTCTAAGTTTATGTTTTATATTCGGGTGAAGATAGAGCTGATGACAAGCCAGATTATCTACCCAACTCAATCTAAAATTTTATGAGCTTGGTATTAAAAATAGACTTGCGGAATGAAAGTAGACCAATATATATAATCTAAAACTAAGCTAAGCGAGAAAAAATTAAAACCAACCAGTATGAACAGAAACTATATATGTTTAATCAATGGATCTTAAATCAATCTTATACTAAGCCTGGAGCAAAATTATGGGCTTGATAGTTGGGCTGGGTGGAAGTTAAGCATGGTACCAAGCCTAGCGACCAATTTGTAGCATGCCTGAGTTTGGTTTAGCTTGACTTTTGATATGCTCTACTGAAGAATAAGACCCTATGAGTGGTTAAAAGTTGGAGTTAAAAGTTGCTTTGGTCATGTTTCAAGTCATACGAATTGGACTACATTGTAATCTAATTGACTAAATTGGATAGCAAGGGTTGGATTGAGACTAGGTATGAGTAAAGAGTCCTATAATTTGATATTAGGTTGGGACTATATATGTTTCAAGATTGCATGCATTGATTCGTATCAGCTAAATAAACAAACTAACTTTTGATGATTTCGATTTAAAAATGCATCAAAACCAAAGTTAATATGAAAACAGCTATGAGCAATCTTTGCAAGCGAGGTTGCAACAAATTTATTATATAACTGCATACATCCTCAGGCTGTATGGATGTTGCTTTAGTTTTAATTTTAATTTAAAAATAAAAATAAATAAAAAATTAAATTTTAGAAATATTATTTATAGACTAATTTTATAAAATAATCTATTATTATTATTTCTTTCTTGATTTAAATTTGCTTCTCGACTATGGTAGATAAGATCTATACTAAAACATAATATACTTATATTAAATTTAAAGAATTATATTAGGCATTAGTTGTCTATAGGATACATGTTACAAAAAATTTTAATAGAAATAACTCATTCAGTGTTTATAGAGCTAAGAGGGAAAGATAACTTTTAAACCTTGAGATAAAAGTGTTTTGAAAAATATATACATACATAGAAACTTAAAAAAATACTACTTTAAAAATTAAAATTAATAAATTAAATGAAGTAAAATTCTTTTGAGGACAAGATTGCAACAAATTTTTTTAATAGAATTTACATATGAAAAATTTTAATGATTAAATATGGTTATATACCTCTATTTAGATATAATAATAATAATAATAATAATAATAATAATAATAATAATAATAAATAATATATGGAATTAATATGAGAAAAGAGAGATGATACAATTTAATTGGCCATTGAAGTAGTCCATATAAAAAAAAGAAAAAAATAACTATATTAAATATCATTAAATAAAATTAAATATATGGCAACAGAAGAATATTTGGTCGATCTTTTTAGTTTTACTATACTAAATTAAAATAATAATGAGGATTCTCCTATTTATGCTTCGCCTTGATCTCAAATCTGTTTTTCTTTTTTACTTTTACTTTTTTATTTTTAAACATCGGAGGCCAGCGCAGTCCTGCATGGTTGAACTCCCCCTTGAAGACTTCTCTCAAGGGGTCTTTCACTGGAGGGCGCGTGCTGGTTTGTAGTCTGCGTAACCTTAATTCCACCCCGTTAATGGTCCATTATCACATGTGGAAAAGTAAAGACTATACTACTTGATTCCTGACACAATTAATGTGGTCAAATTTGTAGATATGATTTTCATTTTAGGAAGCTGAGATTAATTTCGAGTTTGTCTGTTGGGACTAAATTTTAGTGATATATCATTTTACCATGGAATCTAAATTTTAGTAATATATCATTTTGCCATGGAATTCTATTTATACCAAATGTTTGATTACTTGTCAAAGAGTCAATTTATTTGTTTATCAAGAAATCATAGACTCCAATTGTAGATGAATTGAAAGGTTAAAATTTTAAGACATACAAGTGGACTCAAACTTCACGATATGACAGCAAATCTATCAAAAGGAGAATAATTGAAATTCATATATAGAATGGCCAATGTATCCTGAAATAAGATTTATTCTATGAAATTGATCACTATAGCTATACTTTAATAGAGGATCTTGTAGCTTATGCAAGTCATTGAGGGCAAATTTTATGCATTTTTGATTTCAAACCCTAAAGGGCATTATCACAATTGTCTCGAAATGTTAATTAGTTAAATGTCACATTCTTAAGGGTATTGTTTGAATTAGATTTAAAAAAGTGAGCAAAAGTTATTTATTAAGGATTGTAGAGTATAAAATATTTTTATATCAACCAACAACATTATATATATATATATATATAGACACACACAAAGTATTATTTTCATTATAACATATACATGTATATATGTATATATGATTGATGAAAAAACATATATAACACCATATATCAATGAAAAAAAAATACTATTAGAATATTATATATATATCATATTGCATTACCTAATGTTATAATATTATCACATGATATTATATTATTATTTTCATTTTATAATTTAGTGTAAATTATTTTTAATCTATAATTCATTTATTATAATAAATAATATTCTAATTTAATCCATAATTTATTTAATATGGGATAATGATAGAATATTATAAAATATATTAGCAGTTGTTTCGGTATTAAATGGTTAATGGTTTTGGATTCTTACAATGTACTCCTCAAATCTTATGCTTAAATGTTATTGTAAAATTAATTTCATTTATTTGTTTCAATTACATATAGATTATTGCTTTCCTTTTTACTTTAATATTTGATACAATTCTCATTTAGAAATTGTGAAAATATTCTTATTGTAAAAATTCTTTCTTCTCTTACTAAGACAAATCAAATCTTATCTCTTGACTTAGCTTGATCTATTGATCATTCTATTTGGCACATATTGTTAAGAGGCAGACAACAGATGAAACAATAGTTATGAATTTTATGGATTGCATATGTTGAAATTATAACACCAACTAGTAAGACTAAATAACTAAACTTTAATGTGGCCACAATCAACACAGCACCTTAGAAAAATGATTCAATCCCATGAAAGCTACCAATATGGAATCATGTTTATCGTTATACCCCATTATGACATAGGATCAATTTATAGTTACGAAGGTTAATTATCATCATGGATCACTATTGAGCTTTAGGTCCATACAAACTGCTAACCAAATCTTCTAACAGAGATGCACTCATGCCCAAATCAAATAGAACACATCTATCAAAAAATTATTTTATTTGCATTATTGGACCAAATTCATCTAACCAGTTTTGTAAAACTAAAATTGCTACAAACATATGGTGCCGCACACATTTACAGTTTCCAACAACTCAATCCGAGAAGAAGGGAAAAAAAAGGCAATGACAAAGTTGCACACCTCATCCCAAACTTATTCTAAGAACAATAACACCGAAAGAGAAACCACCGTTAGTAGCGACCTCAGGCCACACCAACAGCAAAGCAATCAGCATCATCATCATCAGGGGGAGTTACACCATCATCATCTACAGACGTACTTGTTGACCTAATTATTGATTTTGATGAATAATAAAAATCATATGGGTATATTTCTTATGTTACTAATATTTTTAATTAAGTATTTCAGAAATTTAAAATATTTGATTATTTAAAATCTAAGAAAATTTAAGTTTGAATCCTTGTCTAATGTCAAGTGTCAAGTTTCAGTAATTAGAGTCGACTCTAGAAGTATTAGAGCTGACTTCGAAGCGTATCAAAACTATTTGGCACTTTCGGCACGGATTAGAGCTGGCTCCTGCGGAGATTAGAGCCGACTCTAATCGAAAGACAAAGAGTCTTATTTCTGTGTTAAATTAGAGCCGACTCCTACAAAGAATTAGAGTTGACTCTAATTGTTATATAGAGAGTTATTTTTTGGGGCTTTACTAGAGCCAGCTCTCGCATTCACTAGAGCAGACTCCAACATAAAATGGTGATGATCCCTTGAAAAGCCAGAACTGACTTCGCGATGGATGGATATTCCTATTTTGCATATCCCGAGTTAGAGCCAAATCCAAGTTGGTTAGAGTCGACTCTAACATGTCAAAGGTGGATTTTAGAAGTGTCAGAGATGACTCCAATGACTAACATTTCTTCAACGAATTTCAATGACTCTTTTCTCTTTCATACTAACACATCCTCAAGCCTTTTTTAACGACTAATTTTTATCTAAAAGTATATTTAGAGAAGATTATAAAAGAGAGCAATCCGACCATTTTGAAAAAGAGAACTGAAGAAAGAAATAAAAAAGGATAGAGTTAAAATTTGAAACCCCCTTTGTTCGAAACTAAGTTTAAAGAAATTCAAAGTATTCAAAAGTTTATCTTGAAGAATTTTTATCAAATCAAAAGAAGAAGTAAAGAGCCCTAGTTCTTCAAAAGCCTTTACATCAAGGATTCTTCCAAAGCTTCAATCCCATCTTGAAGAAGATCATCCCAGAGAAAAAGAAGAAAAGCCAACTTTAGAAATCTTCTAAATCAGGCTCTTCTATTTTTATCTTGATTATATTGTCTTATCTGCTAATTTTAGTAGCTTTATTTCTGTTGTAACTATTTCACTATTACTCTTGTTTATTGATTCAATCAGGGAATTGAATCAAAGGGGGCAATTTAGCCTTGTTCAAGCTAGAAAGCTTGTGGTAAGTTTTGTGCTGGTGAACCTGTAAAAACCAGCTGGATTCATTGTGATCCCATTTTAAAACAACAAGTTTGAGTTGTTAGCTTGTAAAACAACCCTGCTGTAATCAAAATGTTATAATACGGGCCCAAGAGTCTTTTGGGAGTGGATGTAGGTGTAACTAACACCGAATCATTATAAATTTCTTGTGTTTGTCGTGCTTATCTCTATTTCTCTCGACTCTATCTTTTATACTCTGCTTTGCATTCTTAGCACCACATTCATTGCATATAACCTTGTGCACTATCACTTTTTAAAATTATTTTTAAGTGTTAAAATTTTTAAGAACCCAATTCATCCCTCCTCCTCTTGGGTTACCATCTGGGCCAATAGTACTCACCCCATCATCGTCACTTGAGTTGATTTGGACTCTTCAAAAAAATAAGGTTGACTGTCTTTCTCATTTACTCCTAAAAAGGAATGCACCAAGGACCACACCACACCATTTCATTAGGCACAGTCCCGCCGTTGCTACTGCAGCCGAGGAAGACCTAGTCAACGTCCATGTCCATTCTAGCTAGGACCATAAGGGTGGGGCACAACGGTGAAGCGCATAAAGCAAAAGTCCATCTAGCTAGTGATAAAGACCCAGTGGATGCAAGCTAAGCTACGATAGATCGAGTTTGAAGAGGGATAACTACACAGCCAAGCCAACTGGTTGACAATGGTTAGGCCCGATGGACCGGGCTTAATGCTGACAATCGATGGGAACGTAAGATCCAATGGCTACCAACTTGCAAAGGTGATGACCAACATCCTCTCTCTCTCTCTCTCTCTCTCTCTCTCTCTCTCTCTCTCTCTTGCCCTCGAGTAATCGATACTCCTCTCCCTTGGTTTGGAGACTATGAGGCCCCTACTCCCCCCACCCCTTGAAATATATAGGTGGGGAGAGATAAGGAGAAGTTCATTAAACCATTGGCATTGGAGGACAACAGAGGGAAACGATTATGAAGGTATCCATTGCACAAACGGGATGCGAGGCTCAATGGTTGCAAGAGGATGTCATTTATCTTGTAGTTTAAAGGCAAAGTTGCACTGCTTTTGAATGCATCCGAACGTCGGATGAAAAGTTAATTAATTTTTATAACTTATAAATAAATTTATGATCATACAACGAATGCCATTGAAATGGCACATAATAACTAGATTTTCTCATTGCATTTTCGAGGCTTCAATCGTCAGCAATAAAAATATTTGTCAAAATGCAAATATTTATCAAAATGCAAATATTTGTCAGCCGTAGGACCCATGGTCCATTGAAGAATAAATTTTGCTAAGCTTTATTATGGTTTCTATCCAAAATTAATTTTTGTAACCCTACGGTGATATCATCAAGAAATAGTCATCCACACGACCATAAAGCTATGTTCATTGCTGTTTATTGAAGCCTCAAAAATGCCATAAGAAATCCAGTTGTTATATATGTGCCATTTCAATGGCATCCGTTGTATGACCCTAAACTTATTTATAAGTTATAAAAAATTAATTAACTTTCCATCTGACTTTCTAATGCATTCGAAAGCAGAGAAACTTCGCCTTTAAACTGCCAGATAAACGACATCGCCATGCAACCATTGAGCCTTGCAACCCATTTGCGCAATGGATACCGCCATAATTACTTCCCTCTGTTATCCTTCAATGCCAAGTGGTTCAATGAACTTATCCTCATCTCTCCCCACCTATATATTTCAAGGGGTGGGGAAGTAGGAGCCTCATAGTGTCCAAACCAAGGGAGAGGAGTATTGGCTAGTCAAGGGGGAGAGAGAGAGCGAAAGAGAGAGACAGAGAGGGAGAAGGAGAGAGAAAGAGAGAGAGAGAGGAGAGAGAGAGAGGATGTTGGTCATCATCTTCGCAAGTTGGTAGCTATCTGATCTTATGTTCCCATCAATCGTTAGCACCAGGCCCGGTCCACCAGGCCTAACCAATGTCAACCAGTTAGCCTGGCGGTGCAGTTATCCCTCTTGGAACTTGTTCTATTATCATGGCTTAGCTAACATCCACTGTGTTTTTATCACTAGCTGGACGGACTTTTGCTTCATGCGCTTCACTGCCGTGCCCTGCCCTTATGGTCCTAGGATGCACATGGATGTCGATTGGGTCTTCTTCGGTGGTAGTATCAACGTTGAGACTGTGCCTGATGAAATGGTATGGTGTGGTCCTTGGTGCATCCCTCTTCGAGGAGTAAATGAGCAAGGTAGTCAACCCTATTTTTTGAAGACTCCAAATCAACTCAAGTGACGACAATGGGGTGAATACTTTCTAGAGATGATGATGGTGCAACTCCCAAGCTTATTATGTTGCACACATTTACAGTTTCCAACAACTCAGTCTGAGAAGAAGGGGAGAAAAAAAGATAATGACAAAGTTACACACCTCATCCCAATCTTATTCTAAGAACAATAATATTGAAAGAGAAACCATCGTTAGTAGCGACCTCAGGTCACACCAATAGGAAAGCAATCAACATCATCATCATCTCCAGAAGTACTCACCCCATCGTCATCTTCAGAAGTACTCACCCCATTGTCATCGCTTGAGTTGATTTGGAGTCTCCGAAAAAATCGGGTTGATTGCCTTGCTCATTTACTCCTAGAAAAGTGACGCACCAAGGACCACAGCACACCATTTCATCAGGCACAATCCTATCATTTCTGCTGCCACCGAAGAAGACCCAGTCGATGTCCATGTTCATCCTAGGACCATAAGGGCAGGGCATAGCTGTTAAGCACATGAAGCAAAAGTTCATCTAGCTAATGAAAAAGACTCAGTGGATGCAAGCTAAGCCACAATAATAGAATGAGTTCGAAGAGGGAAAACTTTACTTTCAAGCCAACTAGTTGACACTGGTTAGGCCCGATGGACCGGGCTTGATGCTGACGATCGATGGGAACATAAGATCCGATGGCTACCAACTTGCGAAGGTAATGACCAACATCCTTACTCTCTCTCTCTCTCTCTCTCCCCTCCCCCTCGACTAACCGATACTCCTCTCCCTTGGTTTGAAGACTATGAGGCTCCTACTCCCCCCATCCATTGAAATATATAGGTCGGTGAGATGAGGAGAAGTTCATTGAACCATTGACATTGAAGGATAATAGAGGGAAGCAATTATGGCGGTATCCATTGCACAAACGGGATGCGAGGCTCAATGGTTGCAAGGCAATGCCATTTATCTGGCAATTTAAAGGCAAAGTTGCCCTGCTTTCGAATGCATCAGAATCGGATGGAAAGTTAATTAATTTTTTGTAACTTATAAATAAGTTTATGATCATACAACGGATGTCATTGAAATGGCACATAACAACTGGATTTTCTCGTGGCATTTTCGAAGCTTCAATCGTCAGCAATGAACAGAGCTTTTTAGTTGCATGGATGACTATTTCTTGATGATATCACTACAGCGTTATAGAAATAAATTTTGGATAGAAATCATGATAAGCTTAGAAAAAATTTATTCTTCAGTGGACAATGGGTCCCATGGCTGACAAATATTTGCATTATGACAGAGGTGATCTCTTTATTACTCGCTCCTTTGTTATTAAGAAAATTGGTATAAAATTTTTCTCCTTTAATTTAAAGATATAACTAAAAATACTTTCATGAAAATATGGTTTTAATTATTGCGCTTTAAAGTCCATTTCTCAAGAACTAAAAAAGTTTTTATTATATCTTTATATTATCATTATATTTCATTATGGCCTAATCATTATAAAATCTTAACATTATTGATTTGATGCTTATATGATATTCCTCAATTATGAACAATATGCCACCATGATGATCCGGCATCCTCATGCAGGTCCACTAGTGGGAAAGGTCTCATACTACTAACCCAATTTGGACGCTCCTAGGCCTTAAATTGGCTATCATTTAGGCAAGGCATGTCTTAAGACATTCTCGATCCTTTCTTCAACAACTACACTAGTGCCCCATATTGCCCACACACCTCTTGAATCTCATCGTGAAAGGTGCAATGTTGTCATTCATGTTATGGCCTTTATCCATCGAAGGAGCTTATAGTAGAGGCTCACCAGAAGGAAGACTCTCATCTGTCATCCAAAGAGCATGACTGATAGGTTCATTGTTAGGGCCTCCCTAGGTTGCACCCCTGCACCACCTTCTAGGGGTGGAGGCATGTATATTGATGGGAGGGCCTTGGCCTCTCTAAAATTTTAAAGTTACCTCAAAAATAAAATGATAAATTCGAGCTTACGCTAGTTCAAAGAAAGACTTTTTATTTTCTTAAGCTGGCCCCCTCAAGAAAAGTTTAATCACTATAATATATAATGAAAATAATATGATGAAGCCCAACAAACACTAGTTACAAGAAAGAAGTAGTTCCAAGTCTAATCAAAATTTATACGATATTACAATACTATTTTTATTTTATAATTTAGTATAAACTATTTTTAATCTATAACTAAAGTATTTTAATAAATAACACTATAATTTATCCAAAAGTTATTTAATATGAAATAATGATACAATATTATAAAATATATTAGGGGCTTTTTTTTATTAAATGGTTAATAATTTTGGATATCTATGATATGCTCTTAAGATCTCGTGCTCAAATATTCTTGTGAAATTAATTTCATTTATTTATTCAATTACATATAGATTATTACTTTCCCTTTTATTTTAATATTTGATATAATTTCCATCTAGAAATTATGAAAATCTTCTTATAATGAAAATTCTTTCTTCTCTTACTAAGACAAATCAAATCCTATATCTTGGCTTAGCTAAATTTGTTGATCATTCAATTTGGCATATAATGTTAAGAGAAAGACAACCGATGAAACAATAATGCTTATTTCTGTATGAATTTTATGGATCACATATGTGGAATTTAGAATATCAACAAGTAATTAAAAAAAGAATTTATTATCATATTTGTTTGTTTATGATTTTTGCAAAAAACTACATCACTCATTAGGAATGCCTTGGCTTATATTTTTATCTTCTTGCTCCTCTTTCAAGCTGTATTCTTGATTAAAAAAAACTAGTTGCAACATATGAGGGGAGAAGAGAGAACATAACCTATTTATAATAAAATCCTAATAGGTCCTTCCATCATGAGTCATTATATTGAACTTCAAACCGTCACAGATCACCAACTATATCATTCAACAGAGGCGTGCTCAAGCCCAAGCCATATGCATTACATTTATTAACAATGGGCTTATCTCACTTATAACATTAGATTAATTTATTTAGTTAATTTTATAAAATTAAAATCACTAATAATTAATAGTAGCCAAGCATAGAAATTTTTAATATATTTTTGCTTGAGCAACAATATTGTAATTGTTGTAAGGTTTTGAAAAAAATTGCTTATTTGAAAACGATGCTCAAGCTAAATAACTAAACTTTAATGTAGTTATAATTAATTTTGATTTTTTTTTTTTGATACAGCACTTAAAAAAAAAGAACCAATTCTATAAAAGTTACGAACATTGAATCATGTTTATCGTTATGCCGCTTATTGATATAGGATCAATCCATGATTACAAACTGCTAACCACACCCTCCAGCAAAGGTTTGCTTAGGCCCAAATCATATGAAACGCATCTATCAACAGATTATTAGACCAAATTCATCCAACCAGTTTTATAAAATTAGAATCTGTACAAACTGGTGGTGCCCCACACATTTAAAGTTTAACAACTGAATCTGGGAAGAAGAAAGGGGAAAAAAAAGAAGCAACACAAAGTTGCATAACTTATTCCAAGCTTATTCTAGGAACAATAGCGCTGTAGGAGAGACCATTGGCATGCAGCAGCAACCTCAGGCTACATCAGCAGCAAAGTAATCAACATCACCGTCATCGGAGGATGTTGCAGTACTATCATCGTCTCCAGAAGTATTCATCCCATCGTCGTCGCTTGAACTGGAGTCGACATCCCCAAAGATACAAGGTTGACTACCTTGCTCATCCATTCCTATTACAGGAACGCACCAAGTTCCAGGCCGCAACATGTCATCAAGCGCAGCCCCATCGTCGCCTGCGTTACTGGTGCCGTCCTCGAAGTAGACCCAGTCGATGTCCATGTGCATCCTAGGACCATAAGGGCACGGCACGGCGGTGAAGGCAAAAAGACGGCAGTCTATCCAGCCAGTGATAAAGAGCCGGCGGACGTGAGCTATGCCACGATAATAGAACGAGTTCTGGAGAGGACCGTCGCAGCACCAGGCCAGCTGGTTGACGATGATCAGGCCTGGTGAACCGGGCACATTGCGGACATCTACGACAGGTGGTGGGAACGAAAGATCGGATTGCTGCCAGCTTGCAAAGGTGACGATCAACATCCTCGATCTCCCTCTTGTCTCTACTCTCTCTCTCGACTAACTCGTAATCCTCTACCTTGGTTTGGAGAGACCATGGGGCTTCTCCTCTCCCCACCCCTTGAAATATATAGGTGGGGAGAGATGAGGCGAAGTTCTTTGAACCCTTGGCATGGAAGGATGATAAAGGGAGGTAATTACGGTGGTATGCAATAATGCACGAAGCCACGAACAACAACGTGATGCTCTGCGAACAAGTTGTGAGGTTCGGTGATTGCAAAATGTCATCGTTTATTTGGTAGTTTTAATGCGAGGTTTCCCTACTTTCCATTGCATCGGAACGTCGGATGGAAAGTTGGTTAATTTTTTTTAACGTAGAAATAAGATTAGGTTCATACGGTGGATCCTATTAGTAACTGCACTTAATAATATATATATATTTTTAGCATTTTCAAGGCTTCAATCGTCAGCAATGAATATAACTTTATGATTGTACGGATGATCCTATCTTAATGATATCACGACAGCGTTACAGAAATTAATTTCGGATAGATATTACGATAAAGCTGAGCAAAAATTTCTTTTTCAACGGATATATCTTTTAAGAGCCACGCTTTGGGATTGGCAAGGAAAAGTACTGGGACCCTTTCGAGCTCATGGGCGACAAAAATATGCATTATGACATATGTGATCTCCATTAAGAAATAGATGCATGTTAACCTTTTCTCCAAATTATGATAAAAAAATATTTTGATGAGATTATGTTTCTAAACATGGTACTTGGGTCCGTTTCTTTGAATTATAAAAAGATTTTATTATATTCTTATATATCCTATCATTTTATTAATTTCATTATGATCTATGTTGTCACAAATTAAGTTATATATAGTCAGCCTGAATTGTAACACGGTTTGCTCATTTGATGCTTACATGGCAACGATGACTGGCATGCCACCATAGTGATCCCCGGTAGCAACTCACGATGAGCTGGCCTTTGATTCAGTTGACCCTGGTGCTCCTCCTCTTGCTTTGTCGTCCCACAACACCTCCTGAATTGCATCGAAAAGGGCATCGTATTGCCATTCATGCTTGCTCCACGAGTGCCACCACCCATGGCCTTAGAGCCTTAATTTGCTCATCGGAGGAGCTTGTTGTGGGGGCTCACCGGGGAGACGCTTTCGTCTGCCACCCTGGAGAACATAAATTAAATGACAAGTTCACTATCAGATGTGTTGGGATTGTTTCCAACTCAGATTATTTTTGGGAAGAGAAATCAAGGTAGAAGAAGGGTTTTCTCTCGAGAAGAAAAATTGATCTATTACGTTTCATTAAGCACATCACCATATAAATATTGTTTCTTGTTTCTACAGATAAGCATAATCCTCTTATGATCTTATCCATCTAAGGCCATCCCACCAAAAGATAAAAAGATAGGCTCATTATTTAAAAGCCCAACTCAAACTAAATAAAATAAAATAAAATACTAAAAACTAACAACCATTATATTTTAACACTCCCCTTTAATGGTTGTTCTTGGATACCCATGAGATCTCTAAAGTGTATGAATTTCTCTTTGGGTAGTGCCTTGGTGAAGATATCTGCAATTTGGTCTTCAGTCTTCACATACTTGACTTCAATTTCTTTTTCTTCTACCACATCTCTAATAAAATGGTACTTGATTTTGATATGCTTGGTGCGGCTGTGATATATAAGATTCTTTGTCATAGAATAGTAGATTTGTTGTCACATAGCAGAGTAGTAGCTTCTTCTTGCTTTTCACCCATATCTTCAAGTATTCTTCTCAACCAAATTATTTGTTGTGTTGCCAAAGTTGTTGAAACATATTCTGCTTTAGAAGAAGATAATGCCACTATATCTTGCTTCTTGGATGCCTAAGATATGATACCTGATCCATAAAAGAATGCATATCCTGATGTGCTTTTTATGTCATCAATACTTTTAGCCCAATCACTATCACAAAACTCAAATAACTTCACAGTATCATCCTTCTTTCTGTCATACATGATCCCATAATCTTTAGTACCTTTGATGTATCTCAAGACTCTTTTTGCTTGTCCAAAGTGAATATTACTTGGTTTTTGCATAAATATGGAAAGTAAACTTGATGCAAACATAATATCTAGTCTTGTAATTGTTAGATATAATAAGCTTCCAATAATACTTCTATATAATTGTGCATTGGCTTCACCACTTTCATCTTCTTTCATCAACTTATCATTTCCCACAAAAGGCGTTTCCACTATTGCAATTTTTTATGTTGAATTTCTTGAGAATGCTTCTCCATACTTCTTTTGACTGATAAATATACCATCTTTTCTTTGATTTATTTCAATTTCCAAAAAATAATGAAGTAAACACATATCATTCATTTCAAATCTTTCATCATATCATTTTTGAAAGTCAAGATCATATTCTCATTGTTACCAGTAATAATTAAATCATCAACATAAAGAGAGACAATGGGAATATTATTACCTTGCTTCTTCACATAAAGTGTTGGTTCACTTGGACTTTTTAGAAAACCTTTTTCATTGAAGTAGGTGTCAATTTGAGAGTACCATGCTCTGGGTGCTTGCTTCAACCCATATAATGCTTTCTTCAACTTGTATACCTTGTTTTCTTGACCTTTGATGATGAAGCCTTGAGGTTGTTCAATATAAATTTTTCTTCCAATACTCCATTCAAGAATGCTGACTTTATCTAGTTGATGTAGTTTCCAACTTTTATGAGCTGCTATAGAAATAAGAGTTCTAATTGTATCATATCTTGCAACAGGTGCAAAAGTTTCTTGATAATCAATACCAGGTAATTGAGAGTATCCCTTTGCTACTAATCTTGCTTTGTGTCTTTGAATGATGCCATCTGGATTGAGTTTTGTTTCGTAGATCCACTTCAAGCCAATGACTTCCTTATCACTTGGTTTCTTCACTAATTCCCAAGTTTTATTCTTCTCAATCATATTGATTTCTTCTTGCATTGCCTTGTTCTACACTTCTTCATGCATAGCATTTTCATAAGTTTCAGACTCAATCATGCAGAAATTACAAGAAGCATAAATGTCACTTAACCTTCTCATTTTTATAGGAGTAGAACTTGAAGATGAACTTGAACTTGAAGAAGTTTGTGGTGAACCTTCAACCTTATTTTCTTCATTTTGAGCATTATGAATTTCTTCATCTAGAGGAATTATATTTTCTTCAACTTTCTTTTGCTTCTAATCCCAAGCAACTTTCTTATTGAAAATAATATATCTTCTTATGATTACTTGATTTTGCTTCAAGCTGAAAAGTCTGTAACCTTTTGATTTAGAACTGTGTCCAACAAAGATACATTTGTCACTTACTTCATCAAGTTTATGTCTCCTTTCCTTTGGAATATGTGTATAGCACACACATCCAAAGATTTTGAAATGTTCACTGAAGGCTTTCTACTATACCAGGCTTCAAATGGTGTCTTATTTTGAAGAGCTTTTGTTGGACATCTATTATCAGATAAACTGCTATATTCACTGCTTCTGCCCAATAAGAATTTGGAAGGCCTTTGTCTTTGAGCATAGATCTAGACATCTCAACAATAGTATGATTCTTTCTTTCTGCAACACCATTTTGCTCTGGTGTATATGTAACATCCTGAAAACCTTGTAATCTATGGCATTTTCAGTTAAATGAAAGTCAGAAAGTTTTCTTGAATATGGGTGTGTTGGCCTTTTGATAAATGTAAAGAGAAGAAATTTTGGAGTAAATAAGTATATTTCTAAATGTTAATGAGTCTGATTTGAGAAATTGAGAGACTTAAGTTTAATGGGTTTAAATCACAAGAAAAATCAAGTTTAGTTTGAGTTTTATCCTAAAAATGACGTTTTTAGTGGTTGGAGTCGACCCTCTGATGGAGTCGACTCCGGCACGGTTTTAAACTTTCGGCACGCTTAGGAGTCGACCCCTACAGAGCTCGAGTCGACCCCTACTCTATCTGCGAGCCGACTCCCAATCTGTTCGAGCCGACTCCGACGGCAGGTTTTTCTGAGTTAAATCTTGAGAAATTCATATTTAATCCGTTTCAAGTCCGATTTGGATGCCGTTTGAACCGTTGGATTTCTAAAATCGAGTTCTTCAAGATGGTAAAGTTTCTTAGAAATGTTACATAAAAGTATAGATTTAAGCGAAAAAGGATGATCTGGGCTATAAATCTATTAAAAAAATGCTATATCAGGGGCAAAAGGGGAAAAGGCTCCGATGTCAATTGCAAATTGTGTTAAGGGCAACTTAGGAAAAGAAAATATAAGGGCAAAATAGCATGGTTATAAGTGAGCCACGTGTTTTCCAAAAAGTGTGTGTTAAGAGTGTGTGAGGGTAAAAGGGAGATTTGGCATGCCTTAACCCTTAAGTTTCCTATGACTTGGTCCCCAAGTCATTAGAGAAAAAGGGGAACGTGGGTTCAGCCAGAGAAAAGAAAGAAAGAAAGAAAGAAGAAAGAAGAGGAGAAAAGAGAGGAAAGGAAGAAGAAGAAGAAGAAAAAGGAGGAAGAAAGAGAAAGGGAAAGGGAAGCTTGGGGTTTGTGCTCGACTCCAGGTAAGCTATAGCTTCCCTAGGTCTTGTATGACTTTAGATTTTCTTAGATTAGTGTATTTTGAGGTAATAGTAGAAGTAATCTTGAGTAGAGATTGGGTGGAAGAAAATAATGAGATATTAGAGGATAGATCATGTATGCATGCATGGTTCGTGGGAAAACCTCGTGTGGAGGTAATCCTAATAGCTATTGTATCTGTATGTTGACGTAGGTCAAGAGGGTTATTCCAGGGAGCCGAAATACCAGAGTTGAGTACCAGTTGTACCAGTCGAGGAGTAACCTACTAAGGTGAGTGGATTTCTCATCTAGCAATGAGAGGTTAATTTGAGCTAGTATAATGAGATTTATACCTAGTTATGGTATGTTATGTTTAGCAGAGTATTATGTATGTTTTAAATATGAGAAATGAGAACCTAGTATATGATAATCTGATAAATGAGTTTTGAGCATAAACACATAAGCATGAGTTTCAATGAGGGAATTTTTAATGTATACATGGCATATTTGCATGATAAAGCTTTACAAATGATGTATGAGTCATACTGAGCATCAGGCAGCTAGGGGCTGATCACCCTTTAGACTGTACTGTAGCATGAGCATTGCACACTACTATCGAGCCGGCACCTCCTTGCGAACAGATCGTACGATGAACCCCAGAATCAGGGGTGAGTGCATGCCTAACCAGGCCAGTGGGGCTGGTTGTGAGCAGCCCGTGGGGGCATGAATCATAGCTCAGTGGAGCTGATTACTATATATAGCCCGTGGGGGCAGAGAGAAAACCCGAGGTTCCAGGGTTAAGGAACAAAGCACTTTGCCAGGTGAACCGCACGGGTAAGGGGTGCTATTTGTGCGGGGATCCTGTTGCTAGTCACGCACCCGATGAGAGTACACCTACAGAAGGGCGACTGTAGGGTGGTACCTCAGAGGCATTACACACACAGCCCAGCATCATGAGATCTAAAAGCATATGTTGTGATATAAAAAGGGCCAATGGGCCAAATAGTTATCCCGAGAGGGAGATCTTACTTGAGATGCCAGTGGGCAAGCAGATCCTGATGGGAGTCTGGGTTGTAGATAAAGAATGCATATCTTCATATTGTAATGCATGAAGTTTTATTTTAATGAGTTATCTTTCAGTGAAGAGTTATTATAGAGTATTCCAGTACTGATATGTTATTTGAAGAATAAGCTACATTTTATTTTATCTGATATCATGTTAAAAATGTACTTTGAGTTGTACAAGTTAAATAGTTTCAGCATACGATTGAAATTAAGAGGTAATGGTTCTCTATTTCTCCATAGTTAGATGGTTATCCAGTCACTGGGACTTAGGTCTCATCCCTCTATGATTTAAATGTTCTTTCAGATCAGTGAGTATTTCTGCCAGGATCACAAGATAAGCAGGACAGGACCCTTAGCTGATGAAGCTTGCTTGGATGCAAGAGTGTTTAAATGCTAGCCTTGTATATTGAGAGAGGTGGTTTGATAATTGTATTTTGTATATGTGTATGTGTACAGTGGGATGTAATGATGTTTTAGACCTTTTTGGATATGAATACGAGACTTATGTTTTGGAGAAGATTATGAGTATGATGTGTGCACTTAGGATTTTAATGTCGAATGTGAATGTGATCTTGTAAACTGCCTGAGGAATGTCATGAAAAATATTATCTGAGCAGGTTGATGCTTAATGTTGATTGGGTGATTTGTGTATATAATTGAGATGAAAGTGAAAAGTTTTTAACAGGATGTGTTTTCGTGTGTCTGCCACTTATGATAATTAGTTGGGGTTCTCTAGCTCTTTATGGAGCGCTACATAAAGACTAGTAAAACTCTATCCGATTACCACAAGTGTGCAGGTGTGCTGTCGGTGGCCCCAGAGAGGAGGGGGAGCTGACAAGTTTTGGTATCAGAGCCCTAGGTTATTAGGTCCTAGGGGAATAAGTATGAGTATGAGTCTAGGATGATTGAATGTTTTATGATTATAGCTATTGAATGATGAAACTGATGTAATGAATAATGTCTTGTAGGACGATTACTACAAAGGCATCTAGAGAGACAGAGCAATCTTCAGGCAGGGATAGAAGCAAAGGTCAAAGTAGATTCAGAAGGTCAGTTAGAAGAAGTCAAATTGATAGAATGGCTTCTAGTGATTCCACCGAGCCAGTATCTAAGGAGGCTAGAGTGGGGGCATCTCCAGAGCAGATGCCAGAGTCTTCTTCACAGTCTATTACCCCTGTGCCAGTAGACCCATCTCGAGTACAGACTCAGGGGCCTAGTATGTCAGAGTTGGTAGGCATGATTACTCAGGCTGTGGTAGCAGCTGTGGGTGCTAGTTCTAGCCTTCCATCTAAAAATACTGAGGTTGTGAGGAATGTGGAAAGAGCCAGAAAGTTAGGGGCTCTGGAGTTCCAGGGAACTACTGATCCTATTCAGGCCGGGGCATGGCTGCAGAGGATCGAGAGAGTATTTGATGTGATGGGATGCTCTGAGGAGCAGAGGCTGAGTATTGCCACCTTTTTACTGGAGGGTAGAGCCCAGAGTTGGTGGAGATCTATTCAGGGCAGGCAGCCCCAGGGAGTGGAGTTGACATGGGAAAATTTTAGAAGAGAATTTCATCAGCAATATTATTCTGAGATTTATAGGGATCAGAAGAGGAGGGATTTCCTTTGTCTGACTCAGGGGAGGATGTCCGTGGCAGATTATGAAGCCACTTTTGTGGAGTTATCTCAGTTTGCTAGGGCCTTGGTGGCTGATGAGAGGGAGAGATGTCGACTATTCCAGGATGGGTTGAACCTCCCTATTAAAGCCAAGACCTGTATGCAGACCTACAATAATTACTCTGAGTTGGTGCAGGGAGCACTCAAAGCTGAGGAGATTGAAAAAGAATATATGAGTAGGAGGCAGGATAGAATGAAAAGAAGTGCTCCTAGTCATTCTTCTGCTCCGGGAGGGACTCAGCCATTCAAGAAACCCCAGAGGACTGGACAGTTTTATTCTGGGTTTAGAGCCCCTGGTGATGTGGGCAGAGGATCCGTATCTGTGTCAGCATCTAGCCCAGTTCAAAGAAAGCCTTATGTGGGTGTGCCTCAGGTTGCCTCCAGCAGGGTGTCTGGTGATGTAGGGGAGCAGGGTCGTCCTTCTGGTGGAGGGAGAAATATACCCCCATGTAATGTATGTGGAAAACTTCATTTGGGAGAATGTAGGAGGGGCAATAAGGGATGTTATATTTGTGGTGATCTAGGTCACCTGAAGAGAGATTGCCCTAGGAGAGGGCAGCAGGCTGGTGGGCTTCCTCAGGGGCCAGTAATGCCAAGGGGACAGCCTAGTAGGAGAGGTGATGGTAGTGTAGTGGCTTCAGCCAGTCAGGTGGGGCCTAATTAATCAGCCAGGAGGGTCATCCAGTATTCCGAGAGCCGAGGCCAGAGTGTTTGCCATGACCAGACAGGAGGCTCAGATTGATCCTGATGTGGTGACAGGTATGCTACCCATCGATAATCATGATGCTTATATTTTAATTGATTCTGGATCTACGCATTCATTTATCTCATGTGAGTTTGCTAAGCATCTAGTTAGAGATGTGGGCCAGTTGGGTAGTCAGTTGGTAGTATCTATGCCCGTAGGGAGGCCTTTTATAGCAGACCAAGTGTATAGAGGTTGTGATATTTCTGTGGGGAGTCAGAAATTAGCAGCAGATTTGATTCCTTTGAGGTTGAAAGAGTTTGATGCCATTTTGGGGATGGATTGGCTATCTGTGCATAGAGCCAGAGTAGATTGCTTAAGGAAGGAGGTGATGTTGCAAACTTCTGATGATAGAGAAGTCTGTTTTGTTGGTGATAGGAGGGGGTTACCCTCAGGAGTGATTTCGGCTCTGTCAGCCAATAGAATGCTAGCAAAGAGATGTGAAGCCTATTTAGCTTGTGCAGTGAGCCTAGAGGGCAATGGTTTAGAGCTGACGAATATCCCTGTGGTAAGGGATTTTTCAGATGTATTTCCTGAGGAGTTGCCAGGGTTACCTCCTGACAGAGGATTTGATTTCAGTATAGATCTAGCCCCAGATACCAGACCAATAGCCAGGCACCTTATAGAATGGCTCCAGTTGAATTGAAAGAATTGAAAAGTCAGTTACAAGAATTATTGGATAAAGGGTTTATTAGACCCAGTATATCACCATGGGGTGCACCAGTGTTGTTTGTGAAGAAAAAGGATGGTACCTTGAGGTTGTGTATAGACTATAGACAGTTGAACAAGGTGACCATTAGAAACAATTATCCATTACCAAGGATCGATGATTTGTTTGATCAGCT